>CM029604.1:8006005-8406005 GCA_017311375.1 Mytilus coruscus | reverse complement strand
GAAATGTAAAGTATAGGTCATTAGAATATATATTTGTATGATAATGATTTTTCAAAGTCCTATGTACAATGATGTACTAATATATAAAAAGGAATGAATGTGTTCAGGAAGGCAACGTTACTTATACATAATTTAAACTGAAAGTAAGTTTCGGACATATGCTAAATTTGTAATTCGCGATGCGCCATGATTCAATTTGGATTATCTCTCTTACCCTAGACAAGGGATACCTCTAAATACATTTTTATATAAACCCGGTATCACTGTCAAATCTATAATTGACAAGTCGGAAAAATGGAGTAATCGACCATTATTACCTATTTGTTTTCTCTCAATCGATTTATGACTTTCGAACAGCGGTATACTACTGTTGCCTTTATTTACAAATCCTTAATACTGAATACAATATTGTCCGAATTGAACCAACGCCTATCATTATGATTGTGATAATATTTTTTTTTTTCAATTTCATGCATCAAGCATACACAATGCAAAGAAACAGTTTTCAGTTTGTAATGCTGTGTACGTATCGTGCAATGCTTAGTCATGAAGTATAAATACTGACACCATCCATCTGATTTTGTAGAATTTACGTGTATATCAATATTTGTACCTTTTAACATCAAATGCATTAATTTTTGATACATCGCATTTGAGTAGGAATATAAAGAAAATAGATAAAGAGTTGCCGTCATAAATTGGCATTTTCGCATTCCTTATCACCAGTAAAACTACATTTTCGACCGTAGTATCCCATTCAACGACTTTACCTCTTTAACTTCAGGACTGTTATTCCATACTTTCAGTTTAACAAACATGTTTACAAAGAGGTAACATTAGTTCAAATTTTTAAATCTCTATTGAAAGTACAAAGGAAGTCGTGCATTGTAAGTACATTCTGGTACTTAAACTCAGACGCCGTCAAATTGAAGCGATTCGTAAAGGACAATAACCGGTCTTATCCGAGATTACGTTAGTTCAATACATGCTACGGACCCCATTTTACCTCACTGAAATAAACTATATTTAAGTTTTAGTTTGTTGGTTGATTGATTGGTTGTTGTTTACGTCCCTTTCAACACTATTCTGCTGTTTCTTGGAGGTCAGTTTGTGTTGGTGAAGGAAGCCGGAGTGCCCGGAGAGAACAACCGACCATCGGTATGAAACCGAATAATTCTGATCAATTAAGAATACAGTTGAGCGCACCCACCTAGTGCGTGATTCGACCTCACAACCTCAGTGTTGACAGGCTAATGATACAGTACCGAAACTACTACTTAAATCAACCGAACACTCGGGCAACTATGTTTTGTTAGTTTATTGAAAACTCTTTGAATATGTTGTCTGAATCACTAAATGATACTATATAAAGTTTATTTACGACGTAACACCAATTTCAATATAATTGGAACATGTGAACGTAAGACAACTACATGGAACATAAATTATCGAATGTCTTGTTTATGTTTCAAACGCCTTCATATTTTATCAATTTATAAAATATTTTCTGTGACAAAATACCATATAACATTGAAAAATAGACTTCCTGTGGTCAAAGATACTTGAACATGAAATTTGTATTGGTTTTAACTCATGTTCAAGTATCTTTTCTCCTTGTATTGACCAATAAAGCGTGATGATTTTCAACAGATATCACATAAATCTGTCTAGATAATAACTAATGGTATATCAACAAGCCTAAAGGATTTAAAATCTACAATTTTAAAGCCCGTTATCCTTTGGGCACACAATTGAATATCTTAATTTGTGTAAGTGGTTGTTCACTGTATGGGGTATTTAACTTTGTTTTAATTTGTTTGATCGCAACCTCGCTTTGGTCTTTTAGAAATAGAACACCACAAGGTTGCAGCAGACGAAATATTTGGCAAGAATTAATCTGAAGTCAAAAGAGGCAAATGGTGGAACACAACATTTACAGCTCGGCTTTAACACTGATCCAATATCCACCACAGCTTGCTTGACAGCAGAAACAATTTACCTTGCTCTAGGTAACACCCAAACATTACACCAACCCAAAGTTAACTCTGGTTATTGCTTACCCATTGAGACGGTTAAGGCATCAGATGACATAGCGCGAAACGTTTCGCAAAATGTCAAACAAAAAGTGATAAATGAGGAATATGTAGATATGGGCAGTTTGTTAAATAATTCACAAAACATAACAGGTGTAAACCAAACACTTACATTTAATCAGGGACAAATTATATTACAACCTAAGCAACAGGACACTAGAATTAACACAATAGGCATGTGGACAGATGCCTTTTTGATACATATCAGTATTTATTGTACTACACATACATCTCAGTTTCAAGAAATGTTGAAATATATGCAAACTGTCAGATTAGGGGCTAGACGGTATGCAGGCTTCGGATGGAAACTGTATGACGAACAGTTTAGGCTTCGTAGATCACAGGAGCCTGCTGGACCGTGGTCTGTCATAGACACCGATCTATGGTTATTGTATATGCAACCAGCAGGTTCAACGAATGGGCCAGAGTTCAATATTGCAGAAAAACCAACAAACAATTTTCTTAAATGCTATGCATACAATTACCATGGGACATGCACCCAACAATATTGTACATATAAACATACTTGTTTAAAATGCAGTGGTCTACATCTAGTTATATTCTGTACTAATAGCAAAGTGACTAGCTCTAATAATCCTCAGACACCTGAAATTGTTCAGAGATTCACAGCCCGCCCTCAAGCACCACTTAAAACAGCAGCTAATTTTCAACCCTTTGCACCTAGGCAAATGCAAAATAACACCAGATTCTGTGCTCCTAGAGCAATTATGTGGTATATCATATATGTTATATTTTATTCAAGATAAAGCTGTTGCAAAATACTGCCAAAAGCCTTATTATCTTTTGTTTTGTTTTGTTTTTTTTTTTTTTGGGGACTCTAGGATAATACTTATTTTTGTTGGTTTTATTATAGTTGATCGAGTGCAAACTTTAACGCCAAACGGTTCATTTAATTTTGTTACTATTCATACTGGACATGCTTGATATGTTAATAGCATTCTATTCTTGTATATCTTTCTTCCAACGGCATTGGTGGCGAATATAGATGCAATGTTTGCTTTCTATAAATAAGATGTGAATATAACCACCTCGGAACGATGTCTGCAAATCATTTGTAGTGTCGTTTCATTATTTTCTGAAGCATACTCCTGCTCATGAATTTATTATTTTAAGGTCCCGGCAAAACTCTTCACCAATTTGGGTATTATATCTCCTTAGTATTCAAGTGCTTGGGATAATTCGTTGCTAATAAAGGTCATAAGAACAGTACTTTGTAAACACGACATTATTGTACTATAATTTCAATGTCTACTACGGGTTTAATATCACAGCTGGTTGTCTGTAGTGTCTCCAGGGTAGCACGCTTTTATTACAAACAATAATTCGATTTTTTATCGTTGACTATCTTTCATTAAATCATTATCTGTTTTGAAGGAAAAAGGGTATCAGGTAACTTCTACATTTAATAACAGGATATGTGTTCCACGCCAACCCTGTCTGTCAAACACAAACAACTAACTGAGAGAGGTAAACAAAGGTATTGCCTTAATATATTTAAATTTACAGTTTTACGTTAGCTTCACCCTTTAATGCTGCTATTGGCCGATTTTACCAATTATCCAAATTTTACGACAACAAGTTTTGGCGTACATATGTGGTACAGTGCTCAAATTAATACTTGAAATACATGATTTATTGAACCTGAAATCAGTATCATTCAACTTTTTGTGTCATTTTGTCCTTCACTGACAAGACAATCTTGGAGAAAACTGTTTTTATTTTTATTGGTAGATATATCATTTTCATAGAATATGGTTACAAAATCATACGACTATTTTTATGACCGTGCGGTGTTTTTTAGAATACTATCAAAACTGCAATTAAAACCTGTACAATTAAGACCTGTACATATATAAACTCTTCCATTCAGATCTACCAATAATATGTTTTTTAAATTTTATTTTCAGTTTAGGCTAGGTAAAAGCTTTAAAATTAGCCAATAAAAAAGTGGGGTCACAGACCTCATTTTCGATTTAAAGCGCCATCTTTTTTATGGAATTTGGAAATCAGGACTTTTAGTTATTAGCAGTGAAACATTTTATAAAAGTCTGTATCACATAAAATTGTTTATTTAGTCAACCTTGATGTAAGCAGACATTATATTATTGGTATTAGCTTCTTCCGAGAGACAAATGATAACGACAAGTTGCTAGCATACATTTCCCAAGTTTTTTTTATAGTTAAACATCTGTAAAAAAAATCAAGTTTAAACAAATTGACCAATGTTTTCTCGATGAAAAATCAATATAATATTCATTGCTTGTTGTTAAAAACAAAATGAGGAAATAAACAAGTAGGGTCACCTTACTGGAAAATGAGATATTTTTTAAAAAGACGTTAAACATTTGAGTTGGCTGGAATACATTGCGCCAATTCTGAAAGCAACGTCGAAAGACGTTAGGCCGAATTGACGATGTTTTCACAGGTTATGGACAATTCAATTCCTATTTATTTGCTGTTTTGCTAGTTGTTTGTTTTGAATGAACATTAATATACACATGATGGTAGTTAGTTTTAACGTAGACAAGTAATTTAGAAGTGGTAAGTCGAAAACATTGCGTTGTGCGAATTTCTAGAATGAAAATTTCGATTTAGTTAATAAGAATTTTCATGTTTTGAAAAGAAATTCAATTTTAAACAACGAAGATTTTCTATATATATAATAATGTGAACAGCGAAGTCAAAGTACAAATTTAATGAATATTGCCGGACTACATAGATAGTAAAAGGAGTTCAAGTGTCTCATAGAGTTTGTTTTACAAGATGGGCTCTAGTTAAAATGTATACGTTGAATCAAAAACGGTACATGTATTTCCAAATCCTATGCAATTATGCTAGCCTTTTCTTTAAAATGTGCCAGGCAAATGACAAGTATACTATAAAATATAATTCTTCTAAATATGTTACGAGTGTGCTCAATATTGCAAATTTAACATGTTTTCTAAAATTGTGTATCGAAAGAATAATTCAGTTAAAGTATATCTGAAAAACAAAACAGAGCATCGCTTTCAATATGATTTCGATTTTGGTTTAGAATGTCTCCTTTTCATTTGGACGATAATTACTTAAAATTAACCGAATACTAACATAATTTTTGTTATAATATGATCACATGTTTAGAAATACGCTGAAATGTTGCTAATATTAACGGTACTAATGTGTCTGCACCAGATGCGCATTTCGACAATAAATATCTCTTCAGTGATGCTCGAGGCAAATATGTTTGAAAATCCAAAGCTTATTTAAAAGATGAAGAGCTATAATCCAAAAAGGTACAAACAGTATGGCCAAAGCCGGGCAAGGAATCAGAGCTTTGCATGAGGTAGATACATTCCTTAATTTAAAATAATTTCTACAATTTTGTAACAGCAAATTTTAATAACAAACAAAAATCCGGATTAACACTTAAGAATAGATTACTGTATACAAGTATGAAGTAAAGGAAATTATTATTATATTATAATTTGAATAATCCATTTTGCTGACGAATTTTCAGTTTTTGTTTTGTGTCCTGGCAATCTTTTGTTGTTGTTGGATTGCTGGATAGTTGACGTTTACCCTCATCTCCTTGTACTCATACACAAAGGAAGAAATATTCCATCAACGTAGAACATAACTCCCTCCTGTAGGGTATTTGTTTGTTTACTTTTTTGTTCATAATTTCTTGGTATACTTTGTAAACTTCTTTTTATATGCATATGTTTGTGTTTCTTATGTTGTTAATCGAAAACAAACAAAACATTTTTTCCAATTTAGGAACGCGTCAATTATCTGAGGACAACTTCCTTTTCTTCTCGGCAAATCGATCATGCTAAACGATTGTCGTTTTCCTCATCGGATCAAAGAGGATTAACTTTCATAAACGTTACCAGTTCGCGGAAACAGCGACGTCACAAACCGTTGACGGCATAATAATGCTGCGCTTGTATATGCGCATAAACAATAGAGGATTTGTCCTTCAGGAAAAAAACGTATTTCCTAAATCCGCTCCCCTTCTTTGTTTTTGTTACATTTTATCCTGGGTACCTAACCATACCAGATTATGTTTGAATATTCAGTGACTATTTTCTTGCGTAAAGGAGTCATTCTGTTAACAGTTTTAAGTAACGCATCTTTTACAGAAACTTGTACAAATTATTTGACTTGACAAATTTCTTCACAAATCTTTTATTTTTGGATTTTCCAAGCAACGATGTTTCGACGCACCTTGAACGGTTTTTTCATCTTTCTGTTTACTGTTAGCACCTAGAACATTCCAATAAAATTTTGTACATTGCTTTTACAATAACACTATGTTCTAATTTTTTTAACAAAATGCCTGTACTACATATACAACTTCCCCTTAAATTGTATATGTTACATTATTTTCAGCAAGTCCCGTGACTTATGGAGATATAATATGTGACCAATGAAAGGAATATTTTCTTTGAATTAGATTTTCTGAAACCGATCAATTATCTCTCAGATGAGTCAAATCTAGCCTTTTATGAACTTTTGTTAAAATGTACAATTGATTGAAATTGTACTGCGTTTATTTGGATAGAACATGTAGAAAACGTTAAAACACCAGTGTTCTCATTCGGTTAAGCTTATGTTTAAAGGAAAATAACTGTACAAGTGTTTTTCTTAATATTAATTTACAGTGGAATACATTTTCGTTGGTATAACATAAAAAAATAAGATGTGTTTCCATCAACGCTCAAGTACTAACACAATTTAAAAATATATATGACAAGTTGTTCTTTTTTTAGCTAAAGTTTGAACTGGAGAAGAAGAAAGTTAACCAGTATTGAACTGTTTCAATTTGATTTTACTATTTGAAGCAAACTCTGTGAGTTTATGTTAATTACTAGCCATTATAGATTTGACCATCTAACACATATATTGAATACAAAACAGGATACGAAAGATTCCATAGGATCATTCAAAATTCATTAGTCGCAGAGAAATTGGCAACATCATGGCTATCAGAAAAGGATGAAATAAACAAACAACAAAAGACTAAACAACACGAACCTCTTCAAAACTGGGGTGATATTCCTTTATAACTTTTAGAATCTGAGTCGAGTCATTTCTATGTCGTTGTTCACAGTTAAATCAGTTTAAATTTTGCGTTATACCAATGTAGCAGGTTAGGAAAGAGTTGAATCCAACTAAAAGTTTGACCCGCAAATTCTAAAACGTCTGTCCAAGTTCAGGATCCTGTAATTCAGTGGAAAGTTGGCTGTTGTATGTCGGCGCCTTTTATAGGTAGCTGTACTGTATGGCAGTTGGTCATTGCTGAAGGATATTAACTTGATCGTAACATGCTTAAGGTGTTTGAATTTACGTCATTCGAACCCATAGATGAAACCTAACTAATTATATACAATGTATCATAAATTATTATTAACATCAAGCGTGTCATTGTCAAATTATGTTATTATATAAAACTCCATGAAATATTAGATCTCATATAGATTGATTATATTTTACATTTGTCAAAGTACTTATCTATTGGTCTTTTGTCTATCTATGTTGTATATTATGCAACATATGTTGGTAACTTTGCTGTTGCATAGTTATGCCTTTGCAATAAATATTCAATTCAATATATAAAACATTATTATCGAGTCATATATAAATAAAGGCAACAGTAGTATACCGCTGTTCGAAACTCATAAATCGATAGAGATAAAAACAAATCCGGGATACAAACTAAACTGAGGGAAACGCATCAAATATAAGAGGAGAACAACGACACAACAAAAACACAACATTAAAATGTAACACACACAGAAACAAACTATAATATAACAATGGCCATTTTCCTGACTTGGTACAGGACATTTTAAGAAAAAAATGGTGGGTTGAACCTGGTTTTGTGGCATGCCAAACCTCCCGCTTTTATGGCAACGTCAAACACAATACCAAAATGACAACATTACATGACAGGACTACAATACAATAAATGGGAGAACATATAGGACAAAGAAACACACGAATAATAGCTAACAAAAGGTACTAGGTTTAAAATTTGATACGCCAGACGTGCGTCTCGTTCACACAAGACTAACCAGTGACGCTCAGATGAAAAAAGTTTGAAAGCCAAAACAAGTACAAACAATAAATAAAACAAGAGTGAACTTTTAAAACATTTTGAATACACACCAATTTAAAATCTTATAACTTATTGTTACGAAGTTAGTCTTCCAATATATGCATAGGTTTAAACCGTCTCTCCAAACAGCGGTAGACATAGTACGTTCTGCTTTTAGATGCAATGTCATAATAAAAGGTTATTGTGTATTCTTAATTAGCATTGAAGTGCAGTACTAGTATAACTACAATGAATACTCAAATTACAGACAATCTATTTAAGACATCAAACATTACATTCATTAATGAAATAGTTGTAAATGAATAACAAGTTCAAGTTTTGAATCAAAGACTTTAAATGTTCAATTGTATTTTGAAATTGTACGTTATTAGAGTTTACTAAACCCTGCTTGATTGTTAGTTTACTCTACATATCATAGTTTATACATTTAGTTCCTACAACTATTTGTATTAACTATTCCGAAATGTCCACTGTATTTGATAACACTTGGAGGAGTGCAATTGATAATCTTAAATGTAATAATAATGTCTCTTATACCGATGAATAAGGGTATTGGAAACGTGTTTAGTATACAAATATATTTTAAAGCTATTTACACTATTGGTTATGAAAATCAGTATAAACAGACCACAATAACATAAGCAATTGTATAAATTTGTTCTAAGCTTCGATGCCATTTCATTAGAAACAACTTACTGTTTTTCTTTATTTTATTTCAATAATTCGCTATTTCAAACATAAGTGTTGCTGCTAAAGATTCACGACAAAACTTGTACTGATTAAATAACTTTAAATTGTCTGGATCTTATTCATCTGTTAGATGAATATCATAGGGCGACTATGCATACACCAGTACAAATATGTGCAGTACGGTGCGGAATTCAAAAATGAAAACAAATTGATCTCCATTAAATCTTTTAAAATGATCCTAGAGTCACCATTTCTTTTGGTGGTGTGGTGATTTTGACACAACCCACACTGACACCATTTTATCCACGAAGACGTTCCACCTAGAGTATATATTCATCTTGTAATATTTCGCATGCAGTTAAGCTACCCGGCTTGTAATCATCGGGAAAAGTAATATCCACCTGTAAAAGTTCTAACCATGTTATAATGAATCATGGCTGCAGTATTAGACCGATGTTTAAATCTCATTAACAACAAGGACATGTACTGGTGCTTGCAGCCTAAGGCGTTACGATATCAGAGATCAACCAGCGGTCATCGATCAGTCACCGATCAGTTAAGTTCAAGTTGAACTCAAGTCACAAATTCGTCAGACTTATAGTCTAAATATTTGACTAATCGGACGGATAGGACGGATCGGACCAATTGACCTTTCTGACGGATTGAACTCCACTACGTCACATGATGAACTTATACAAATTTGGGATTTTAGTTTCGTTTCATTTAATTAAAGTGGGGCCATGGAAAATACAAAACGTTGAAATACAAAAAAAAATTATAATTATTCAGCAAAGTTTTAAGAAGGAGAAAAGAAGAAAAATATGCAGACAAAACTAAATTAAGATATTATTATAAAAGAATGGTGATTTTCGTTTTCAAACCCGATTATCTAGTGACAAAACTCTGTGTTTATCGCGATTGATTTTTTAGAACATGCTCTTTATTATCTAAAATTATTATATAAAACAAATGTATAGTGAGGCCTTTAAAATAACGTATTTACAAACAATATTGCTAGACTTTTTATAAAAGAAGAAATATTGCAAATGTTTAACTGTTTAAACAATGCGAAGACTTTAGTATCTTTCCTTTGATATTCATTTAATTTTGTGAAAATAACTAATTATAATGCCAAAAAGTAAAAAAATCCAATGGCGGTCAATAAGTTCCATTTAAATGAGGAAATGATTGCCTTTCTATTCAACAAAAATAATGCTTAAAAACATATTTATCCTTAAATTATTCAGACTTCATACTAAATCAATTTTCTAAAGGCATTTTACTGACTCATTGCAATTGACGTTTCATTATTTCAGATATAAAAGAAAACATATTGGCATTTTTAAGCAAGGCGAACAAAATTTAGTATCTTGTCCCAAAATTCAGAATAATTTATGAAATACAACCAATCCTGATGTACAAAAGTACTGCAATCAAATGGCGATTTATAATTTCTATCAAAATAAAGAAATCATTCCATGCATTTTCAACACAAAGAAAAGTTGAAATATGTTCTCTTGATATTATTAAAATTCTTATAAAATATTTTATCGGGGTTCATGTTGCTTAGTCTTTAGTTTTTATGTTGTGTCTTCTGTGCTATTATTTGTCTGTTTGTCTTTTGTTTTAGGCCATGGCGGTGTCAGTTTGTTTTCAATCTGTGAGTTTGAATTTCCCTCTGGTATCTTTCGTCCCTCTTTACAATGTCTTAAGGCCTTTGAAAAACGTTACCAAAGATATTAAGAAAACAGTTTAATTTTAGACAATGCGAACACAATTTTAGTTTTTTTTCTGATATTCTTTTCATTTCATGAAAACAACCAATCCTAAACTATAAAAGTACAAAAATCAAATGGCGGTCAATAATTTCCATTTAAATAAAAAAAAATTGCAATGATGAAACAAAAGTTTATGCATATTTATCCTTAAACTATTCACATCTTATACAAAACAACTTATCTAAAGGCCATAATAATGACTTATTGCAACTAATGTTTCATTATTTCTGATATAAAAGAAGAAATATTTGCATTTTTAAAAACGCGTACGCAAATTTAGTATCTTTCCTGAGATTCAGCATATTTTATGAAAGCAACCAATCCTGATTAACAAAAAGTATTGAAATTAAATAGTGGTTGATAATTTATATCAAAATAAAGAAATTATTGCATTTGTATTCAACGGAAACAACAGTTATAGTATTGTTTCTCCATATATTATTAATTTTTTGTAATAAAATCATATATTGAGGCCTATGAAATAACTAGTTACAAATAACATTGCATTATTTTTATTAAGAGAAGAAAAAAAAGTTATTCGAAACGATATGAACAACATTTTAGTATATTTTCTCTGATTTTCTTTTGATTTATAAAACAACCAATCCTAAACTATACAAAAGTATAAAATTCAATAGCGGTCAATAATTTCTTTTAGAATAAAGAAATGATTGCAATCTTATTCAACAACAAAAGTTTATGCATATCTATCCTTAAATCATTCAAATCTTATACAAAAGTACTTATCTAAATGCATTTAAAATGACTGATTACAATTTCAATTGACATAAAAGAAGAAATATTTGCATTTGTACGCAACACGAACAAAAATCGCTAACCGTTGTCACAGTTACTCTCACATAGCATATTTGACGTATCTGCCGGATTCAATGGGTCATCGATCACCGAACAGTCATCGATCAGTCAAACATCCGTCACCGATCATTCACCGATCAGTCAAGTTCACGTTAAACAGCAACGCCTAAGGTTGCGAGTTCTGTATCACATATTTTGTCTCTTGTCGCAAAATTCGTAACATTGAAATCCTTGTCTACTGAAATAGCATGCACATATCATCGTAAATTTAGATTATATAGTATTTTGGGAGCTACCATTTGATTTTGATGGGTGGGGGACAAGAATGAAAAATGTTGTCCTGCTTTTGTTTAGTTGTAATCTTTGTCCTGCCTTTTTTTTTCTCTATATTCAGTTCTGTCTTTTTTATTAGTATATCCTGACTTGTTTTACATAAATTGTCATCCTGTCTATTTTACTGTAAACTCCTGTCCTGTCTTTTCAAATTTCATCATGCCCCCTTCACACATATACAAATAATTATTGCGATTTTTCAAACTGTGTTGCATTCATATAATGATATGTCTTTTTGTTCTATTTCAATTCCAATAATTCACAAACGTATTTCCAAAATTATTAATTGATTGTATTTTGGACATTCATTACATGATTTAAAACTTGTTTGTGGAAATCCAAGATTAAGGCAAACAAGCTATGCAAAGATGATTAAAAATGATAAAGAACGCGATTATGTCAACTGTCCGTCAATATGTTTTCTTTTCTTAAAAATAATATTGATTGATTAAGAGATATACTTAATGTAAGTGTTGATAATGGTATGCTTTTAAATAATAAAATATATGATATAAACGTACCTTGTATAATTTTGCAAAATACTGACAATGTTCCGATAGATAGATATCAGCAAACATTATCAATAATTTATGCTGTATAGTAAATCGTCCTAAAATATAGTGACAAGCATTGAAAACAAAGTATATAAAATTAAATGCATATGTTTATTCAAAATATGCAATGCATTGATCTGAATATTTCTAACATAATTTGTTTAACATAAATAAAGTTGATATATTTTAGTTTCAAATAAAATGTAAAGAAGCGCATTTTTCCGAATTTATAATTTCATTAAAGAATAATATACTATCGGAATAATTACCCTACTTCAAGAATGTATAGTTATGCACTTACAATATCAAAGCAAATAGGTCTTGTGCAAATGTTTTAGGTTATTTCAAAAACATCTACCGTATATTCACCAATCAATAGAAGGTGTATGGTGCTATGGTGCAATGGTAGAATGTGCATGATGTTATGATGTATGGTGTAATGGTGTATGAGGGATGGTGTGACTGTGTAAAGTGTATATAAAGTGCGGTTATCAAAGTTTAAAACTATGCAAAATATTGATAAGAACTGACTTTTAATTTTATACATTAATTTACAATATTGTGATCAAAATCAGTTTTTGAAATAAATAATTCTTATATGATTTGCATATAAGAAATACGTTGATATGATTTGTCGAAAAGGACTTCCGGTAGTTGTTCTTGATATTGTCTATTTTTTATAGACCACGTTGACCGAACTTCTTTTCGTAACTAATATAAACAAGATGGCAGCGATAAAAACACAATTCGGCTCGACGTAAACAAAATTTATTTTTACTTCGCGTTATTCGTTAAATTAAATAATAAACACAAAACCTTCATTTGAATGATAATACGAGTTTTTGTAGTTTATTTATCAGATAGCAAATTTCATGGTGTTCATATTTTTGCGTTAACCAACAAATATACTCATGCGCCAGGCCAATTCAATGACACAAATATACATTATACGTGTGATAGAGGTTACGAGTACGGAAATATAAATTCCTTATCTCCAATTACTTTTAAAGAATTTTAAGGATTAAATGCCTTTTCAATGAATTTATTGGTGTATATAAACTGGACCAAGTAACTCATAAAGATACATGTATTATCAAAGTCCCTCGGACTTTTTTTTTTTTTTGTTTGTGAGTGAATTGGTTGAGTTTATACATCAATGAATTTCTTTAAAAGGTGTTTAATCCTATAATAAATAATTTTGTAGTCGCACGCTTTCTTTGAAATTAAATTGCATTATGGGTAATTTCGAATGGTGAAGATAGAATGTGTAAGTTGTAAGTGCAAATGTGTAACGTGTATGGTGTAATGGTACTGGGTGTACGGTGTAATGGTGTATGGTGAATGGTTTAATGGTGTATGGTGTTAGTGGGAAGTTTACACCATCCAAGGACTGTACATTATAGTGTAATTAGTTTGTTTATAGATGTTATGAATCTAGCATTTGACTGTATTCCATATGTAATGCAGATCTTGTCAATAAATCATACACATTATTTCATCTGACATTTAGTTTGAGCGTCCTTTTAATTATAGTTGACTGCATTTCGTGATTTAAAATAAGTTCATGAAACCAAAACAAATACAGATACAAACTTTTTTAGTTATGAATCATTCTTAGATGTAAAGATTTTCTAATGCAATTAGCCAGACAAACTGTCGACACGTCGGTTCAGGAATAAAAAATATTCACGAACATACATCGAATGAATAAAAGTAGCGTCATCAATATCATTTACACAGATATTATACAGCTGGCTTGCACATGTTCGTTTTCATGCCGAGTTAAGGATTGCAAGTACACGAATAGAATACAACAACAATGAAATTATTTATTGCAGTTGTGTGTTTTATGTTTGTCATTGTTTACAATAACCGATTTAAAAACATAACATATATTTTATTACTTCATATATCCCCGTCAAAGAAGCAGTGTGAGTTTTCACCATCATTTTGATAAACCAACTTGAAAGACTATTCTATTGTTTGGCAATATATCTGTGCAGCAATCATTTCAGAAGTTAACATTTATATTTCTTCGTTCAAATTTCGATAAGATAACTAGCAAATAGTTATAACCAACCATTTTGAGTAAAAAAAATACTATCATAGTGCTAAAGTTTACAACAACATTAAAGTTTTACGTCACTTGGTATCTTGTTGAGATATATGTCATTGGTTACCATACCACATCGTCGTATTTTTAAATCGTAAATAACCAAACATACAGAAGAAATAACGATTTTACCATTTCTATTATATCCTTCTGTCTTACAATCCAAAGTAAGTGGCTGTTACGAATAGCGGATTGCAAAGTAAATTAAAACTGCATAATTATTGGGTAATCTTTCTTCAAGTCGTGAATACTGAATTAATGTATACAGTCCGCCATAAATTAAGCATCACCTAAATATAATTGGCACATTTTGTATTTATTGCGAAAAATTATTAATGTTTGGTGTTATGAATTGCTTGTTCTA
Source organism: Mytilus coruscus (assembly GCA_017311375.1). Lineage (NCBI taxonomy): Eukaryota > Metazoa > Mollusca > Bivalvia > Mytilida > Mytilidae > Mytilus > Mytilus coruscus. The sequence continues at coordinate 8,391,143 of CM029604.1, read as the reverse complement.
TACACTAAGAAAATTCATTACAACCAAAACGATTGAACTCCGATAAACCCTACAAGCGTCTTTTTATTAAAGGTCATCTGTTTTGTACAAAACACTGTTACGATACCTTTAGATAAGCGCCCTATTGTCCCGCTAACAGGTGAAATTTCACCTTCATCAAGTCATTGTGTGATATGGGTAGGCGTAAGTTATCTGTGGATGAACGTTGGCAAGCAATTGGCATGTCAAATGCCGGTAGGAGCACTAGGAGTTTATGTACCAAATTTAATGTTTACCAAACAGTCATTTTCAGACTTTTACAACGTCATGTTGACACAGGAATTGTAAATGATAGACCAAAGTCCGGAAGACCCCGTTTAGCTACCCGTCGTGATGACAGACTGCTTATTCGTCGTGCTAAAGCAAACCTATTTACTCCTGTCCCGCAGCTAAGACATCACTTGGCCCTGGTGGTCGTGTTTGTGTTCGAACATTGGTCCGTCTACTTCATAGAGGCAACATAAGAACACGTCGTGTTGTCAAGACACCTGCCTTAACAGCCTGGCACCGTATGATCAGGTTTCACTGGGCTAATGACCATCGACGCTGGAATATGAGAAGCTGGCAAAAAGTCAGATGAGAGTCGGTTTCTGTTGCGACCAGAAGACGGCATAATACGAGTTTGGCGGGATATACAACTGCCCATGGCCAAAACAACATTTGCCCAACGACTGCATTCGGTGCTAGTGGTGTTACAGTATTGGTTTGGTTCTCATACCGTTATAAGCTAGTTATGCATATTATGCAGGGTAACATGAACGGATAGACATACAGGAGTTGTGTTAAGAAGCATTGTAGTCCCTCGTTTTGATAATCACCCACTCGTGTCATGACCCTTGTACATTGACGACAACGCTAGACCACACAGTACCAGGATTGTAACCGAGTACAACGAGCAAGAAGCCATTGACACTATATTTGGCCTTCTATGTCTCCAGACATGAACCCTATCGAACATGTGTGGGATGCTATTTGCATAAATCTCAATCGCGGAGATCAACCTTTGCAAAATCAGGGTGACTTATGAGTAGCAATTGTTGGTGAATGGAATAGATTTCCTCAACTAAAGTTCAGAAGGCTTGTACAGAGTATGAGACGCCGAGTTATGTACTGTACCGGAAGAGAGGTGGTTACACATCCTATTGACTCAAATATTGACATTAAATTCATAGAACACACCAAAGAGTTTGTAAAGAAAATTTTAATGATATTGTGTGATTAATTGTTATAAAAATAAAATCACAGTGAAACTTAAATTTCGTTTCTGATTCGTGTAATTTGCACTATTTCTTTCAACGCAAAATTTAAATGCATATAATCTGCATACAGCTTAGTGACCATACTTAAGTTTATGGTTTTTTATGATTTATGTTAGCAAAATTACTAAATGAATGTTTTCTCATTTTCGAGGAATAACTTGGGTTTTTAAATCTGTGCAAACAAAATAGGTGGTGCTTTACTTTTGGCAGACTGTATATATACCAAAATATTGAAAGCATACGTAGAAAATATTTTGAAAATGTCAGTTTGACAATCCACAAGATTTTGAATACCATTGCTGTAGACACCTTATTGAATGATGATGTCAAACTTTAACAAACAATTGAATCGTTGCCATATACACATTTTTCCATTAAGAACTGCAAATCTGGCAGGATTTAAAACTTGTCGTTTTGACATTTCCGGATGACTTAATGTTCGACGCCCTGAGTTTTTCCTCCAAAACTGTTTACAGGAATATTATGTTGACCGCACTTTCCTTATACATTTTTCAAAATTTTGCATAGAACATGCGCCAAAATATCATACCCATGTTTAAGTTGCTACCTCTATGATATGCATCCATATTTAGTTGCAAATAAATGATCCAAACATCTAACCAGTACGCCAATCCGGTACTGCCGGCGCTGAATGATATCCCGATGAGATGTATTGAAATAAAAGAAAAGAATTATGTTGAGCTCAGAGAATACGTTTTCGCGTTTTTACGAACAAAGCAAGAAAATGGATGTATAAAAGTAAAATTAAACATTTCAAACGATACAAACAATGAAGGAATTGATGGATTGAATTGAATTCTTTCTAAAACGTAATGCTTTTAATAAAAAAAAAAAAAAAAGTGGAGAATTGTCTAAGTGGATCCTAATACCACATTTGTGTATTTTGATACTAATAGGGCTAAGTAGTATCCTACTTAGATTAAGATTTAAAACCTAATGCTTTCAATTAATATGTCTAATCATTATGAAAAGTCGTTACGTTAACAATGGTGACCGATATATTAACTTGTTCCATATAATTATCATAGATATTAAAACATCATATAACATTTATAACTAAAAAGAAAAAGAAGTGCTTAAATGAGCCAAAATTGAGAAATTATCTCAGGTTATTTAATTAAACAAAACAATTATCAATGTTAATACGATTTATCTGTGAAGACAATATAAAACTCATAAAATACAGGTTTGATATTAACTAATACAGTGAAAGCATTGTGTAAGTAACTTGCATGGAACGCATTAAAGCCAACGCTAGGATGAAACAGCTATTGTACATTTGGTTAATCAATGTATATAATAAGTAAAATCTGAATAGGAAAAATTAGAAAGCACTTAGTACTAGTAATTATAATAAACAATATAAACACATGTTAGATAATAATACGTCATTGGCTGTCTTTAAACATATGAAAACAAAATGTAATGTTATAAAATATATGTATTATTGACTTTTCGTATAAGGTGTTTCAGATACCAAATAAGTGGAAACGGATTACTTCTTTCAAACGGGTTTTTGTGTAAAGTATGATTTTTAGATGTTTTATTTACGTTTATTACACAAAATGAAACATCTTCAAACCACAAAATTCCTCAATGAGTTACAACACATGTTTGATGAAATTAAAGCATTACCTATAAACTTTGTAGTGTCAGTCTTTGTACGAATATCTTGACAAACAAAATGTGCGTAATTTTAATTAACTAATAGATGTGCTTCGATATTGAAATTAATTTTGATTTCATCCGCAGGCAGGTTAATGCAATTTAAAAATAGACAATGACTGTCGATGATTGCATCGAAATCTAAATTTTGCGTCATTTACGAAACTGAGCAAAACGTGACTGGCCACATTGTTTCGTCGGCGTCAAGTTTAAGCTTGTCACGAACAGCTGATCAAACATCTTGTCATGATAGAAGTCAGTAACAATCGTCCAACAAAACACGTTATAAGATGTTGCTTATATTTGAGGTAAGTGTGATTTAAATTATTTTAGGCTTCTACTGCCAGGGTTCGTCAATATTCATTTCATTGTTGATTGAATATGAATGTAGAGAAAGATGCATTGTTTATTTAAAATGGTGGCGTATGTGTTTCGTTGTCAACATGACTAGGGCAATCTGTTAAGACAAACTTCCAATCTATAATTTATGCACGACAACACTATTTTACTCGCTTATAATCAATGTTATCTTCACTGACCATTGATTAAGTAACTATATTGTAAAATCATCAAACCGACCTGCCATGCACATATGTGGGTTCAGGATTTTAAATAGGGGCCTATGCAACGTAAGGAGTGGAATCAATTAAAAGTCCGAGCACAAAATGTCGTTTATTTCTTCTCGGACACTTTGAAACCTAAAAGGGAATACTCGAATCTGAATCATTTCAATGTTTAAAACTCGCCGGGAAATACTTGAATATCATTCATTTATAAAATGTCATTGGTGCACCGGGTCTATAGTTTTGATCTTTTGAAAACTTGGCATAATATGAAAGCAAATGAATACCGATATTGATGTTTCTTGTTTTAAAATGAACACAACAATTCAAAATTATTAGGAAGTTGATTTGTTGTGCAGGCATGGTTTCGATGTTATGGCACTCCTGTTTAATTTTATATTAAACTGGCGTATTTTAAGAAAGCTGTAACAGGGAAGATAACGTGTTTATCAACCAAGTATATTATGTTATTGTTTTCATTCATTGGTGTAATAGACCACTTTCGAGTTTGTCCTTTACCGGAAAAAGTCGTCAATTATGCCGCGCCGTTATGACGTCATTTACCAGATAGAGAAGATCGCCTGTATTCCTGCACTATCAACGTTCATCAAGCGCCTTAGTGATTGTCATTGTGCAGGATAAACTAGAAATAATGTTTGTTCCGTATGTACTTAATCACAATTACCTAATGATAGCAAGGCTGATTGTCAATTTTGAAAATTCAATTTGCCGAATATTTCGTGCAATTTAACATCACAGTTTTCCAACCACTCGCTCAGCATGGGAGCGGAAGTGACGATGCCCTCAATGCACGAATGATGTTCACTAAAACGAAAGATTTTGACGGAAATGCATCGAACTCGAAAGTTGTCTATTCTTTGGGGTGTGCCGGGATCTTGAAGGTTCATACGCAATCTTTGAATGTGGTATGTTATCATTGTAATCAGGTGGGGTTTGTAAAAGTAAAAGTTTGGATTGTACACGGTATGATCAAAATTAGTTATTGGTATGAAGGTTCCTTGACTAGAATTCAAGTTTAAATGATTTGTTTTATCATTATAATGAATAGCCGATTTACCGTAGAACAGCATTTACCTACATGCACATGGGTAACAGCACATCCTAAAGTCAGTATATATAGCAGTACCATTTACCATGATGATGTTCATATATGTGTTACTTTTAAATTGCATATGTTCATTTATTGACAACTGTAGGTCTACAGTGGGTACGCTTAAGATTACTGGCTAACTCAATAAAAGTATTTTCATGAATACTGATTTTCGATAATGACTTTACACAAGATTAATTCTGAAATTGGAAATATTAAATGTTGCTGATAAAATATTTTGGATGTTTAAAATGTCACGTCATACTCTACCTTAACACGTGCACATACAATTCATATATTAGTGATACAAAGTCTTGGAACATGTGAGATACTTTATAAAACATATGCACTTCTTGTTAGTGTTGTATCATAATGAAACACGATAATAAGTACAATATGATAAATAAAGTCGATTCATCCTACTGCTGATTGTAAAACGTTATTTTCAATGGTGGTTACCATACCTGATAGATTAAACAACAATATACTGGTAATCTCACTGTTGTCGTTATACAGAACTGTCGGCGTAGATCCGGTGTTTTAGCTACCATTAACAACTGCTTGTAATGGGCATAATAAATATAGCTACCAAAGACACTGATAGCACGATAACTTCTACGGACATGTGTTGAAACAATTGTTTTAACATCAGAGCCATCAACTTTAGCTGATTTCGTGTCACCATCTGTATTAATCCAATACAATCTCTGTTCGTCAATGTCTACAATATATGGAAACAAATGGTTAAAAAAATCATAATTAGTTCTTGCAGCAATAATAAATGAATGTATTGCAGTTTATTGAAACTAGTTGATGTTTCTTTACGTTTTATTCACTCATATGATCTTTGAAGTATACAAAATCTTTTAACAAAAAATGTTATAAATTCTTTCAATTTTATATTCTAAAATTTCTACACTTGTTTATAAAAACATTTGATCAGCAGTACAATTGTTCTGTAACAGTTACGTTAAGGACATACATCTGAGTTTCGCATTTGTTTTGTCTGATTATATACCAATGTGACTAACAAATATTCTTAATTGGGAAAATTTATTGACAATTCTAAATCTTATATATGAAACAAGTGCTCAGATAGGTACATAATGCAGTTAAAACATTTAGCTTACTTGATGATTTGAGTATTTAAATTTGGTACATTATAGTAATGAAAGATACGTTATCAGATTCAGATATATGGATGAATGCACATGTTCTAATTGGGAAGCAATATTTTTATTTGTTAAATAGTTTAGGTTTTGTTAAAATGTACTAAGCTTATAATGTAATACGCCAGACGCGCGTTTCGTCGACATAAAACTCATCAGTGACGCTCAGATCAAAATAGTTATAAAGCCAAACAAGTACAAAGTTGAAAAGAATTAAAGTGATAGCACCTTTAAAACCAATAAAGTAGATATGTTTTTTCCTTTAAGAAATCCGCAGAAATTATTCTATGTTGATATGGTGATATTACTTAAGCGCTTAATTTACTATAACCTTAAACATTTGAATGGCTTAGCCAGATAGACGTCAATTTTTTTTCGGAAGAACATTTTAATGTTTTTCTTATATATCCTTTCCAGTATTCAGTTTTGTTGTGCAAATAAAATGGTTTGCAATAACATTATCATATGTATGAATATAAGTTTCATCAATTATAATAAAAAGAAAATTTTCACATTTTAAGCATTTTACAACTGATGACAACGTACCTATATCCATGCATAGAACATATGGTGATGTAAAGTTAACGATCGTCTGTTGTACAGCTAAATCGAAATTAGACTTCAATATTCCTATTTCCGTTCAACTACAAACATCCACCTGCAATAAAAATAAAAGCTTGACAAGTTATTATAAAGAGTAGAAGTTTTGTTTCATGATCATTGGATACATAATAGCAAATCATGTAAAGCTGAATGTTGCTGACATAGAACCCAACAAGATATATTGAAATGTCTTACATGACATTTTACCATGACATCATATTAGTAAAACAGTTTTGGATATTAGGCGATTTATATTATTGTTTTAGACTGAATGTCCAGTAGTTATGGTATAATTCTGTCACCTGATTAGGATATCAAAAGTATGTTCTGAAGTAAAATGTATGAGCGCTGAGAGAGGGTTTTTTGTGTCATAAGTGACGGAAATACAGCTTTGATCGAAATCAGTGGTAACATATATCCTTCCAATAGTATTTAAAGATTTGTGAACATAGATATCTGTTCATTCATTGGTAATGTCTCTACTACATTAAAATGCATTAAGTCTGGTAGATATATTCCATTTCTGTTTATATGATATACAGCTATACACGTTTGTTTCAGGACATGTCCATGTATAATTAATCGGGTTTAAACGTGTTTGTGAGGGCACAATCATTTCCTTACCATAAACATTGGTGTGAAATCACACCATAAGAACAAATTGTAGAACTCAGTTCATCATATCGACAGAAAGCAAAACACAACTTACATAAAGACTACAAACACAAACTGGCGATCCAAGAGTAACTGCAGTTACTGAAAGTCAGTTCAAATCCAACTTATAAAACAATCATGCTTCCAAATATTTAAAATCAGTCGGTAAACATCCAATGTGCAAAAACGTCATAACTTGACTGGGAAAACATTACCTTGGGAATGCCAAAATACCAATATCGGAAGGAAGTGAAGGCAAATGTTCATAACTGTATATGAGTAGATAGTTAGTTTCTTAATAACACAATTAATTTTATCGGTGTATCAGACTGTCCAATGTGTACCGCAGTGAAAAGTTGTCTGAAAATTGACTGAAAGACTTACAAAGACTTATTTATTATCATGACTTATGTCCAAACTTTTCACATGTTGTCAGGATCAGAATTTTGATATACAAAATGATATGGCTATCCTTGCTAATAAATCATAACTGTATATTTTGATGAAGGTCGCTGAAAAAGTTTAATCAGATATATAAAAAAAACTTGATCAATAAACCTTTTAAAATAAGGTCAAATGGTACTTGGAATATAATTGAGAAGATTAGGTTTGTGAGTTAAACTAGTTACGGAAAATGCGAGTGTTTTTCAGAGAAGAAACTCATTCTAATTTGAACATTAATAATAGAATAAGTTATCATATAAGATTTTGAAGTTTCGGAAATACAGATACTTTTTGTGTTTTGATCAAAGTTACACAATTATATTTTTCAATTATGGGTTGTTTGCCTGTGAGAGACTTGGATGGAGAGTTGTCTCATTGGCACTCATACCACATCTTCTTATATCTACTCTGGGTCGTTATATTCTATGTTAACATGTCAGTCAATCAGATTTCATTATCGTCATTGACAGTCATGTTGAATTGTATCTTCTACAAACACATAATACAAATAAAATATTACAATGTACCTACAAATGACAGTTGCTTTTTATGAGAGTAGAATTGAAGTCCACGATTGAACATAGTTTTGAATGAGTGATATGATTAATTCTAATTCATCAAACAAAACAGATGTGTAATAATATTTGTTTAGATCATGTTGTCTGGATTTATTGCACATATGCGTGTGATCTTGTCGATTTAACGCAATGTATGTTTACATCAGAATAAGACTGTTGGAATTTTGCCTAACGACTTGATTTTAAATTGTTTATTTATGTTGTATATATGTTCCAGACCATATGAGTATTTGGACCGTACGCGTTCTGTCCGGACCGTATGCGTATACTCGTACGGTCCGACCGTACGCGTATGGTCGGACCGTATGAGTATACTCATACGGTCTATACTCATACGGTCTAACACGAGTTGGATCATACATTTGTATATGTATTTGAACCATATGGGTTAATTTTAGACATACATTTATCAAAATCTTTTATTAAGTTTTACAAATTAATATTTTTGCAAGTAGATAAATACAGTGAATAAGTGGTAATTCAATCAATTGAAATTAAATATTTATTTAATTGTCTATCTGAATCCTATTTTTGGAACTCTGAGCCAGGGTGACACATGCTGCCACAAGAAACGTCATATTTTTACATTAACATGTTTTGTTTATGCATGTTCCTTTGTATTTGCATCTCTTACTAGCAAGAGAAAAGCTTGCTTGTCCTACAGCAGCCGATGCTATGAAAATCCTTCTGTTTTCCAATGTGCAGTTTCAATTTTGCGTGACAACATTTTATATCACCCATATCGTAACAAGATTTTATTATCCTAAATTCACATGATAGTTTGTAAGGAATTTTTGTAGTAAAGTTCCTAAATATTCTAAAACATTTCTTCCAACATTATGTTTACTTCCGATAACTTCAATTTCACATTGCACTATTCAATTTCATGTATTACTGACATTTTAAATAAAGGAGATTAAGAGATTAAATTAACGTGACTTTTTCAAATAGTTAAAATATTTAGTTTTACTTTTATATTAATTAGAGATTTCAATTATGTTGATCTGTAATTTAATTTTATCTAATAAAATTGACCAACTTCTTAAAATTAGGCAGACCGTACGCGTACAGTCCGACCGTACTGGTATTTTGAAAACGTACGCATACGGTCCAGACTGTACGGTCTAAATACTCATATGGTCTGGAACATATACATATGTTTTGTTGGTAAAGGTTTCACAACAACATAACAACAAATGTAAACATAACCTAATCAGAGTAAGACAACAAAAATAAAAGAGCTAACTCAAAACTGAATACCGATTTAATAGGTACAATTGTTCAATGTCAATTTTACACGTGCATGTCACTTTTTAACTTCTCTGTAGTAATACTATCTAAAATACATGGTTTTTATCAACATGCTTTTAAAAAATTTATTATGTTTGTATTCGCTCTAAATATGCCATCGATATAAGAATGTTTATTAATTAACTACTCTGTTATTGGACTTAATATGATGAAAACTGCCTATGCAATATAAAAGTGTCAACTCGGCCAATACAGAATAACTCGGCCAATATTGATTTTTTTCTGTATTGGCCGAGTTCTGATCCGGCCAATACAGGATTTCGGAACGTCTCTAGTTTTTAGATCGAAAGTCAAGAAAACACAAACTTAAAGTAAACAGTCGTTTGGAAGACGCAGTTTTATTTTCTAAACATAAACATGCCGAAACGTTCAGTGTGGCATATATTTCAGACTGAATACGGTCACATTCATTTAAAAGCAATTTGTAAGCTGACAATTGAATTATTTCAGGTTTGGACAGCGAGTAGATTATCACAAAGTTCATTTCTTGTCGACCTGAGGTACAAATTGATTTATTGTTTACCTCCGCGCTGTGGGCTTTGCTCATTGTTGAATGCTATACGATGACATATACCTGTTAATTTCTGTGTCATTTGGTCTCTTGTGGAGAGTTGTCTCATTGGCAATCATACCGCATCTTCTTTTTATATTCGCACATTTAGTAATAATATGACATGGCATTTCTTTCTTTGCTTGAGATTTAAAAACAAGTGTATTGTTCGGTTAACAAAAATATTCAGTTTTTGCTAAAAGGCATACCTGTTTGTAATATCTAGTCGTATTACCCAAGGATCAATTAGTGAAGATACAACAGTCGTTACGTTGGTTCCGTCTAGATTGAAAATGTAATCCAGTAGAGATGATCATTGGCCGAATCAACAGCTATTCCTGATGGATTTGACTCTGTCTTGATAACTGTCTGTAATGTTATGTTGTTTGAGGATATTCAAATCTATATAAAGTGTAAAAGTTATTGACATTTAAAAGATTCATTAACTATACTGATCTTGTATTAAATACTAAAACTCTCCACTGTCTGATTCATATAACACACACAATATATTGAATCTGTTATATCATGATGGCGGAATAGTGTTAATAATATCCAATGACGAATCTATGTTTTATTTTTCAACATTTCCTTTGAGATAGTGCCGCTTTTTGGACGATTGTTTAGACATATATAATTATTATCATATCAATTAACACTGCACATCATGGACGTCAAAATTTCCTATACAAGAAAAACATATACATCATACGCTTGTCAAGACTTAGTATCCCATCGTTTTCCTTTTCTCAAAATCCCTAATGTAATCTTTCATTTCAAACTTATTTAAAACTATTCATATAAGTTGTACTATTTCAGGACAAAGTTTAAAAGTTGATGATGTTTACAGAAAATGTTATAGTGGGATCTACCCCGACTACATACAAAATGGATTGCAACATTCCACATATTTTGAAAAAATATATACTTTTTGTAACTGATATGTATGATATGTAAACACAATTTCATCATTGTTCTTATTAATAATATTGTTATTATTATTATCAATATTACTATTATTATTATTGAAAATATCATTACTATTTGAATTAGATTTTCCAATTTTCCGAGGAAAGCAGTATTTAATGTTCTCATTGTTATTATTTTTTCTTCTTCAGCCAAACTCCTTTCTTCCGGTAAAAATTGTTTTTGCAAGATGTCGCTCAGATGTTTTGAATATTACATCAAACAGTTATTATGATTTTGAAACTCACCCTGTTTAGCCGCAGACTTTTTACGTAAGATTTATCTCCCCAAACATTGTTTGTCTTGTTAGTGTACCTCTTCCGTAACCAAAAAAGATAGTGACAAAATTCTTTCTCTGATTTGTTCGTTACATCTTTAGAAATTTTCAATTGATTCGGATCAAAACAATCCGGTGACATTAAATAGGATATATCTACCTTTACCAAAATTGTTTTTCTTAAATCATAAACCTCGAGTCTTTTTATTTCAGGTCATGTTCGAAGCGCTTCTCTGGATTAACCTTCACCCGGAATGCTTAAGACAAATATTTGAAAACCACAATGTATTGGAACCGAGACAGTTATATAAACAGCTGTCTGACCAAAATGACCTAGAAATAATATCCAAATTTAATATATGGCGCAGTTGTTTGCGTCAAGCATTATGCATTTTCATTCGGTATATGATGTTTCAACATTATGTCATCAAAGTAAATTTAACTTCCATTCACTTTGTATTGTCCCCTACCAAACCTTATGCTTGGGACATAATTATACCGGCGTGTCCGTTTGTACGGTCTAATTATCGCTATTATATGAACAATTCTTCAACAATTTTATGAGATTCGTATTTGTATCAGCAATGTCTGGGACAAATTAAAATGACAGTGCTAAGCAACTATCTTAAAGGAATTTTCCCGCTTGAAAATATAGTTATATGGCGGATTTCATCGTAAGTGCTCTCAAGTTTACATCAATTGTAGGACAATAACAAAATCTACATCGAATATTTAATTAAGTTATGTCTTAGCGTCGTAATAAAGTACATGATATATAAGGCATGAAGATGGAATTGTTACAGATCAGCTGAATTATCTTTTGAAAAGGATCCTATAAATTAATGCAAGATACATTCACAGAAATAATTATATTTATAAGTACGTCTGAACCAGTGACAACTCTACAACAGAGTTATCCATCGGATCACCAGCAGCGATGGTGATACAAGGCTGACAATACATTTTGTATATACAAATCTTCTAAACATCAGCCCAACAATGTTAGATCTGTACATTTGCTTTCGCAATTTTTTGTTCTTCCTCGCCGGGATTCGAACTCATGCTACTGCGATATCGTGACACCAAATCGCCGTGCACTGTATCCGACGCGCTAGACCACACAACCACCTAGGCTTCACAAAATAAAGCTTTCTGTGGAGAACTATTAGCAACATGGTAACACATGATAAAAATCCAGTGTGGCACTTGTCACAGATAACATGTCATTTTAGAATAATTCATTTTAAGTACACTGGACAAAAATGTTTGGAACGACACATACAAAATGTTACTGATATCCTGAATGAAATTTTGAATAAATAGAGGACATGTTGGCACTTTTAATTAAAGCCCAAGCAATATTGAAGTCTAAACATTTCTGTCATTTAAAATCATACAACCCTTCTGGATATCTGATTGACGATACTAGCATATAGTTGTCATTAAAAGGAAAATATGACCAGCGTTGATTGATGTGGGCATTTTTTGTTTTTGTTTTTGTTTTACAAAACATTGTGCGATACAAGTATAAAGACTACTAATTTATAGCGAAAATTCAGTACTTTGAATATACAGAGGAACTGTTAATTCTTTGAATTGAAATCGACCAGAAATGTTAGCATCTGTACACTAATATTACTGTCATTTATTTTTTATTATTATAATTTATTGCATACAATTTAACCTGATTTATTAAATTTAAAATGCAAATATCGATATATTTCCATTTAGAGTACACATATGGTCAATGTTAATTGATGCTACCATAACTATTTGTTTTAAGCTAGGAAACTGTTACGTTTCAAATTTAATCAGAATTTTACCTTTAATATAAAATGTGAATCACGTGTAGACTTTGATATTTATTTAAATAATTATATTAATAATGTACGTTAACTGGTTTTTTAAAGGGTTACCTAGTTATCAATATAATTTTCGATTTTTAATAACAAACCAGAAAATATTTCTTTTCGAACCCATGTACTGTATACAGGTATATAAACTGTTTTGTGTATATTGAGAAACAAAAATGTTTAGTATTTGTTATAATTCAACTTAATGTGGAACAGGCTAGTCCTGAATTAGCAGTAAAACAGGTCTGATGCAATAAGACTTATCCAGAACGAAGTTAACTTTACAGGTCTAGTTAACTTCAGTTGCCAAAAGGTGCATAAAACAATTTTAATGATCCTATATATGTATTGAAATAGTCACCTAATTTCGTGAATTTATGCAAAATATAATCATATTGATAACATAATGATCTCATCATATAAACCAGGATTAAAAGTTGTACACCAGACGGGTGTTTTGTCTACAAAAACTCACCAGTGAAGCTCGAATCAATAAAGGTAAAAGGCAAAATAAAGTACGAAGTTTGAGAGCATAGAGCACCCAAAATTCCGAAAGGTTTGTCAAATAAAGCTAAGGTGATCTATTCCTGGGGTAGAAAAATAAAAAGTAATTCGAAATAAAATTTATTTTTGTAAACAGTTAATTTTCAATTATGACCATATCAATAATCATTCATATCAGAAATGAACTACTTGGCTAGTAATACCCTTGGAAATAAGACCTCCACTAGCACTGACATTGACATAGTGTTTGTGAATAAATTTATCATAACACAGTTGTATATGATTGTTTTGATAATAAGACCGAGACAACTGTTTTGTACAAACCTTAAAGTATTTTAAACGGTTCACAATATTGTTATAATTGTTAAGTGCATGCACATAGTGGTAACTACCATGACCACTATGATCGTTGTGAGGGTCACCAGTTTTGTTGATTAAGAACAAAATCTCGTGTATTGATTATCAACGGAATTGAATCACCTTTCGTTTGATAATTATAATTCTATCTTTAAGGACTTTCCGTTTTGAATTTTCCTCGGTTTTCAGTATTTTTGTGATTTTACTTTTCACATATGTTGTTAACGTTCATACGTGAAATGGCAAATGCAACACGTTAACAGCACGTCAAGCTTTAAATAAGTCAATTTCGTTTACGAATGGAACGAAACAAGATATGAACGCAGCCAAAATGAACGAAAACTCAAACGGAATAAATACCTTTAGTTTAGACACTGTCAACCCTCATTATGTTTTAATGATTCGATAGAAACAAAGTCCCTAAATACAGAAAGAAAAACTTTTCGGACGAATACAAAAGATTGAAGAAGGATTGTGAAACGTAATTGAAAACTGTTCTTTATGAGGTCGTATCTGAATTTACACCAAGATGTCGTTAAATGAAATTGAATACCATTCATTTATCTTGCCTTTCAATAACAAAAGGTCAAATTGCCGAATGACCTAACTCCTAAATCATTGAAAACTATCATTCTGCAATGGCAATCATATATTGATGTAAATTAGATACACCCATTTGAGCTAACGCCCTCAAGTTGTATCTAATACATAAAAAGTACACTATTTATAATCAATTTGACCATTTACCTACTAGATTCCTTGAACATAAAATATTATACATTTGGTATGATGGCAAAAGACACAATTATCTACCAACGTCCAAAAGGATGGGAATTGTAAAGAGAAATTTAAAAGTAGACAGCTCTCTTACGAATACTTCCTTAATATCTGTAAAGCTTGCCAATACAATACAACACATTACGCAAAATATACTCACATAATGTATGAAGTGTGCAATGAAGTAAAAGACACATACACAACCAGACTTGTACTTCCATTTCTCTCAGCACCAGGATTTCCACAAACAATATTTGATTGTTACTGTTACCGTGAATCTTACGGCTTTTATATCAAAAGAATAATGTGTTTATGTACGCGTTCTTTTCTTGCATTCGTATTTTTTCCGGTATATCAATTATCACTTGTTCAAAACCCTTTCATAAAATTTGTATTGTAAGTCAAAGCAAGATAACTATCTAAGATACTTAGGATAATGACATTTCATACAGAAGTTACTTGTTTATTTGTTGTATCCCAAAATTATAAACCCGGTGTAAAGTTAGTTGATGTTTTTTACTAAATGAAAATTTGAAATACACCACTACAATCAGGGGTATACCATAGGACCGGAAAAACATTACCGAAATACCACCATTTATAATTTCAAATAATTAAACTTAATTGGTTTGGTTATCCCTATTTAAAACTCAGACTGTAGAAGAGTTGAAATTCAAAAGTGTTAGAAAATTTAAATTGTAACTGCCATTTCGGATGTACATATACACAATAAGAAAAGAGAAAATCAACGCAAACCGACATTTTTAATGGGTCTGTTAATACCCATGCTACGTCAATCTTTAATTACCAAAACGTTGCTAAAGATTTGTCCTACCTCCAAGAAAAATATGTTGTTGTCACCGCAGATAAAGTCCAAAACAACATCGTGTTTGTGTGTAAATCACATTACATAAACTGCTTGATATATGAATTAGATTTTGACAATTCACTTAGAAACTAAACATATACCATCACGACAACTTTCTAAAGAGGAAATCCTTGCTAATCATATGTCTGTCTTATGTTCCTTTGAAATTGCGACCAAAGATGAAGAACTGGATCACTCATAACTGTAATGGGTACCTAAACTACATAAGTGTCGTTACAAACAACCTTAACCGGATATTAATTGATCTTCCAAGTGCTCCACGAAACCTCTTTTCTAAATTATTAACATCTATTTTATCAGCAATCAAAGCTGGGCTTTAAGTTATTGTGAAACTACCTATTCTAGAGGTGGCGTGAATCAGATGTTGATACCGTACGTATTAAAAATTCAAAAGAGAACATAATATCTAAAGCTCTATTATCTTGCAATAGTATTTAAACATTTGGTCCTTCTACACTCCACACCAGTATTCCACATTCCAAATTAAAAGACAAATTGAAAGAGTTGGTTCTGCTATGTTTCATAGAAAAGAATGGGCAACGTAGATACAAATATCTTGTCTAAGGCAGGGATAAATCATAATTTGTAAAAATCGCTATGATTCTAACTAATTATTCTCTGAAACTGACATTATCAAGATATTTGATTTCTTAAATGACAACATATTTCTTACGTTTGGAGGACGTGTTTTCAACAAACAATAGGCTTCCCATGGAACTTTTTCTGACCCTCTTCTTGTACATTTGTTCCTTAATTCATATGAGGCTGACTTCATACAGGAACTGCTTCGCAAGAGAGAAAAGAAGTACATGAAATAAGCAGTATCCTTTATTTTTAATATGCGCTAAATACATGATGTTCTTACATTTGATAATTCAAAATTTGGTGACTATGTTGAACGCATCTATCTCATTTAACTTAAGATAAAGGATATAATATATACAGTTAAGTATGCCTTATGAAGACTTACATCTAGAAATAGACAATGAAAGTCGATCAAAATAAATTTTATGACAAAGAGATGATTTCAGCTTCTCTTTGTGAACATTCCATTTTAATGTAGCAACATTACTGCAGCGCCTGCATACGGAGTATATGTTTCAAGTTGATAAGGTATTCCAGGGTTTGTATTTCCTATCATGATTTCCTCGATAAAATGTTGCTGCTCACAAGGAAGCATTTAAACCAAGAGTTTCAAGTGGTAAAGTTGAAATCATCCCTTTGTAATTTTTACGAACGCCATCACGAGTTTGTTGACTGTTACAGAAAATCTGTTTCACAGATGACAGCAGATATGTTCCTAATGCCGAATTAGATATATTACCAGTTGTATACCATCGTTAGCAACACGATTGGTGCCACAGTTGTTGTTGGTTTTTTAGGGTTTCGATCAGAAAACTTTCAGAAAGATATCAAGATTAATGATTTCAATGGCAGCATGTTGTTGCATTCTGTGGATATGAACAGTTATTAAACATTTAAATGTGTAGAAAACCCGAGTAAAATTAACGATCCGGATGTAACTTTTAAAGAAAGTGACCATTCGTCATCGCGAGCCGACTATTCGAAACATGTTGTGACATATCCCGAAATAGATCAGTTAACGAACACATTGAAAATTTCAAATAAGGATAATTTCAACTTTAAAAGATGGACGAAAGATACCAGAGGGACAATCAAACCCATAGATTGAAAATAAACTGACAACGCCATGGCTAAAAATAAAAACCAAACAGACAAATAATAGTACAGAAGACACAACATAAAAACTAAAGACTAAGCAACACGAATCCCAGCAAAAACTGGGGTGATCTCAGGTGCTCCGGAAGAGTAAAATACTAGTACATGTATAAGGAAATACTGAAGAAATAAAACTATCAAATATGGATATAAAACCCACAATGAGTCTTAACATTTTCACATTGAATGTCATATATATTATAGTTTCCTACTTCATTTCTTGTATCAAAAGCATGATTCATAAGAATATTATTTTGTTAGATTTTAAAATACAGTTGTCAGCTAAAAGATTGCAATATAGTTCCTGCATCTGATACCTTGATGTTTTACTTAATAGATAAAGAAAGAAATAGATAAAACCAATGATGTTGAATTACATGAACACAAGAGAAGCTATATGACCAATAAATAAAACGCCATGTATAAATAATTGAATAATGTGCGTTCAAAAATAATTGTGATCTTTTATTATTGCGAAATATACAACTGTTTCAGGTTTGAAATTATACAAACTCGTATTCGTCATTTCAATACTGATTTTACTCTTTTTGTTAAATAGGTTTAATTAAATTTTGCATTTTTTTCAAAATTCATTATATTAGGCAAGCCTAAATTTCTATATTTACAGTACGTGAGTATATAGATAACTAACAGAAAGATAACCAAAGATGCATAAGTACTTGAATATTGGAGAAGCTATGTGACCAACAGAGATCTAAAATAAATTGCGAAATCAACTTAAGGTGACATTTGTCTTATGTACTCAGAGACTCTCTAAACATTTTGAAGAACCTTTGAGTATGTGACTTCAAAAACGGATACATATGTAGTTCGTATTGTTTATTTCTGGATATATACACTGTATATTATATATAGGATTTATTTTCAAAGATATTTATGTGTGGTCAACATGCATCTGCATCATTCTTAACAATAATACAAAATGTAATTCACTTATATGGCGTTTGTAGAAAGTCAAGAATATACATTCACTGAAATTACGACCATTTTATTTCAAAACCTTTTTTTTTAATTGTATTTCAAGTGCTGTTTAATTATATGTTGAGACTAGAAACTGTATTTTATAATTATTTCCTTGCAGCTCAATTTATGACTTATGCAATATTTGTTTCATTTAAATGGACAAAAAAAATATGTGTAAAGGCTATAATTTGAAATAGTTTTGATATAATCAAACTATGTTAAAATGTTTTAACAATATCAGTCATTATATTTATTTTGAATTTATTGCAATATGACTCTGTTCAGTTTGCACTATCTATTTGTTTTAATTCAAACAAAAGGCTAAAAGGAGATATCCTGTGAACTTCATTATAACAGGAAGTTTTTTTCTCTCAGTGGTATACAATATTTGAATACAATAACGATACTGATCAGCATATTTAGTAACACGACATATTTTCTTCACTGTTAAATGTATCTATAAACAAGGACAATTATATATAGCTCTCCTGATAAAAAGGTAAATTAGCATCCGTTTTAAGTAGAAATGAATAATTTTAAAAGTCGAAATAGAAATCCTCAAAATGAGATGTATGACATCAATGCCTTATTGCATCGTATTAATTATGGAGTGCATGTAGTTTTTGTCCAATGTATATAAACACATAGAGCAGTATTGTCACTGGTGGTTATTTCCGGTCTTGAAAGGTGGTCGTTTCATTTCTCATATTAAGATTTACAATTATGTTTTTAGTTTTTATTTCTTACCACCGATGGGCGATATTGTTTGGTATATGAATAACAACAACATAAAGTTGGTTACAATTGAATGCCTTGATTATGCAATTAAAAAGTATAATTCGTAACATTTTGGTCTGTTGCATACAATCATTTCTATAAAACAAACCAACATACACAGAAGGTATAAGTATAACCGATATATATATATAAAGCTGACATTTTTTTTTTTAATTCTGAACCGGTTTCTTGTGTCCGAATGAACATTTATTTGCAGATGATTCATCTGAAAAGTCTGTACAAGTCAAGAATATTACTGTTGTTATCCATTCGTTTGATGTGTTTGAGCTTTTGATTTTGCCATTTGATAAGGGACTTTCCGATTTGAATTTACCTCGGAGTTCGGTATTTTGTTGTTTTACTTTTATTTATTTGTAAATACTATTATTTGTCAACTTCACATTTCTCAGTAGTGACATACTGATTGACGATCAATATATTTTATCAACACAAAAGTTCTAAAATTAAAACTTCTTATACATGTTATTGAAAAATAAACTTTATAAAGGAAAAGGTGAAAAGTCACATTTCAGCCTTTGAAAATCAAAAATTATAAAAATCTATTCAATAACATCTTCAGTCAGGTATTCATAAGACATGAGTTTTTTGAGAGACATGGTAATTTATCCTTTTGAATTTGTTTTATTTACTTACCAAAAGGCTATAAAATTCTAGTTTTCTACCTCAAACAACAAAGACTGCCAACATAGTATTATTTTGGATCACGTCTTTAATCTTTTTTTAAATCAGCTAAGGCTTTACCAAAAAAGATGTTTCGCTACAATAGGTATTAATTTCTATTTTAAAATAATGATTTGTATAAATATCTTTTGGTGCGAGTGTTCGGTTCAACTCTATATTTTGTCAAAAACTTATAAACAAAATGTTCATTTAAAATTGAAAAAGTCTATTTCAACATGGCAATATAGACTATAAAGACAACACAAGTCACCTTATCCCGTAAACAAAGCAAGCACGCATGTACGAAATTATTGAGTGGCTTCCGCCAATTCGGCTCTTTAGTTAAACATAGGAAATAGCAATAAAATATGAAAGACATATTAATACATCGTCATTTATACTTTGCAGATGCGGTATAATGAACGATTAAAACATTCGTATCAAAAATTCAACGTTGGACTGAAACCTCAAGTGGAACTCAGAAAAATATTCTCAAGAATTTCTCCTGTTCGTCAGTTAGAGCTATCATATGTACAAAAACAAGAGGTTAATGTGGAATAACAATTCAAACCGACATTTTACTACATTTTTAATCTGCAGGATCATCATATGAATCCGTTGTTGATACTAAACAAACCAAGCGTTCTGTTGTAAAATGTGTAATCAATTCCGTTTCCTAGTAAAATGTAATAACACAAAATGATCGGTTCTGCTATTAGCTGACACTGCAAATCTTGATATCGGTATCGTCATATGAAGTCATTGTGTCCAATGACCGATAGTGCCGACAGTGTTATTTGTTGACATTAATAATTTCGATATCGGTATCTTCTGATGATTTCAATGTTTACAGTGACCGGTAGTTTTATTTGTTGACACCGTTAGTCTCGAAGTCGGTATCGATTGATGATGTTTTTGTGTTCAATGATCGGTAGTGTTATTTGACGATACCATGAATCTCAATATCGGTATCGTCTGATGATGTCATTGTGTTCAATGATCGGTAGTACTATTTGATGATACTGTAAATATCTATATCGGTATCGTCTGATGATGTCAATTTGTCAAATGACCTGTACTGTTATTTGTTGATACTATGAATCTCGATATAGGTATTGTCTGATGATGTCAATATGACCGATGATCGGTATTACGATTCGCTAACACTTAAAGTCTCGATATCGATATCGTCTGATGATGTCAATGTGTCTAATGATCGGTAGTACTTTTGATGACACTTTAAATTTCGATATCGGTATCGTCTGATGATGTCATTGTGTCCAATGATTGGTAGGATTATTCGTGGAATTGTTTTACATTTGTGATTTCGGGGCCTTTATAGCTGACTATGCAGTATGGGCTTTGCTCATTTGTCAAGGCCGACTATAGCTGTTAATTTCAGTGTCATTTGGTGTCTTTAGGAGAGTTGTCTCATTGGCAATTATACCACATCTTCTTATATCTATGAAAATGTAAATATCGATATAGATATCGTCTGGGAAAGCTGTAATATATGTATGTTGATTTTACCATACTCATCTTTTTTAATTTGCTGTCATCCCAGCGTGTGAAAATGTTTTACAAACCTTGATAGTAGGCACTTTGTTGATTTTTTTTTTTTTTTGTCCTTTTTACATGTATCATTTTCCATCTGCTTAGTTACTAATGTTATTTCTAAATTTTATACTATCATTGAATTGTTCTAAAAGTGATAAATAGTGCAATTTTACTTATGCAGTCTACAAATTATGCTTTAGCAATCCTCCCATCGAAAATAAGCATTATTATGGTGGCCGGTTAAGGCCATTTCGCGTTTTCGCGTTTTCGCCTTTCATATTCTATAGGGCGAAAACGCGAAAACGCGAAATCGCGAAGTCGAAAACGCGAAAACGCGAAGTCGAAAACGCGAAAACGCGAAAGGCGAAGTCGAAAACGCGAAAACGCGAAGTCGAAAACGCGAAAACGCGAAAACGCGAAGTCGAAAACGCGAAATCGATTTCGCGTTTTCGACTTCGCGTTTTCGCGTTTTCGACTTCGCGTTTTCGCGTTTTCGACTTCGCGTTTTCGCGTTTTCGACTTCGCGTTTTCGCGATTTCGCGTTTTCGCGATTTCGCGATTTCGCGTTTTCGCGATTTCGCGTTTTCGCGATTTCGCGTTTTCGCGTTTTCGCGATTTCGCGTTTTCGCGATTTCGCCTTTTCGCCTTTTCGCGTTTTTACGATATACATGTTATTATAACATAACATTTTAAATATAATTGGAGACAAGACTACAAAGTATGTCATTCAAATGATTGTCATATAAATTTCATATCTGTTGTTTACTTTAAATATTTTCATAAATTAGACAATTCCTTTACATTCTTTGTTTCAAATACTCTAACAAGTCATTATCTTTTAAAAGTGTCAAATTTATAAGTTCAGCCACAATGTAAACTATAGGCGGTTTTTGTTGTTGTAATTATATTTTGTTTATATACATCTATTGTTTACATGTGTATATTAGTAGATTAATTATGTTTTAGTCATGTAGTTGATATTGTATTTAGAGAGCCTTATTTAAAATTGGTTTAATCCAAATGAATTACTCTCTTTAAATAAAGATATTATCATTATTATAATTATTATTATTATTATTATTATTATTATTATTACTGAACAAATTTAAAAACAGATGCATTTGTATAAAATGCCTTTGAGTATACAATTTGCTTGAAATCATATTTTGACATTTTAAAATATATTTGTTAGTTGACCAGATTCAGTTTCTCTATTTGTTTTGTTAATCTAGTTCTGACACGGGAGGATTGTTGTTATTGTCTACCACTTCAAGAGTACATCCCTTGTCCCTTGGTGTCTCCTGTAGATGAACAAATTTCCATCTTTGAAAATTTGAAATATTAATCAATGCGTTTAGTAATATATGGGAAACACAGTCTACATTTACATGAATTTTCCATAAATCCAGGTTACTTTTGTTTAAATTAAAAGAACATGCGACAGGTTTAGGATATCTTTGCTAAGATCAACCTACGACAGTTTTGAGGCGAGGTCTTGGATAGTCCTAAGAGGATCATAAGACATCTCATAAGATATTCTAGTATCTTATAACAGGTCTTAAGATAGCTTCATGAAACCGTCCCAAGTTTTATTTGACAAAAGTCTTATCTCCACAATGTATTAAATTTTATACTTTTTCACACAAGCTAATTTAAATATTAAAATTTTAGATTCACAACAAGAGCATTAAATGAATGATTATGTATTTTAAGTAACCATGGCGATAATAATCATTAATTTCATTTATTTTAAAATGTCCAAACTATAACTTTCAGCAAATTGAATGTTCAAAGGCATTTTATACAAATGCATCTGTTTTAAATTTGTTCAGTAATTGTCAACAAAGAATGTGAAGAAATTGTCTAATTTATGAAAATATTTAAAATACGTCACAGATATGAAATTTATATGACAATCATTTGAATGACTTATACTTTGAAGTCTTGTCTCCAATTATATTTAAAATGTTATGTTATAATAACATGTATATCGTAAAAACGCGAAAAGGCGAAAAGGCGAAATCGCGAAAACGCGAAAACGCGAAAACGCGAAAACGCGAAATCGCGAAATCGCGAAAACGCGAAATCGCGAAAACGCGAAATCGCGAAATCGCGAAGTCGAAAACGCGAAAACGCGAAGTCGAAAACGCAAAAGGCGAAAGGCGAAGTCGAAAACGCGAAAGGCGAAGTCGAAAACGCGAAATCGATTTCGCGTTTTCGACTTCGCGTTTTCGCGTTTTCGACTTCGCCTTTTCGCGTTTTCGCGTTTTCGACTTCGCGTTTTCGCGTTTTCGACTTCGCGATTTCGCGTTTTCGCGTTTTCGCCCTATAGAATATGAAAGGCGAAAACGCGAAAACGCGAAAACGCGAAATGGCCTTAACCGGCCACCATACATTATGAATATCGCACCGGCTGATGGCGGCAATTTGGATAATAAATATCGAAAAGCGAAAACAAATAGGTCCGAGACCACAGTTATCGTCCTTAGATTTTTATGACGAATATAGTCCCTAGTGTAGACAGTGTGTTACTTGCCAATTTTTTGTATACCCTTCCAAATTTATTTCTCCATGTTTTATGCCTCACATAGCAAGTAGGGTGAATTGACACTGTAAAAACATTTGGGTCATGAATTTAGTAAAGTAGTGATTTGGTCCAGTTGAAAAGGTTAAAATTAGCACTTCGGAAGCTGTCAAAAGTTTTAAGACCCCTAAACATAAAATTGTCCATATTTGAAGTTTTCTATATTTTGTTATAATGTGTCCCAAAAGTAGTACAACATACTGTGCAGGTGGGATTTTTTAGTTTCCATTTATTGTCTAAAAGAAATGCACTACGAAATAACAGTGGTTTCGGACCTCAAATAACGAAACGGCGGAGGATTTCACAGATACGTACTTTTTATATTCATATGTTCTTAGTAGGTGTGTTTTGAAATCGTGTGTTAGAAATCACTTGATCCAGTATTAAACGGTCGATAGAACTGTGTACTAGGGACTCATTATTTTTCGATTTTATTTCGATGACATGCTACCTTATTTTATGATATTCTATGATTGATAAATACTAGGGATGTCAACTCGGTGAAGATTTACTAATCGAGTACTCGTTGGATTTACCGAGCGATACTGAGTACTCGCTCGGTAAAACATCTACAAAATGGAAACACAAAATTATACCCATTTTAAGTATTGTATGCTGTTTTCCTATGAACAAAAACCCTCAACATTATTTCCTAGGAGTAGATAATAGTCCAAGGAATTGTATACCATAACTAATAGCTCATGTTCTACTTGAACTAATTATGTAAACGGGCAATTATCTAAACAAGTAAATAATTAATATCTATAGAAATATGATTACTCAAACAACAGTATTTGGGAACCGTAAAATCACATTTGAATAATTAACAAAGGGTGATAATTAATACTTACTGATGCCTTAATCGTTTCTGAGGGTCGTTACATAGTGCTTTGAATTTGTTCTTATTCAAAAGTATTATCTTAACAAATTTTCTGGGACGAGGCGA
Source organism: Mytilus coruscus (assembly GCA_017311375.1). Taxonomy (NCBI): domain Eukaryota; kingdom Metazoa; phylum Mollusca; class Bivalvia; order Mytilida; family Mytilidae; genus Mytilus; species Mytilus coruscus. The sequence goes on along the minus strand of CM029604.1, from coordinate 8,366,284 downwards.
TTTCTCAACTTTGTTAGGTAAATAACAGCCCTGCTAATGAAAATATATGCTCTGACGGTATAGACAGTATAAAGGTGGGGAATTACTAAGACTAGCTAAAAGTATAAGATTTGGAAAAGTGCTCTTGTTCAAAGTCTTTTCTGTTTAGGAGAATTTTAAATGACAGTTATCGCAAACAATCGTATCGTATTTTAATTTTTTATTAACTTATATTAATGTTTAATTTCCGGGAGGCGCTCTCAATGAAGATAGTTTTGTTGAAACTTGGGAAAGCAACAACATTCTAACAGGAGACCGATTAGTCGAGTATCATTTTGGTATTCGGTACTCGGTAGTACCGAGCGATACCCGAGTACTGAGTACTCGTTGACATCACTAATAAGTACTAGTGACAAATCCCTTGGGTTTCAAAATAGGGACAAGAAAACTTAAATAGTAGTAAAATATATTTTTAAAAATTATATAGTGAAAACACAAATATTCCACTAAAATGGACTGGCACCCCTTTTCCAAGAAAATCAATAGAAGAAATAAACACACACGCAATTCCCCCACCCTTTTACTGTTTCCCATTGACAATCCTGGTATCTGTTGCCTTTGGGAAGTAAAGGAAAAGATTTCTGATTTCATATGACTTGATAGGACTTTTATGCACGCTCAGATATATTGTCCAGTGCTTTGAAACACTTCTTATATCTAGACAGCAATCCATATACTCCATTTTTCTATGCAGTAGATAAGAACGCTTCATAACCTAAAGGCTCAGTGCTGAGTTCAATCCCTATTTGTCGTTTAATTCTCTTTGTATTTAAAAGGTAAAATTAAGAACGTCCATACTTTTATAAGAGAGGCCTTAAGTATTATTGATTTTTGAATAAGATAACTGATTATTCTTCTTCTTAATTATACCAATGTATATTAATGTATTTTGTATACAGCTATTTTGATATTTTATTTTTTTTTTTCAATTGAACAGGCTATGTCACAAGAAAATTACCATGAGTTGTCGTTCGTTTACCAGTTTGGTGCGCACCAGAAAATCACTATATAATATCCTTCAACAATCTTGAAAGAAAAAATCTTATAGTTATTTCTATAAAAATCTTTGTTTTCAAATTTTTCCTTACTGAATGTTCCCATTGTAGATGTATTTCCTAGTTATCTCTGATATGTTTATCAAATAATGTTGATGATGTGTATTTCAAAGACCTTTAAGACAATGATCTAATGACAGTCTAATGAACATATGGAGAGTTGTCTCATTTGCACTCATACCACATCGTCCTACTGTTTGGATTGACACAAAGGTGCGTGAAATATTTGCCACTTGACATTAAGCAAACAACCATCAAATTGCATATCCATACTTGAGTCTCCAATTGGAGGCTTCTAAATAATAAAACGAAATAATATATTGTTGCGCCATGTTAGTTTTACAATGTTCACATACGTGAATGTTATATATAAATTCATTTAAAACTTATACAAAGAGGTTTTTATACAACCGCCATCGACAGTATTTATTATGGTTTACCGCTGTCCGTCCGTCTGTGTGTTTGTTTTTTCTTTAGAGTTTTGTTTGGGGCAATAGTTACATGTCAATAACCGTCAGAATTAAAGATATTTTTCCGATCGCGCACTGACTCATGTATAGTTGGGTGTATTCCTTAAAAACTTTACACTGATCGTTTCAAATTGGATTGTTAAAGGAAGATTCCTTTCCATTTTGACAATTTTCTGATCTGTCGTTATAGATTTACGGGGCTTACTTATATTGTGAGATTAAGAATATTTTTAAATGCTGTGTAATATTTTGAGTAATCTTGGATCAATTTTTATATCCTGTTTCTACAGCAATTTTACTTACTTCTGAATAGATGCATGCCTTCTAAATATTCCATTTTATACTTGCAACCATTTCAATATGCACAATAAAAGGTGTATCATGCGCTTTTGGCTTAGCTGTTTATTATTTTATACATATAAAAACTGATTGGAAGATTTTAATTACATCACCGTGAAAATTGACAAACAATATCACAAAAAAAAAGAACATCACACATGTAACTTTTAAAATGCGAAATTTAAAAACAGTTGAACTTTACTGAACCTTGAACCTCTCATTTCGATGAATTATCATAGGTACTTGGGGACAGGACAATTTGTTTTATGTCCTTTGATTGACTATCAATTCCAAGTTTACTATCCACAGCGGTCACTGATATAGTATATAGAGATAATTTGTGGATAGTAAACAGCAAACACTAGTTATTTCTAGTATATTTATGTTCATATCATACAGTAAAACACGAAAATAATTAAAATTAATGGAAAACAAAAAATAACAGATTTTGGTAAAATAAAAGGAGGAATAAAAAATTGTCCTGTCCACAAGGACCTATGTATTTTATGACCTTTAATGGAACTTAAGTTGAACAATAACGGACAGTCAAAACTATTTTCGACTTGCATATAATACGGATATCGTTTTATTCAAATTTGCAGTAATACAATTTTGGGAATCATTTAAAATTAATGAATGAATCTTTCCTAGGCTATAAACAGCGCTGGTTCCTTGTCCGGGTTTGGACTTACTTTTAGATACTTTTTCAGTTTAATCAGTTTTTCAGTGTTTGAAATAATTTTAAATCTTTTAAATATTAAGGCTCGAGCATTACTGGAGAGATAATAGTTGTCGAAATAGGCGTCTGGTGCAGTACAATTTGTACCGTTAATGTTATAATCAGTCGATACATAATCCTCTTTTCATGTGACAGTCTGAATTTTAAGGTCTTTATCTAAATGATTCCGATTTAACATTAATCACAAATGTTTTCAATACAATATTTCTAATTTAATTGATTTTAGCCTTAATGTTGGCATGGTTCTGAGTTGATTGGGTTTTTGTTCTTGACGTTTAGTTGCAAATGATACTTCACAAACAAAAATATTTACATTTTACATGCATGACTATGAATATGTGCTAATTTATACTTTTTAAATCTTAATTTGCTTTCAATAGATAAACAAATATTTATTTTCTTTGTTCAATGTCAACTCCCATTTTAATATATAGATGAAATACTTACCAATGGAATTTAAGACAAGAACAATCTGTAATTGTATATGTTCCGGACCATATGAGTATTTGGACCATATGCGTATGTTAATATGGTCCGACCATACGCGTATGGTCCGACCGAACGCGTATGGTCGGACCATATGAGTATATACTCGTTTGGTTATTAACGGACCGGACCGTATGAGTATTGGGACCGTATAGGTATTTTTCAAATATGCATTAGAAACGTTTCAATAATACAATTAATTATAAATAAATTTTATCTAAAAACCAAAACAATGATTGTTACATGCATATGAAAATGTATGAATTTTATAATTCAAATGCTACATAAACATTAGTTAGAAATTAGTTAGAACGCCCGGATGCGTCGACAGGGTAAGAGTCTTCTGCTATATAAAAAGAAGATGTGGTATAATTGCCAATAAGACAACTCTCCACAAGAGACCAAATGACACAGAAATTAACAACTATAGGTCACCGTACGGCCTTCAACAATGTGCAACGCCCATACCGCATAGTCAGCTATAAAAGGCCCTGAAATGACAAATGTAAAACAATTCAAACGAGAAAACTAACGGCCCCTAACTCGTCTATGTAAATAGTTACTTCATTTTACCTTAAATTATGCATTTAAGTCGTTCTTCCTCATTTACATACCTTTTGGAACAGTTGAATTATAAGAAGCACATATCTGCTTATGAATTACATCCCAGTTCTATTGTTATACTTCATAGTTTCTATTTCTGAAACAAGTGTAATTGAATAGATCTATTGTTATGAATAACAATGGATTTTGCCCACAGGGTGTGACGAGCGGGGTTTCTGGAAACCCTGCTTCTACATCCCGCAAACAAAGTCCATTGTTATTCGTAACAATAGAAATTGATTATTTTTAAATAGCATGAATATAAGAAATTACTAATAGTGTTCACTACAAATTGTTTCATGATATTAAAAACACATTTTAGGAAATTCAATAAGCATCTATATGGAATACAAAATAATCCTTTAAATACTCTTTTGCTTGAAGGTAATTTTTTATCCCAGTCATATGTCTCTACAACCCCACCCCCAACCCCCCCACCCCACCCGGTTACCCAGTGGCCGATCCGGGGTTTGGGGTTCCGTGGATTGGACCCGACTTGTATTCAAAAGATCAATGCATTTGAATGGTTGGAACCCCCTTTTTTCTCTTGAGTTGGGAACCCCGGCTGGATCAGCCCTGATTGCCCCCAAAAGGAGTTCCTGTATATTAAATTTTGTATGTTGAGCGTGTCTGGTAGTCGGGTTTCTAATGCAGACACACCTATCCCTCAGTATGTTCGAATATGATTTTTGTTTATTCTCGAGAAGGGGAGGGGGATTAGTAGGGCTTTTATTTGTGATAAAATCGTAAGATATAAAATACAGTTATGATTACCTTTATTAAACTGATACAGGTAAGTACTTTGGGTTATAATATTGCCTTTATCTGTAGTTTCTTCTACCAAATCCAACGCTTGCCACAAAATGTCGTCCGTCTTATACCCGTCCATATTGACAACTGTATACCAGGAGCATGATGTATTTTTGCTTGTAATAAGAATACACGAAACAGTCAACCTTGACCTGCTGATCCATATTAGCACATGGATTTAACGGAATATGCAAAACAACTTTGACATTTGTAAAATATACTCACTTGTCAAAGTTTGAACGAAGATAACCAAAGAGAGGTTACTAGTGGGGTTTCATGTAAGAAAAAAATATTCTTATAAATCATGGTTTGAAATTGTCAATAAATATGCTATCTTTTTTTTTTTTCATTTAATAATCAATGTTAACAAATATAGGGTTTAGAATGGGGTGTAAGTTAGTTATACACCTCGGGATATGGCGTGTCTGTATAAGAAACCCTCCGGCCTCCGGCCGACGGGGTTTCTTATCCAGACACACCTATCCTCGGTATATAACTATTACGTCCGTATATTGTGAACATGCACGAGCTGTATGAATAGAATAGAATAAATATTTTTATTCACCAAATTAGGGCCCCAGGAGGGCATATAGCATACAAACAATATTATTATAAACAATAACATATGCAATGCACATACAATAGATATGTAACATATGTAATAAAAAATATATATACTACAGGAAATACACTAATCAAAATAATAGCAATATATTATAATTCAATTAATATTATGTTGACATTGACTCAAGTGCACCAGGTAAGTGTATTTTCACCCCAAAAAGACAAACAAGAGTCATTAGTAGTTTGTGCGGAGAAGTCTTAATATAAAAAAAAACAAAAAACTTTAAATATATAAATCGTGATATCACCAGAATTCAAATGACGTATGTATATAAGCAATTGTAGCTCCTCCGTACGGCCTTCAACAATGAAAAACTTATTTCGTATAGCTATAAAATATGCTGACAAGAAAATGTGAAACAATATAAATGAGAAAATTATGTTGCCATGTAAAATATAGCCTATTAAATCGGTGAAAGACTTATTTCCTGGTTTATGTCATAGACCATTTGTTATAAGGTAACAAACTCCAAAATTATTGTTGTTTTTCATATATAATATTCCTTGAATACTTTGGTGTGGTTCTTGTTGCTTAGTGTTTAGTTTCCTATGTAATGTTTTGCTATTGTTGTTTGTTCTTTAGTTGTTTTTCCCCACACAAGTATGTTTTATGCATTATTGGGCTTATGATTTTGATTGCCCTTTCTTACTTCTCTTTCTCTTCTTTGTGAGCCAGCATATTAAAAATCCGTTTCAGTGTGTTGGTCTAGTACAAAGCAGGATTCCTATTCATTTCACCTTAAAATGTTCTCGTCTTGAAATGCATGTGATATTTGTCACTGGAGGTTGATCACCACTTCATTATCACATATCCGTAAAAGTTACCATTTAAATTAATCTTTCAAGAAATGTAAAATCTGCACAATAATAGTCAATAGTCATGGTCAACGAAGTAGTGTCCATTTGACACACTTTAAACTAGAAAGAACATAAATAGTAAGTCGTCTGATAAATTATTCAATAGTTTCAATGCTAAGTAAGACAACTTTTGTCCTATCGATAAAATATTAATATCTCGTTGGAATGAAATAGATTTCTAACACTTAATATCATTTCAAATGGCTAGTTTATGAAATTGACAAAAGAAAATTGATAATACCTCATGTAATCAATGAAGATGATGTTTTCACCTCAAAATTTACTATGAATACAGACAAACTGGTAAGTCTAGGAAAGTTTTAAGGCATGGCAGGAACTAGACCTTGATTTTGATGTTTAGTTTAAATCAAATGATTTATTGTTTCACAACATGTATTACATGGTGAAAAACTGGATAACAAAATCTAGTAAAGTTTATAATTTTCTAAAATATAAATGCATTGTTTTAAATGCCACCAGTTAGGATATATGTTGATAGGTTGCTATGGCAATTGTATTCACGTAAGTATAGGGTTGACAAATCGATACGATTGTTCAATAATTAAATGGAAGCAAATGATGTCTTTGGATTATCCTGTTTAAGTGCCATATTAACACGCAGTTTAATGGTGAATACAAAAGGAATTGAAATTTAAAAGGTAAATATGTTTTACGGTACTTGAAGATGCACGTGAAGGATAATTTACATATGTGTACATACATTCTCCTGGTTCAAACAAATGACCACACAATATTACAATTGTATATTATTTGTTAAGTAATGACTGAAAAATAGTATTTTTATTAACTCCAACGTTTTGTCGATTTTTATTTTCTCGGACCAGTTGGTTTTGCTTTTAAAATCAACGTGTTGGTCGCTTTTGCAGTTCTTAATTGGTTAATTTATAATTCTGACGTTACATTTTCTTGTTGTCTTCTGATTTTATTTAAATATGACGTCAAGGTTAATTTAAGGACAACCATGCATGCAGGTGACTGAAAGAAAAAAACACATTTGTTTGCAGATCATTGACAGAGAACGGCTAATAATTCCACCACTGAATCTCGTGGGATTCAATTACGATATTGTTTTAATTTAATACACTCCACAAGCCTTTCGTTTAAAGAAAATTGAAAATATAACTGTTGAAATCTCGTACCTGAGGTTTTTGGAATCTATTTTATTATATAGGCCGTTAGTTTTCTCGTTTGAATTGTTTTACATATGTCTATCGGGGCCTTTTGTAACTTGCTATTCGGTATGGGTTTTGCTCATTGTTGAGGGGTGACCTACAGTTGCTAACCTTCTACGTCATTTGGTCTTTGGTGGAGACTTGTCTCATTGGCAATCATACCACATCTTTTTATTTTTATATAACCTTATTTTAAAAAGAAAATATAACTGTCTGGAGACATCGTATCTGATGTTTAAGAATCTGATATTATACTATATAAATTGAACAGTTGTAAAAAAAACATTATTATCTTTACCTTTGGATAACATACAGAAGAAATCTTATAAGACCATTGCAATATAGTCGATAATGACAAATAAAATATTATAAGAACTGAAATTACAATCAAACAACCGGAGAAAAAAGAATCAATTACATTAATTTCAATTGATTTTTGTAATTGACTTTAAACGGGCATTAGCTGTCAAGTCATGTTCACCGATTTTACTCAAATTCTCATATTTTATTTATAACATACTAAAACGTATATCTAAATTACAAAAAGTCTAAAATAAACAATTAACAATGCATGGACTCAATAGTATGTATCAGCATTTCGTGTGTATTTTAGTCTAGATGCCATCTAATTGACCATCGAGATGACCTACGAACACTGCCGACGGTTAGAAAAACCTGATGTTAACATGAATATGAATATAAATAGATAGCAAGCACGTGTAATTGGAATTTTCTAGGTCTGTTTGATTTCATATTCTAGGTTAAAAAATATGTAAATCATCGTTTTTACCTGTATAAGAATGATTTTTTGTGGATCGAATCAGTCAAATAAATGGTTCACCCTTGTTTCACTTTCAATGTTGGCATTTTTTCCTTTTTAATAGGTCATGCGTAACCCATCTCAAAGTTTTGAGCTGATTTTGACAATTTTGAACCAAACTGACTGCTTAAAACGAAATATTATTTCTAAATTCCGTTTTTATAAATACTTGAAATAACAAGAATCGTATTTTAATTTTTGTTTAAATCGTAGCTAATATCCCTGTAAATGATAATAATCATAATAATTTTATTCGCAAATTACACCCATATTGTTCAAGCTCAAAACACAAAATATAACACAATATTAACACAACAGTAAAGAATTACAAGCAATAATGATGCATGTACATGTAACATCCATGTACATAATTTATATAAAATCAACCCTCGTCATACATGACCATTGATTTTTTGACATTGTTTCTTTCTACGAATTAGCATAAGGGTATTTGTTGCCTTAACAGCTTTTGTATTTTATCCTCTTTCAGATCTAAGTATAACTTGTACATACATAAATCTATTTACCTACAACTAACTAACTTATGAATTCCATAATACGCCTCGGACACAAAGTGGCAAAATTGTACGCAACAACTTCATTGTATATAAACCGCCATAATATAGAATTGAGAATGGAAACGGGGAATGTGTCAACATTTTATAATAACCCTTTTCTCATATTTAAGCCCATGATTTATTTATCCGTGAAAACACAAGAAGGGTCTAAAACTCGACATTTGTATGTTAGTTTTCTCGTTTAAATTGTTTTACATTTGTAATTTCGATGCCATTTATAGCTTACTATGCAGTATGAGTTTTTCCAAAGGCTGTACCTATAGTTGTTAACTTCTACGTCATTTGGTCTCTGGTGGAGAGTTGTCTCACTGGAAATCATCTTCTTATTCTTATATTAAACGTGAAAATTAACCTAGACTATTTGACTTCAATAAAATAACAAAGACGTAACCGATGAATACGAAATAGAACGCTTTAATAATATTAATATTGTGTTGCAAGGCCAAATCTTTGTCCTTATCCAAAATATGCAACCCAAAGGTTACTGGGTGTATAGATGAATGTTCTTCCGTCCGGCAGAATTGAGGTTCCGTTTAGATGTGCTAGGTGTATAAATACGCGCAATTTACAGACGGAATTGGGACATTCAATCCGGTTACGCTGGAAAGAAAAGTCACGGTTTCTATGCGTTACGAACCTTTCCCCAAACCCTTCGAGCGATCGGTTAGTGGCCTATTTCAAGTAAAATGTTCTTTCGCTGTCCAAACTTCCTTTTCCAGTTGGAGCCTTTAGTTAATTTCCCGGCCTTTATTAACCAATTGTACGAAAATATCTAGATATTTGTATTTATTTGCCACTTGAACAAATTGTCGCTTTTTAAAATGATGTTTGGAAATTTTGGCAGTTGAGTGACACATTGTGCAATTTTATTTTAATTGTCCATTATTGGGCTACAACTATTTTTGTGTCCAAAATAAATTCGTAATGTCCCTGAGTAAGTCATATAACCAAAATGTAGAGGAAAGAAAAAGCTCTAAGGAGACTCTTTTAGGCAAAATAATTCGATTATTACGAATCTAAATAAATATCATCTTTTAGATTTCAAATGATCTCGACCACTTAAAAAATTGATTAAGTCCCTTTTTATGTACATTTTTTTTTCAATAAAGCTGTATCTATTTTGGACACAAAAATAGTTGTAGCCCAATAATAGACATTGTCTTCTTATATCGTTTCCTTCAAATTTTTGAAAATCTGTTGAACTGATTTGGGCCGAAGTAGAAAAAAAACATGCGCTGATACGGCGTTAAAAATTAATTAATCAATCAATCGATAGAATACATCATCAAATTAATTTTCAATAAGATAAACACATTTTTAATGATATAAAAATTCATTAGTTTTACAATTTCAGGGACTAAATAATGATTCATATAATAACTTATACTTTTATCTAATAAATATTACATTAATGACGTTATTTAAAACATACGGAATTTAATTTTCCTTTCCATTTCTTGTCTTTCTGAACATATTACTTGGACTTCGTACTGACAACACAAATAACGTTAATTTGTTTGGAGTTTTATAGTTTAATTTGCTGTAATATCGATCAAATAAATTAGAAAATACACTGTTTAAACATTTTTTTGTTTACCAACCGAAAGCAAAATTTAATTAATGGTATCAATAAGTTAAACACTACTTAATCATTGCGGTGTTTCATTATGTATCTATTTGCAGGGTTGTATAAAGGTTGTTTTTAATTAGGTCGACATACCCATGACCGAGAATGAGTCCATATTAGGGTTGGGCTGGATTCATAGATACGCAGTCACGTGCCATGGGAATGACGACGTTCCATCCGATACATCGTGTTAAGAGATTGATTTGAAAGGTCCGGAGCAATCTATCGACATTCTTTATGTGCCTGTCCCCATTCGGGAGCTTGTATTTCCGTGGTTGTCGTTGTTTTGTTTGTTATAATTGTGTTTCGTTTATTGTTTTGTTGTTAATTAGGCTATTAGATTTTTAATTGAATTATTTTTCATGTGATCGGGGCCTTTTATAGCTGATGATACGGTTTTGGTCTGTTCATTGTTCAAGGCCGTACGGTCAACTGTAGTAGTTTCTATCCATGTCATTAGGACAGTGGCTGATAGTTGACAATCATACCACATCAACGTTTTGTTTATTTAAGCAAACAATCAATTAAGCTTATGTTTTGGTACCATGTATCATTAACTTAATTTAACGATTTCCACCATTTTGTTAAACATTCATGAGGGGCCTGATGGGGGGGTCTCATCACGATTCACGAGTTGATTTTTTTGTCAATCACGATTCACAGAAAATAAATTTCCATGATCACGGATCACGAAAATATAAAAAGAGTATAAATCTGTAGAAAAACGGATCACGATAGCGAAAATGCGCCGATCACGAAGAACGAAAATAACCCATCAGGCCCCTCATTCATTGCAGCTTTTGTAAAATCACTTAAATGGTAGTATAATCTATTCATCTTGTTACAATTCATTGAAATGTTTATATAAACTATATGCATATTAGCGTTCTTTGAAACGTGTGGTAATCTATTCCTTAAAAATTCATTGAAACGTTTATATAAACTTTGTATATTGGCGTTCTTTAAAAGTTTCAGAATTTTATTCATATTAAATTTCATCGAAACGTTTGTCTTATTTTTTTATTGAAATGTTGTGTTTTTTTTCCCACAAAACGTTTAAAAATACCCTTGAAATTTACTCTTTTAGATCAGACTGATTGATTGTACTTTACCCCTCTAGTTTTGTTCAGTCTGTTCTTTTTGTGTTTGACTGACAGGTAGACAACCAATCTCAAATGCACATGGGTAGGTGGAAGCTCTGTCAATAATTTACCAAGAAAAAAAATTATTAAAGTTAAGAAAAGATCGATTGACGAACAGTACAACCTCACGTGTTGAAATGAAATCAATGAACTTCCGGTTGTGTTTTCAATTTATACTGTATTATATATTGTTTCTCTTTCTTGCAGCTAAATGCTTACTGGTAAATGAACATCGAGGAAAATCAATGACAAACCAAACTGTTCCCTTATGTTGTTGTTACTCCTATCAACATTAGTTATTTTTGGTAAGTAACTTTTATCAACATCATATATTTGTTTTGGTAAATGTTCGTTATTTATTTGTTTAAAGGGGAGGCGAAAGATACCAAAGGGACATTCAAACTCACAAGTGTAACACAAATTGATAACGCTGTAGCAAAAAAACGAAAAACGATGAAAAGACAAACAACAGCATACAAAACACAACATAGAAAACTAAAGACTAAGCAATTCGAACCCCACCAAAAACCGGGGGTCAGGTGCCATGAAGGGTAAGCAGATACTGCTCTATATGTGACAACCGTCGTGTTGCTCATGTAAGTACAACCCCGTTGGTAAGCCTAATATGGTAGGTCACATTCGAGGAAAACAGGACGGGTAAAATATTTTTTGAAAAATGGGATGCAAGTCTAAGTGGTCTAGTGGTCGGAACATACAGTTACGTCTTCCGTATTTCAAAATTATAGTGTCGAGTTTAATGTGTGTAGTACGTATTACGGTAGGTCATTTTGTTTTACATGACAGTGAGCAACATCCTACCCGAAAGAGATTTTACCACAAGATATCTGAGAAATTAGTCAACTATCTTCTTGCTTTACACTGTTGATAACTTTTAAATATGTCTTAAAATGACAATTTCTTGTAAAATGTGTACCACCCTAGTCATTTATAAACAAATATCAAATAATTCTTGCAGTTTTGAAGAATTCAACAATTTTTGAAATTGCAAAGTCTCTTGCAATAAGGACTCTTATTATACCTCATTGTTTAATTTAGAATACAGCAAAACAAAAAGGTCAAAAGCAATGCCCACTGTATCACAGTATCAAGTTGGAAAGTCGATGAAACCAGTTCGACTTGAAGAGATGATAACTAATTTCCCTAAAAACATGATGTATCTCAGTTCTCCCTTCTGTTTCTCAGTTCTCCCCTTCTGCTGAGTGGAACGTTCATAAAATATACCAAAATTTTCCCAAACTCAAATATTGACGGACTTGTTTAATTTTTTTCGTTCTGAATATGCATGCAATATCTTTCATTGGTCATAAATCTAACATCTTTATTGCAAAAAGTAAAACCCTGACGTGTTAAAAAGCAAACATAACATGAATATAAGAAACATACAACACATGAAAAAAGTTCTAAACAAGTCAAGTTGATAATATACAAAATTTATAAGTATATAGATATTTGACCAACGTTGACCTCACAGGGCTCCAAAAAGTTGGAGCCAGAAAAATCGCCAGCATTTTGTCGCCAGTTTGGAAAACTTGGAGCCAACATTAGAGCTAGCTAGAGTCCTGATTTCCTCTAATTACAATGAAACCAATTAATTTTAAAACTTCTTATTAACTGTTCATCATTTAACTTTACGATATGATTTGTCATGTAATCTATGTTTTTTTTTTCCTCCTTTCTGAGAAAGAACAAAACAAGCAAGTTCACTAACACCCGGATTTGTGCTAGGAATTTGAGGGCTTTAAGTCACTTTTGTGTGGTAAAATAAACTCATCATAGATACCAGGATTGAAATTTTATATTTGCGCCAGACGCGCGTTTCGTCTACAAAAGACTCATCAGTGACGCTCGAATCAAAACATTTTAAAAAGGCCAAATAAAGTACGAAGTTGAAGAGCATTGAGGACCAAAAATTCCTAAAAAAAGATACATTTTGTAAGTTTGTTTTTTTAGGCTTATTTTCGCAACTCCATGTATTGCTTTATATAGCACACAACAGTAGACAAAATATCTTTATTTGGGATCTAAAATAGTTTTTTTAAGTTTAAAGTTTGAGTCAAGCTGGTTTAAATTACGATAATTAAAGGGTTTAATTGCATTTATAATTATATTATTTTATATTATTTCTAATATTACTGCTGATTTGGCAATGAAGGAAAAAGTGTTCCTCAACACACACTATGTTCTCTTGGAATTTTTTTGTATTGATCCGTTTCAATTTCCAAGTTATGGTCACTTATACGGAATTTTATTCAAAGTTGACGACTATTAAAAAGATTAGATTGTTCAAGTAGTCTCAAACACCAGTAAGATACTGAAATTTGAAACATACGTCATAATTTAATTGAATTCAACATCATCCAAGGTAATATACTGATGTTTCTCTAACAAGAACATCGTATTGATCGATATTGTTTAATATTGTTTGTAAAACCCTATTTGAATTCAAAGTGAAAACTCGCGTGATTTGAAAGCATTCTAGCGTATTTAAACGTGATCGTATTAGAAATCATTTGATGTTATAAGGTTATACTGATCATTTACCTGTTACTTAATACTCAATAGCTTAATATGTTCTGAACCTGGCTATTGTTCAAATCAATAATGTCTTCGTTCCAACAATCTTAGCGCCAAAATAGAATATAGATCAATTGGAAACAATTGATACAATTATTAATAAGATAAACGTCAATAACGGCACATCAAAAGCACATATTCAAGTGTTAGGCTTAGACCCAAAAGGTTTTAGAAAATATGATAAATATTCGAGGTATATTGCGAAATATAAAACCAAAGTTGTCTAAAATGATAATCAAATGAATTAATTGAAATTATTTAACTCTCAGATCCAAACGTTTGAGAAGTTCTAACATATATTTTACATGCATACATCGCGTTAAAACAATCCACTGAAAAGAGAAGGGTATTTTTTTTTTGGCACCTTGAATTCGAAAATTAAAATACAATTATATATATATTTATTATACATGGTTTTATCAACCAAAATCCAGGAGATATTAAAAGACTTAAATTTATCAGATTTCAGTATTAATTTTATTTTATTTTGCCCTTCATTTTTGGTTTATTAGGGAAAAAAGTTTTAATTTATACTAGCGTGTCATTTATATTTAGATATTAGTCAATGCCTTAATCAAACACATAGTTGGCCGCAAGATGTCGTACACAAATATTTTCATTTGAATTGAAACATGTTTTGGGGCAAGGTCGTGGCTCTTTTATAATTTTTCCAAACAGTGTGTGTAAAATATTCATTATAGGTCAATATTCAATTCCAACACGTTTATGGGATCAATTTAATATCACAACCGACATTTTTGCACTAAAGTTTCCAAATTATATAATTCCATTCACTTATCGACTTTTATAAGATAATTGTGGAAGGATGACAGAATACACTATTTTTGCAATTGCAGAGGCCAGATAATGGCTCCTAACATACTTCCTCCTATATTATCTGATTGAAGGTTGAGGCCTCGGCTCTACGTTCTCAGAGAGATATTAAATGATGATGATGATAATGTTGGATGGCTGTTTAACGACCTATACATATTCAGGACGAGAACATGTTAATGTTATGTGAATATTGATCCTGCTTTGTACTAGAAGGATTTTTAACGTGCAAGTTCATAAGGTAACAGTCCGCTGGGAGACAGGTCACCTTACCCGGACACATTATTCTGACTCGGAGCCGAACAGTCTTTACTCTTATCCCTTAATGACGCGTGCTTAGCGGGGAGGCAGCAAATGCCAATTTTGAAGTCATTGTTTTGACCCGGCCTGGGTTCGAACCCACGACCTTCCCATTCGAGGCGAACACGCTACCACGAGACCACCGAGGCGGTGAGATATTAGATAAGTTCTATTAATGAAATGATATATGTTGCACGTTAAAAACGAGCTCAACAGGACATAACATATATAATGTTCTACTTCGCTATGCTCATACGAACATAAAAATTGTCTTAATGATAAGTAAATAAAACAAAAGGTAATGTGGAATGAGAATCATAATGATCAGTTTAATGATAAATCATGAAAATTCTTTAAAGCTTGGTCTCCAAAGCTCCAAATAGATGGCAGGAATTCTAAAATAGAAAAAAAATGTTCATTCTGAAATGAAATAATTCTGTTGAATAACACATCATGCGTGCAAAATAAACGGGTCAATTCTGATCAGTGAATTTTTCTCGAACAAAGACAGGCGCAAAATCGAAAAATATTCAGCATTATTTTATGGAAAAGTTTCCAATATGTAACTTTAAAGATCAATCAACGGTTTTATCTTTTACTTTTAATTGAGTAAAGAATGTTGAATCAATTATGTATAATGTTGATATTTAACCTAAATATATGTCACCAGTTTACCATTTTAAAACAATCAATAAGTCATATTTATATAACATTAGCGCATACTAACAACTTCTCGTCCAATCAAATTGCTTGAAGTTGCCTTCTAATTTTCATAGTACATACTTTTTCCATGTACTAATTAATTACGCATGAATGACCACAAGGGTAAGATTTCATTGTATCGTAATCAAACTTTTTACCACTTTTAATCAAGTTTTTTGCCGCTGTCTGTTTTGAAATAAAATGTTGTGTCCCAAATTGTATTCATTAGTTTGTAATTAGTTTTCACATTGATTTTTAAATATCCTGCTATTAAATTTTTGGATCTAAAAAATGTTATTAACAATTGCAAGATTCTTTCATTTAAATAAAAGAGTAACAAATATGGTCCCTAATACCTTTATTAGAATACAACGCTATCTTAAAATTGTGGTAATTTATCATCCATGCAGTAACTTTGTACACAAAAAAGTGTGTAGTATGAAACCTTTGAAGGGAAATTAAGGTAACTTGATGATTTCTTTTTAACTTTCTTAAGGAAATTGCTCTATTTCGTCATGAACTGATTGATTGATTGATTGATTGTTGGTTACTAAATATCTAGTGACAAATATTTCATGCATGTTCAGGACGATGTCATGAATTGAAAAACCGTGATAATGTCTGAAGGGAATGTGCCACCTATATACATGTATGTATATACATATTCTGATAAATCTTTTAGTTTTTACTTTAAAATAAAAAAAATCACAAAACCTATAATCTTTGATCTGTTGGTAGTTTCTTTTTAATACATATCCGCTAGACTATCTATGGGGACATACTGTCTATATGTTTCAAATTTATTATATAGCTTTAGTTTTACTGTGAAAATGAAAATGTTTTCAAAACATGTAAAGCTTTCACTGTTATTTAATTATTGCCTGATTTTGGGTAATTTATTTTGTCATCTTACCACGTAAAGAAGTACCCTTCCGGAGCATCTGAGATCACCCCAGTTTTTGGTGGGGTTTGTGTTACTCAGTCTTTAGTTTTCTATGTTGTGTTTTGTGTACTATTGTTTGTCTGTTGATCTTTTCCTTTTAGTCATGGCGTTGTCAGTTTATTTTCGACTTATGAGTTAGAATGCCCCTTTGGCATCTTCGCCTCTCTTTTCAGGTGACCTATAGTTGTTAATTTCTGTGTCATTTGGTCTCTTGTCCTCTTGTGAAGAGTTGTCTCATTGGCAATCATACCACATCTTCTTATTTTTATACATGTAGTAAAACACCGCTTTATATCAATATACATACCTACACCAGCAGCTACCATCTTTTCATTCTGGAGTCGAGGGCCTTTTAAAATCACATATTTTACTATGATACTAGTGAGTAAATTTTTACTTAAAACTTCGTTAATGAACTCCGTTTTACAAACACCTGTGATACAAGTAGTCAGCCATGAACTATCAATAGACCAATTAAAAGATAACTTGAGTTGTAAATATGTGCTAAATTTGATAGTCTATGAAAATGTATATACTATGAAATTAAGAGCTCGGGGTAAGCCCCTCGCTCTAAATTTCATAGTATATGCCTTTTTATAGACTAACCGATACTTTTACACCAAATGTCAATCATTCCCGTTACCAATAACGGGACTATTATGTTACACGAGTTGTGATTGAATGGAAAACGCACAGAAACGGTGATTGAAGTATATATAAACGGTGATTCAAGTATATATACAACTTTGAGTAGACTAAAGTGTTAAGATATCTGTGTCTAGTTTGCGGAGACCTCTTAAAGTAAAATAGTCGCTACAAAAATATAGAATTTCCTTCATTTAAAGTAATCTTAACATACTGGAAAAGTTTCCCTCGTTAGAAATAAAATTATAAATATTCATCCTAACATTTTCCCCCTAATATTTCAGTTCCTGATACTATTGATGCGCAGTGCTCATCGTTATCAACCCTATCAGCTAATACATATGAAAAAGTCATAGAGAAATCAAAAGAAAGGTAAGCTATATGTTCATGCCCCAGCCGTCACCGGAAGTGGCATTTAGTGTTACCCTTGTCCGTCCGTACGTCCTACGTCCCAAAATTGGTGTCCGTTCTCCTCAAAAGTTTGCCTCAATAAAACGATATGAAACGTATACACTATGCTTATAACTACAAAATACAGATCAAGTTCAAAAACAAAATTAATAATTAAAACAGTGAATGGTGGAGTTCACCAAAAATTATCATTTCGAAAAGCGTCCTAACGGAACCGGAAACACAACCATTAGCTTTTAGGGATGTTCGCTACTCTTGTTTTTGACTTTTTGTCATATATTCAGAATCCTCTAGTTTTATCCAATAAACATTTGAAAAAGATTGTTATTTTGAAACAGATGAGTGAACATCTTTAATTAATTCTATCTAACTCAACATTTTGATTGTCATCAAACAACAAACACAAAATCAAATAAGCATATAGTACGCATTTTAATTACAATGTACATATATGTATTTTATTTAATTAATGAATGGCTATTATTTATTTTGAATTTATTGAACCATAAAATTAATTTTGACTCTTCACATTGAATAATCCGCGAAGCGGATTATGTAAAATGAAGAGTCAAAATTAATTTTATGGTTCAATAAATTCAAAATAAATTATTGCCATTCATTATAAATAAATTTCTATCAAAATAAGGCTCAAAGAGCTTTTATATTATTTATATTAACAATAACAACGTACACACATGTTGGCGTATGAATACACAACGTCAGAGTGGGCGTGTCGCCATAAAAATTGACAACATTGAAAATAAAGGTAATACTTTTAACCAATCAGAAGACAGTAAATACACCAAATTTATTTATAACAAAATAAATATAAAAATTGTCCGGCTTCTATTTCGCCTGAGCAGACATATATACTAAGTTATAGTAATGTTAATCATGTTTGGAGAACGAAGTCGTCTATATCAGTAAGAAAATCAATATACTTGTATGGTGAATCGATAAATTGACAACGCCATGGTATAAACCAAAATCTACGAAAAGACAAACAAGTTTACAAAACTACATAGTAAAAGGTAAAATCACAAAAATACCGAACTCCAAGGAAAATTCAAATCGGAAAGTCCCTTATCAAATGGCGAAATCAAAAGCTCAAACATATCAAACGAATGGGAACTGAATATTCAGTAATACGAACACAGCCAAAAACTGGGCGTGATCTCAGGTGCTCCGGAAGGGTAAGCAGATCCGGCTCTACTAGTCAGGTAGTGGCACCAGACGTGTTGCTCGTGGTAAATGTAAATTCGGTGATGGAGTCTCATTCAATGATGTCAAAAACGAGGAAAAGAGGACGGAATTGTGTCACGACAGTTGAACCACTTCCGTAGTGATCTGTGATACTGATGTCTCATAATTTTGAAAGAAATTATTTTGCATCTCTTGAAGTTAAGTACATTGATTGTTATGATTGTTATAATTATGCTTGTTCTTTAATCATGGCACCTGTATACAGGTGTATCGATTTTCCCTCTAATCAGGCTTATTCTAAATCAAGCTCTCTCTAACCTTTTGTCATGATTATTGACATGTAATTGAATAGCTTTCAAACTGTGCATGCATTGCATGACTGTGTTTTGTTTCATATTTGAATTTTTCAGTAATTTAGACTGTCATTGGACAATTGAATCTACGGACCATGTTGAAATAAACGTCACAAAGTGGTCATTGGCACAGACATGCACAGAAGACAGCCTTCAGATTTATGACGGTACTGTTGTTTATATCTTATTAAAATATTAATCAAAATGAAGATTGATAGTGGATAAATAACACTTTAGTAAATAATTATCCGAATAGAAATAACTACCCTTTTACGAAAAAGGGAGTTCGTATGCTCACTCCGCCCAAAGCATTAAAAACTTGAAACGTATTATAAAGTGTTATAAAAGACACATTAATCTAGCTTATTCTGAACGACATATAAAGAAGAAGAACTTATGTCGTTTTGAAAAAGTATATAAAGTATATGAATACAAAATATGCAGAAAACGTCGTTGAGACTACTATCATTCAACACAAATAATCGCAACACTTTAAAATGTCACTGGGCCATGTGATCTTCGGTGGTTATATGATTGATTGGTTGTTTTTATGTACATAAAAGGTATACAAGAGTGTTAGGATTATAGTCCAATATAAAGGACCGGAAATCAACAAACAAATGTGTATTAATTCAAGGAGAATGATACGGGTTATCCCACAGTGGGACAGCAATCGAACAACACAAAACAACAAAAAAAGATATTTTGATGTAAACGTGCGGTCTTCGACAACAGGGACGAGTATTAACAAAAGACGATGCGTGGTACACTTTAATGAGACAGCAACCCAGGGACATAAATAACCAAAAACTTAGGCAGCGTAAAGTCGAACGTGTACATTTGTCTATACCACAAGTCAAGCTCAAAATCGCCAACATTGTTTTACCTTGCGAATAAATTAATCAACTAATCAGACCATGAACGATTTTATAAACAATGTATCTTTTTTGGTCTGGTGTTGTGTCGAAGCAGAGTTCTTGTTCGATATTGAATTTTGCCTGTCTATATAGCATTGTTGGATAGCTATACTGAACTTAACCAAAAAAGTACCTATTTGCTTTAGCATTTAGTATTATGATGACTGCTGATATTTGAAAAACGATTTTTAGGAAATAATACCAATGGTCTCTTGCTGGCTAAACTTTGCAGCTATGGCTCAATCAAAATTATGGTCTCAGGTCGTCGAAAGGCGCATGTGTGGTTCAAAACCGGAAGTACAAGCACCGGAACTGGAATAACACTGACGTACAAATCTTATGGCCAACGTATGTATTATATATATCATAGCTACCTTTCTAATTTGATAGCATTGGAGACTTAATATTTGTCTGTGTATACATATATATTCATGTTATATTCTTATTTACAGTTAAAATCAATCCTAACTTAACCTTTCTTCAGAGCTGTCAGAATAATCTGTCTAGATCTATTCTAAACTGGTCTAATACAGATAAGTATAGAGTTGTTTAACTGTCCAAAACTTTTCTAGCCGAAGAACAGCTCTTATCAGAAGCTGTTGTAAAGATGTCGGGAAAACTGTTCTAAAGACTGTTGCCGAATTGATCTATATGACAAAGAGGTCAGAACTGATTTCTACTGTATATACAACGTGACCATGATTTAATTGAAAATGCTGGTAATTATGCATAGTGTTTGCGTCGCAATATATCATCTTGAACGTAACTTTAAGTCAAACCCATTGATTTTTAAAAATGTTTAAAGTTTGCGACAATTAAATGATAACTAAGTATATCATAAAGATATAGAGGTATAATATTTTACAGTTCTTGCGATGTGAAAACACAAGTGATACCTGGGGTATAAAAATATGATCAACTGGTTTTCTATAGGTTTGACTGTGGTAAGAAATACGGTCTCCATGAATTCTCACCTCCGTCGGTTAAATCAATGCCTAAGTGCAGTCCGTTGCACTGTGTGAGGTGTGTCAATGCCTGGCCACGCCGGGTTGGGACGGGAACGATGCCTTATGCGGGGATAAAGGCACACTCTCCTTGTTAAGCATCTTTTAAACACATCTTTGAAGATTTTTACATGTCGATGTCCTATTTCTACGAAGAATGACTTCCCAAATCGAACATTGTCTTATTCAAATGAATGTCAAAATTTCCCGCCCTTTTTAGTGCAATGTTTGTATTTATTGTCAACAGTTTTGCCTAAAAATGCACGAAATATTTGCCAGTTGACACTAAGCAAAAAATACCGACCAACCAATCCCAGCGGGATGTGAACCTTTGCTGAGGGTTCGACCTTGTGTTTCTAGAATGTATAAATCAGCAATGGCTACCCAAGCACAAAATATGAAAGTTACACTCGTTGCCTTGAATAAGGAGAACGTCATGCACCCTGGTGTTCAAACAACCTAGCATCTGACAACTCTTTGCAGTGCTGTGTTCAAGAAAAATGTCTTTCTTCTTCGAATATATTTTATTTCTCTTTTGCAAAATAATTGTCCCACCATCAAAGCCTTTTCGTATTTTATGTTTTCTCTTCTTTATTCTGTCCTTAAATATGCATGGAATATTTGCTTGTTGACGTAAAACATACAACAATCATCGCCAATAAAACTTGTTTCTTGTGATGTTGTTGGTGATTTGATATGCCGTGATGTTTTCATATTATATGTCAAGTTTTCAAAAACCTAGATTTTCAGAGTGTTAAGGTTTTAAAGAAGCAGTTTTAAATAATTATTAATCACTTTTTAACGTCGTTAGTTGTGAGCTAGATCCCGATCGTTCAACTCCGATTTTAATTGTCTAGGATTTTCAGTCTTACTGTCGAAGTTCGATGGTCCTTTCCCGATACACAAGCCCTCTATCTCATCAAAATTTGACCTTCATGATATAGCAAAGAGGGTAAGTGCCGTTAAACACCAACAATCAATCAATTAATCATTTTAACGTCATGTTGAATTCGTACAACAATTAAAATGACAATTGAACGGACTAAGATCTGAAGCGAAAAGAACACGTTTATATATTTTGATCTAAATAACAAAATGGGTGGTGGCATCTCAAGTACTAATCTTCAATTTTCATCTGGAACAATTCTATATTATCAATAGAAATAACCCTGGGCTAGAAATTCCTTCAAAATTGGCTAGATGATATCAGATTTTTGCAGATAAATTTCAAAATACAAATATATTATAAAAAAGCATGCTTTTAATTAAGCATGTCCACGTTCTTTTTATGGAATTGGCATGCGACGCCTGTCTGGTAAATCGGCGTCATTTTGGGTGGACTTTTACTCAACAGTCATGGTTTGTGTTTAATCCAATCTTATTATTTTAGGTTTACCTTCTTGTAACCCTGGATACAAATGGCCTCAACGACGCTATGTTAGAGCTGACGAAACACCACAAGTCATAACTTCTGAGAATTATCCTAACAACTACCCAAAGTAATTTTGATTGTTTCATAGACCATTTTCACTTTTGACTCCGATTATATGTTTGATTTTACTTCTTTTGGTTGCTCTTACTTGACCGAGTACCAGGATGTCCTACCACAGATTAGGTAACCTGTCGACAAATTACATAATCCGGAGTCAAAAGTCGGTAATATGAAAATAGTCTTATTATCATTGGACGCAATTTTTTCCTAAATTCTTATGTTCTCATTGCGATTTATGTCAGTCGAATTTACGAATCTACCTTACTGATATTTTTTTTTTTTTTTATTTGTGTAACTTGATCTCCTGAAAATGCATAAGTATTTGCCACTTAGACATGTTAGAGTAAATCAATCAACAATCAATAGACCACTTTCGAGTTATGTCCTTCACCGGAAAAGTTCTTCAATTTTGTGCACCTTTGTGACGTCATTTACCAGATAGAGGGGATCGCCTGTATCCCTGCTGTATTAAAGTTCGTCAAGCGTCTTTGTGGTCGTCATTATGCAGGATAAACTAGAAATAATATTTGATCCGTAAGTTCTTAATCACAATTCTCCAATGACAGCAGTGCTGAATATCAGTTATAAGAATTTAATTTGCCGAATAATTCGTGCAATATAGCATTATCATTTTTCAACCAATCGCTCAACATACATGTAGGAACGGAAGTGACGACGCCCCTAAACACACGAATGATGTTCACTTAAACCAATGAAAGTTTTTGAAGGAAATGCAACGAACTCGAAAGTTGTCTATTAATATTTAATTTGAAACTCAACAAAGATCTTTGGAATACTTCATTTTAATTTACACAACCGACATTAACTAGATTCATGCTTAACAACGATATCAAATTTGCTATAGCAGACACTTTATGCGACAATGGTGCTCTCTTCAATCATGCCTCAGACCATTGTTTTAAATGCAAAACATTATGCAAACGATGAACAGCTGATAAAAGCGAACAGGCTAAAAAAAAGAAATAAAGCTTAACCCGAGACAAGGAATCAGAGCTTAATATGAGGGGGATACTTCCATAAATTGAAATTGTTTCCACATTTTATAATGTCAAAGTAAAGCCAGACCGGGAAAAGGAATCGGAGCTATACATGAGTGAGATACATTCTTTTATTTAAAACGATTCTTAAAACTTGTTTCAACGTGTGGATCTCTTTTTATCTATTACAGAGATGATAAAGAGGAGTGGGTTATTATTAAGCCTAGTTCCTCCACACCTCTGGCTATAGTTGTTGAGGATATGGATATAGAAGACTTTCATCACTGTGGGTATGATTACCTCGCTGTATATGACGGTAAGAACTTTTATAAATAAAAAGACTTTTCGTGAAATTCAAAAAACGAACACGGAAAAAGAGGCGGAATATACTAAAGGTCAAAATTCATGAAGACTAAGTTTTATTATGCAAACAAAAACTGTGTTTTAAAGTTATTATCAAAAGTTTCTTTTGAATGAATATTTTTTATACTATTTACATGTATTTAGCTGTATTATTGGAGCAAATGAAATGTTTTATTTTTGGCGCAAATAAAATGTTTTATTTTTGGCGCAAATGAAATGTTTTATTTTTGGCGCAAATGAAATGTTTTATTTTTGGCGCAAATAAAATGTTTTATTTTTGGCGCAAATGAAATGTTTTATTTTTGGCGCAAATGAAATATGGTTTGTGGTGCAAATGAAAAATGGTTTGTGGCGAAAATGAAAGATTTTTTTTGGCGCAAATGGAAAGCACCGCATTGTTGGTATACATATATATATATGTATTGTCAGTCTTAATGGTAATGAACTAAAATTCTCAGATTTTCAAATTTCAATTATCCTTGTTTTCCTCATATATTATTGACTTATATTATAAGGATTTTACTTCTTTAGCACTCAGTATTTTCTTCGTTGATGTCACTGGGAGGGGTAAGGTAGGAAAGGATGTTATTAGCAATTTGAAGTTATAAGTCTTTGTCCATTGACCTTTTAAATATTGCCTAGCTCTTTTTGGTCGAAATAACATTTTTTTATTATAATTATATACCTCAAATATTGAACTTTTCAGAAGGACATCATTTGAATTTGCTTTTCGTTTTACTTTATTGGCATAAATAATCTCGTAAATTGTGTCTTGAAATCATTTTGGATAACGGAGACTTGTCTATTCAAGTAACTGTTGTTTTTCTCGAATACTGAATGCCATTCGTTGACCTGTATCTGATGATATTATTTTCTCGTCGTTTGGGTTTTATTTGGCAAGTTGGTTCTCCATATCAAATATCCTTCTTATTATTATCAAGTTTCAGTAGGATATTAGTAAAATAATATAGAAAATACCAATGGAAGTTTTTAGTGAATGTTGTCGTTGTACGTCCCTGAATCCGTTCTCTAGGAAAGATTATAGAGTTCCCGATTTTCATATTTTTTACAGATATTCGGTGGTCTTTTGTTTTTTGCGAAACAGTTTAAACCATTATCTTTTATTATTTTGTATGTTTAATTATATTTCAGTTCCACTTTTGTTTTATTACAGGGAAGTGTTCATACGATAAAGAGAAAGCAAAGCTATGTGACGATAGAAAAGGATCTATGACTCTAACAGGAAACACATATTCCCTGATCAGATTCTATTCTGATACTGATAGAGTAGGAAAAGGTTTCAAACTTCGTTTCTACTTGGGCTCTGTTGAAGGTATGGACTTTTCGTTTTCTGTTTTTTGGTTGGTTTCTGCTGTCACTGAATTGTCAGTTTTAAGCCGATAATAATTCGTATTGGTTATTTTTAAAGTCAATATATATGTCCGGTTCCCCTTGTTTCCTTGGTTTGAAGAAGTATAGAATTTGCTATGTCTGCCATCTAACAGTAAAAAAAGAGCGACGGTTTGATTATGTGGGATGAATGAATACGCAGCCACTTTGGTTCAAAATAGAGGCTTTTATAACTGATATTTCGTATAAGGATAGAACCAATATCTTTGGAGATGTTCATACGATGAAATTTGCAATGTTAATTTTTTCTCCTTTTCAAACATACCCTCATTTTCCGGTGGCAGTACGAATTTTAAGTCCTTCAACTCATTTTACAAAAACTTGCCTATTAAGTTAATTGTTATGTTGTTCTTGTAGGTGACACTGGAATTAAAATGATCACACTTAATCAACCAATTATTAATCTTTGTTTCCTTTTTAGCTCACCTGTCCCAAAGGGCCATGTGAGCTTATGCCATCACTTGGCGTCCGTCGTCTGTCGTCGTCGTCGTTGTCGTAAACTATTTCAAGAATCTTCTCCTCTGAAACTACTGGGTCAAATTGAACCAAACTTGGCCTAAATCATCCTTGGGGTATTTAATTTATAAATTGTATCCGAAGATCCACCAATCAAGATGGTCGCCATGGCTAAATATAGAACATAGGGGTAAAATGTAGATTTTGGCTTATATCTGTGAAACCAAAGCAAGTTTAGAGCAAATCTGACATGGAGTAAAATTGTTCATCAGGTCAAGATATATCTGCCCTGAAATTTTCAGAAAATCAGACAACCCGTTGTTGGGTTACTGCCCCTGAATTGGTAATTTTAAGAAAATTTTGCAGTTTTTGGTTATTATCTTCGATATTATTATAGATAGAGATAAACTGTACACAGCAAGAATGTTGAGTAAAGTAAGATCTACAAATAAGTCTTATGACCAAAATTGTCAATTGACCCCTTAAGGAGTTATTTCCCTTTAAAGTAATGTTTTCACAATTTTTCGTTAATTTTTGTAATCTTTTACAAAAATCTTCCCCTCTAAAACAACTGGGCCAAATTAAACCAAACTTGGCCTAAATCATCCTTAGGGTATTTAGTTTTCAA
Organism: Mytilus coruscus; assembly: GCA_017311375.1. Taxonomy (NCBI): domain Eukaryota; kingdom Metazoa; phylum Mollusca; class Bivalvia; order Mytilida; family Mytilidae; genus Mytilus; species Mytilus coruscus. The sequence continues at coordinate 8,339,647 of CM029604.1, read as the reverse complement.
CAATATATCCAATGATTCCGCCCACCAACCAAGATGGCCGCAATGGGTAAAAATAGAACATGGGGGTAAAATGCAGTTTTCGGCTATATCACTGAAACTAAAGCATCTAGAGCAAATTAGACGAAGTAAAAATGTTTATCAGGTCAAAATCTATCTACCCTGAAATTTTCAGACGAATCAGACAACCCCTTGTTGTATTTCTGCCCCTGAATTGGTAATTTTAAGGAAATTTTGCAGTTTTTGGTTATTATCTTGAATATTATAATAGATAGAGATAAACTGTAAACAGCAAAAATGTTCAGCAAAGTAAGATCTACAAATAAGTCATGACCAAAATTGTCAATTGACCCCTTAAGGAGTTATTGCCCTTTAAAGTCAATTTTTCACTAATTTTCGTAAATTTTTGTAATCTTTTACAAAAATCTTCTCCTCTTAATCTACTTGGCCAAATGGAATTAAAACTTAGCCACAATTATTATTAGAGTATCTTGATTGAAAAATATATCTAATGACCCTGCCCTACAACCAACATGGTCGCCATGGGTAGAAATAGAATATAGGTGTTTACTATAGACGTCTATGGGAAAAATGTAAAAAAACAATTTCAAATGGTCACAACTTGAAAACTAATTTAAATAATGATAAGGGGTCTTCAGTAACTTGTAAGACTACAATGTGGTGACTTGATTTTTTTTCAGGGGGTGGGGGGTTGCTAATAATTCCTCCTTGATATGATCCATTTTTAGAATTATTCAGTGTTAATTTTTCTAAAAACCATTATTATATCTTTTTTTCAGCATACTTATATTGGGTGAATGCCCCCCAGACCAGGCAGGTTAGTCGGGGTCAAGACCCTTGCCCAAATTTTTTTTGAAGTGTGTTAAAAAAAACATTTAAAGGCATTTCCAGCATTACACAGGCCCTGGGTGATATAAATTATAAAGCGGAGGAAAGGAAATTTTGCATTTTTTGTTAATTATCTTGAATATCATTATAGATTGAGATATACTGTAAACAGCAAAATTATCAAACAAAGAAAGATCTACAAATAAGTCAACATGACCAAAATTGGCAATTCACATCTTATTGGAGTTATTGTCCTTTAAAGTAATTTTCTGCAATTTATTGGTAATTTTTATAAATTTTTTCAACAATCTTCTGCTTTTAATTTAACTACTGGGCCAGATTAATGCAAACTTGGCCTCAATCATTATAAGGGTATCTATTATGATTTTAACAATATTTTACATGATTTCCAAAACCACAGTAGATACAGGTGAGCGACACAGGCTCTTGAGAGTCTCTAGTTTTACGGTTTTTGAATCTTTTTTTTTTATTTTTACACCTATTCCAGTGGTACAAGTTTTAGCCCCTAGGATACCAAGAGCCAATACGTTTGATTATAAGCCTTGCATCTTTTATGATAATTGGCATTTGCTTCAGCAGCTCTTTTCACAAAAAAATCTAAAGACAGAAATTGGCCCTAAGTTATACTAGTACTGAAATGTTCATTACTTTTTCTCGTAAGATTTTTTTGTGAAAAGGATCCCTGAAATGGAACCATACATTACGTTTTTAATAGATACAATATATTATACATCAAGATTTTGGGGAAAGTCTATCGACCAGTGCTTTGATATGCAAGCATGAACATATTTTAACAGGTTTTTATAACACGAAATGATTGAGAAGAAAGAAATTTTACTGTATGATAAATATTAAAAAAAAAAATTACGATTTCCAAATATTTTAGCAGAACGGTTTTTGTCATATATTTTTTTTTTTTGCTACTTGCAATGATGTATAAAAAAAACGACCACCAGCGTGTCAATTTCTTAAACAATTTTTTTTTTTCAATATAAAAAAGAGAAGATGTGGTATAATCGCCATTGAGACCACTATACCAGAGTTGAAATGAAGTGGTAGTAAGCAGTTATAGGCCACCTTACAATGAGAAAAACCTATCCCGGCTATAAAAGGCCCGACATAAAAAAAATGTGAATTATTATAAACGATAAAACTAACGATCTAGTTAATTCATAACAAAACAATTTAGGAATGTGAAAGTGTAAAAAAGTATATTTTGGAATCATTTGAAACAACGGATGCCCTTAAGGATGTACTCAAAAGTAAAATAACAAAAATATGAAATTAAGAAAAAACTAGAATTTAAAATTGATACTATAAATCAGAAGAGCATCAGTTAAGGAACAAAATAAGCTAAAAATATTGATAGATTATGGAATTCCTTTTCACGATATTTTAATTTTTTTAAATGGCGGAAAAAGGCTAACTCGGACTTTTACCTTACATTTAGCATTGAAATTATTTGGGTCTCAAATCGTAAGAAAAGAAATCTAGAATCTGCTTTAATTTTGGTAAATGACCTTTTATGAGCTATTGAAGTCTTATATGAAAAGAAAAGTGGGTGTTATGGGGCAAAATATTTTACCCTATATCGTAGGAAAAAACCCAAGGAGTCCGAACATTTGACAAAAATTCCTAAACCTGACCCAACTTCATCCTTAATGGAGCAGGAACTACTTAACCTGCTGGAGCACATAAGTTCAACCTCGTTTTTAAGGGGTTTGTGTTGCTTTATCTTAAGTATCATATGTATTGTTTTATAATTAGGGCTTTGCCTAGTGGCGGGTCGCCCTAAAGTGATCAGTCTGTCCGTCCGTCCGTCCGTCCGTAACAAATTGTGTCCGCTGTATATCTAGAGAACCGTTATCATTTCATAATTTATACTTGACATGTATATTAACCAACACCAGAGGGTGTTTCATAATGTTTGTACAACTTCCTAGGTCAAAGTTCAAGGTCAGCGGGGCCCACAGAGATGGCTCCCGTCTCAATGATGTCTAGTTGTTGTTTGTTTTTATTGCAATGGAGTGTTTTTTTTTTTTTTTTTTTTTTTATTTGGACCTCATTTTTATTACACTTTGGTATCTTCTCTCCATTTTTATTATTTTTGGATTAATTTAGACATACTTTCGTGGATGCCTAGGCAATAGCAATTACCCTTGCATATATTTTCTCGTTTGACTGTAAGCAATGTAATAAATAGTCTTACTAGGAAATTGGATCTAATATACAAAGATAGATGGGAAGATTATTTTCTGGTTTGTGAGTCCGTCCCGTTTAACCATTAAGTTTTTGGTCCTAGGTAATTTGTAGTCTCATCAGCTTGAAACTTAGTACACTTGCTCAGCATAAAGTGAACTATTCAACATAATATACCAAATTAGAGGTTTGACCCAGCTCACTGAATATGGAAATGTGAAAGAGCGATCCGAAACAAATGTTTTTGTTTAGAATATATATATAGAATATAAAAAAAAAAGGAAGATGTGGTATGATTCACAATGAAACAACTGTCCAAGAGACCAAATGATGAGGATAACAACTATAGGGTTAAGTACATATTTTAATTTCCAAATTTTTCCACATTTCAGAATCAAAAGGGGACTCCAGTGCACTGCATGCCATTTTGATTGGATTGATAGCTGCCTGTATTGTTGTCATCTTTTTACTTGCATCAGCGAAATTATACATGCGCTGTTTCAAGAAACCAAAGGTTCGTCCGAATCAAGACAATCTGCGTAACCGGAGAGCGGTGCTTGAGACTCAAGTCCGAAGAGGTCCACTTGGATCAAGACTAGCTAGAATGATGACTGCACAATCTATTCATTCTGAAATGACTCGATACCTGAGCAATAACACCGAGCACGATAGCCGAGTCTCTACATTTGAGATTTCCACGTCACAGTCGTCAGGAACCGGTTTGGTTTATGAAGATGGAATGTTCCAGCCGCCATCGTATAGTGCTCTTTTCCGCCATTCGGAAGAACCATCAGCACCCCAGCAGACAATAATGCCCCACCCCTTATCCGGGTTCCCCAGATATGAAATTTGAAGGTCAGGGTCATACTGTGAGTGTTGCTCATGCGTCACCCATTCACGATAGCAATAAGGCTGGTGATGGCTTGACAAACGTAGAGACGGTCCCTCCTCCACCTTACAATTCTACTAACTAAACCATTCAAATAGATGGGTTTCTGACCATATGTCCATATTTGGAGAATACATATAGATGCTATATCATTTAAAACGACTATAGATACGTTTGTTTTGATTCATCGACAAACATTGACCTAGTTCAAAATCCTATTTATGTTAAAATAATTTCAAAAATCAAAGTGTAATTTTGAGAAATACTCCTACTTAGACCAAAACATTCAGAAAACAATAACGATAGGTTTGCTTAATACTGACTTGCATATTGAAATGACTATGTACATATTTCCGTCCAAAGAATATATGTTATTTTTATACTTTAGTATACTTAAGAGCAAAGCATGATACACTGAGTTTTAAGATAACTTTTGAATTCTCGTAACCATGTTAGATAAGCATAATTTGATAGTACTCTACGTTTAAAGATCTCAAAGTAACAGAATGATATTCTATTGTCCTCATTTGAGTGACAGCTGTTCTATCGAGATGGAGGCCGTCTTTACCATACATTGAGGCGAGTGTGTTTGTTCCATGTTAAATGTCCCAAAGACTTTGAGCTGAGGATCAACGACAAAATGCTATTCCTTCAGTGATTTTGACCTTTACATGGGCGGGTAGTGATTTTGTGTCATGAATGATAACTGAATATCAGTAGAAAAACTGTCAAATATTTATTCACAAAAACATGTTGTCTTATTTTACCGTTGAAACAACTGATTTAAATTACGTCAATCAATAGTAATGTCAGAGATAATGAACTTTCGTTGGTATTTTTAAACGCGGTATGCGTAAAAAAAGTATCAACAAAAATAAAATATATATACTTAAAGGTATATTAAAAAAAGGGAATAATATAAACACTGACAAAATAAAACGTTAGACTTTATCAACCAACAGAATGAATGGAAAACAACTGTCATATCACTGACTTGGTACAGGCATTTTTCAGAAGAAAATGGTGGGTTAAACCCGGTTTTATGTGTATTTTCCCAGAAGTCCTATTTGAATATAGGTCTTTATTACGTTAAATGTGTATTTGCCACTGAATAAGTTTTGAATCGTTGATCCGCCTTAGGGCACACTGTTTTGTATCCTTTAAAAAAATTATATCAAAGGCTTCAAATAGAATTAATTTCTTCCAATATATCACATGAATATTTACCCAAAATACATTATTCACTGTGCGTTTACCAACGAAACGAAGCAATGAATGTAGGTAAGAAGTGGTTTGTATTACTTAAATATGTTGTTCAACTAAAAGTCTTCTTTTAAACATTTTTTATCACGCATTTGAACTTGCATATACAATCTTAAAGCAGAATCACAATTTCAATAATAGATTTTGAAAGGAGACTGCACATGTCATGATCAGTATTCCAAAAGCACTTGATATTTTTTTTTTTTTTTTTTTTTTTAGTATTTAAGACGGTTCTAAAAGAACAAGCACAAGTTTATTTGCACCAACATGACGAACGAAAAGTAAAATCCTAGTATGCCTTTATTGTGCCTTTATCATTTGACGTTACTATATTTACTTCAGAAATGTCCTAATATCATAGCCATATAATTTAGGAATATGAAAAAATTAGCGTCATTTATGCCATGCAATATATTTTACAAACAAAACTAAATCCTCTCATTTTGCGCTATAGTTTGTTCTTTGGCCATGACGTTGTCAGTTTGTTTTCGATCTATGAGTTTGACTGTCCCTCTGGTATCTTTCGTCCCTCCTTTGTTCTCAACAACTTATTTATTATATTTTTATCATCTGTAATTACAGTCTTGACATGAAAACAGGGTTATAAAATCCATTCTCTTTTATCTTGTCCTGAAATAAAATATCCATAAGTTCATATGATATTGGACAAAGTATTTTGATACGTTGTTATTAATATGAAAACAGATTCTCGTTGTTTTGTACCATGTAATACCTATACTTTGTCAATTAAAGGGTTATTTTATTGTACGCTTTTATTTGTATTTTATTCGCCTTGCGCATTGTACGTTACACGTCACTGGTTGCTATTATGAGATATGGCTACTTCTTCAGTCCAGCTGTAAACACCATGTCTAATTTGCCGAGCGATATGTATAAGATACCAGAAAAGCACTTTATATTATTAAAGTTTTGCAACCAAGTTGAATCATTCATCTATCATGTTTGTTCTAAATGAGACGAAATATTTGCCACTGGATTAAGCAATAACACTAAATCAATCATCTAATAAGTTGCACTTTTGCCTCTTTTATATTTCATCATTATGTATGCATATCAATGCGTACTTTCCACAGAAATCCTTTTTGTTTCTACATAAAAAAATTAAAATGATTGTTTTATTCTGCTATGCAGGATAACTATATTTGAGTAGCATGCGTTATAAATGATTTTGTATCCGCAACTTCTAATTCAACGTTCGACAGAATTTCATGAAACATTCACATAAGCTTACTCACATGATGTACATTTACATCCTTTATTTTATTTCTTCATTCAAATCATGTTTGAGGTTTTGTTCAAAATGACAATCTGCAGACTACAGTGCATATGTGTGTCCGCTTCGTCTCTGAAACCTCAAATGACCAAATGTCCAAACTTTCAAAATAAAACTGCACTAAATATAAAACATTCTACTTCTACAGATTTCTACTACGCCAAAAATATCTCTCCATTGTGCGTATTGATGTCTTCAATCAAGAAATCGGTAGCTATTGTAGAGATTACGCTAAAATAAAACAAAATTGAAATATTTCTGGAAGTTTTGCATTATCAAGATTCAAAAGTAAAGTGGGTGTTTTTTCAGAAATGCGAGGGAGTATCAGTGACTGGAGTGTCCGACTTCTATATTTATAATACATTTTCATAAATAAGATAACTATTATGCTTAATTTTTAATTTTATAATTTTATTACACAAACACACCTTCTCTATTATAATGATTCTTCGCAAAGGTATTTCACTTAACCCTTAAACATTTGGTTTTCTAGTAGTGTTACTTGAATTGTTTATGTGATTATATCAACATTTTGTTTAAAATTATAACATAACAAATACAAAAGTAACGGAATCTGAAGAAAGATGATATGTCATGTGTTTTGTTTGATACATTCAAAAGACAAAAAAATATATATACTTAAAGGTATATTAAAAAGGAATAATATAAACACTGACAAAATAAAACGTTAGACTTTATCAACCAACAGAATGAATGGAAAACAACTGTCATATCACTGACTTGGTACAGGCATTTTTCAGAAGAAAATGGTGGGTTAAACCCGGTTTTATGTGTATTTTCCCCAGAAGTCCTATTTGAATATAGGTCTTTTATTACGTTTAATGTGTATTTGCCACTGAATAAGTTTTGAATCGTTGATCCGCCTTAGGGCACACTGTTTTGTATCCTTTAAAAAAATTATATCAAAGGCTTCAAATAGAATTAATTTCTTCCAATATATCACATGAATATTTACCCAAAATACATTATTCACTGTGCGTTTACCAACGAAACGAAGCAATGAATGTAGGTAAGAAGTGGTTTGTATTACTTAAATATGTTGTTCAACTAAAAGCTTTTAAACATTTTTATCACGCATTTGAACTTGCATATACAATCTTAAAGCAGAATCACAATTTCAATAATAGATTTTGAAAGGAGACTGCACATGTCATGATCAGTATTCCAAAAGCACTTGATTTTTTTTTTTTTTTTTTTTTTTAGTATTTAAGACGGTTCTAAAAGAACAAGCACAAGTTTATTTGCACCAACATGACGAACGAAAAGTAAAATCCTATTATGCCTTAATTGTGCCTTTATTATTTGACGTAACTATATTTACTTGAGAAATGTCATAATATTATAGCCATATAATTTAGGAATATGAAAAAAATTAGCGTCATTTATGCCATGCAATATATTTTTACAAACAAAACTAAATCCTCTCATTTTGCGCTATAGTTTGTTCTTTGGCCATGACGTTGTCAGTTTGTTTTCGATCTATGAGTTTGACTGTCCCTCTGGTATCTTTCGTCCCTCCTTTGTTCTCAACAACTTATTTATTATATTTTTTATCATCTGTAATTACAGTCTTGACATGAAAACAGGGTTATTAACTCCATTCTCTTTTATCTTGTCCTGAAATAAAATATCCATAAGTTCATATGATATTGGACAAAGTATTTTTGATACGTTGTTATTAATATGAAAACAGATTCTCGTTGTACCATGTAATACCTATACTTTAGTCAATTAAAGGGTTATTTTTATTGTACGCTTTTATTTGTATTTTATTCGCCTTGCGCATTGTAAGTTACACGTCACTGGTTGCTATTATGAGATATGGCTACTTCTTCAGTCCAGCTGTAAACACCATGTCTAATTTGCCGAGCGATATGTATAAGATACCAGAAAAGCACTTTATATTATTAAAGTTTTGCAACCAAGCTGAATCATTCATCTATCATGTTTGTTCTAAATGAGACGAAATATTTGCCACTGGATTAAGCAATAACACTAAATCAATCATCTAATAAGTTGCACTTTTTGCCTCTTTTATATTTCATCATTATGTATGCATATCAATGCGTACTTTCCACAGAAATCCCTTTTTTGTTTCTACATAAAAAAAATTAAAAATGATTGTTTTATTCTGCTATGCAGGATAACTATATTTGAGTAGCATGCGTTATAAATGATTTTGTATCCGCAACTTCTAATTCAACGTTCGACAGAATTTCATGAAACATTCACATAAGCTTACTCACATGATGTACATTTACATCCTTTATTTTATTTCTTCATTCAAATCATGTTTGAGGTTTTGTTCAAAATGACAATCTGCAGACTACAGTGCATATGTGTGTCCGCTTCGTATTTGAAACCTCAAATGACCAAATGTCCAAACTTTCAAAATAAAACTGCACTAAATATAAAACATTCTACTTCTACAGATTTCTACTACGCCAAAAATATCTCTCCATTGTGCGTATTGATGTCTTCAATCAAGAAATCGGTAGCTATTGTAGAGATGACGCTAAAATAAAAACAAAAATTGAAATATTTCTGGAAGTTTTGCATTATCAAGATTCAAAAGTAAAGTGGGTGTTTTTTTCAGAAATGCGAGGGAGTATCAGTGACTGGAGTGTCCGACTTCTATATTTATAATACATTTTCATAAATAAGATAACTATTATGCTTAATTTTTAATTTTATAATTCTATTACACAAACACACCTTCTCTGTTATAATGATTCTTCGCAAAGGTATTTCACTTAACCCTTAAACATTTGGTTTTCTAGTAGTGTTACTTGAATTGTTTATGTGATTATATCAACATTTTGTTTAAAATTATAACATAACAAATACAAAAGTAGCGGAATCTGAAGAAAGATGATATGTCATGTGTTTTTGTTTGATACATTCAAAAGACAAAACAGTGGACTCCCACGATAAGGTTTCATATTACCCATTTTCAGGATTTTTATGCCGCCTGCCGTAGGCGAAGAGGGCATTAAGTATTACCCTTGACCGTCAGTCCTTCCGTCTTTCCGTCCGTCCCATTTTCGTTTCCATATGTAAGTTTGTCTCATACACAACTCTGAGAATCTCAACACGCAAACATAGTTCGAATTTTGTCATTTACCGTTCTAGAATTATGCCCATTTTAGCTTGGAAAATGACTAAGCTTGAGCGGGGGTATTCGTGTCTTCCGATACATTCTACTTTTATTTTAAATATTGTTACCTCGGGAAGAGATGTAAATTAATGTTTTTAACAGGTCAATTTTTTATCTTCAGAGGATTTTTTTATATGCATCTTCAAAATTAAAAAGTAATTGGACTTATTAGAAATAAGTTGCATAACCTTTTTTTTTTATCTCTAATTAAAAAATGCAATATAATGTTTTCGCTAGGTATTATAATTTGGGTGTAAATAGGTTTATTCAGGTAACATATAATTTGTTTTTAAACATCTGCATTAAACTATAATGACCATAAAACAGGTGTTTTAAAACGGTGTCTTCTGGCTATTCCTACATTTTGTATTTTACTATTCTGGCTATTCCTACAATGGAGATTATGGGAAGAACAATAGATGTTGTTATTGCAAAATATGTTGTTAATAGATTGACATGCTCATATTCTGATCCAAAACGGAGTTATCCTCTTCCAATTAAAACACTTATTCTGTATTATTTACTTATTATCCTAATAAGGTTTATGCCTATTTTGCCCAATTTTAGTGCTTTTAGATATTATCTTGGAATTATATCATAGAAAAAAGAAAGAAACTATAAAAAGCAAATGAATCAGCAAAAGAAAATCTACAAATCATTTGACAAGACCAATACATTCAATGTATTCCTAAATGGAGTTTTTGCCTTTCAATGGCAGTTTTTTTTATTATTGTCTTGAAAACTGTAACAATAAAGAGCCATAGCGCATTGATGTCTGTGATATTAGCTGTGAAAAGTTGTCAATATATTACAGTTTAAATTTGTATAGTTGTGTTCAGTAAAATGCAATAGCACTGGTGCCTTAAAAGATCGAATTTGTTGTATTCCATGAAACCATGATCAGCGAATGCGTTTACTATAGAGGTTTTGCTGTAACGAAAGATTTGGGAAGTGCATACGTATATTCAGAAACAAGAGTGCACATGCTGAAATGCCTCGCCCTCTTTAATTACCATTGATTTTATGTTGATAGTCCTAAATATAAAGCTTTACTACAACTATCACATAAACTTAACATGATTAAAAAAAATGAGGTCACGGTCAGATAAACCAAACTGGAAATGGTCCGTGTAACACTTTTCAATTCAAAGTTTCAAAAAGATTTCAAATTTTAGTTTTTTGGATTTTTCATAAAAGTTTTAAAATATCAAAATTCCAAACTTTTATTTTTTTTTTAATTTTGAAAAAATTTCACCAAATAATCAAAATTTTAAAATTATATATAAACTCCGTTTTAAAATCTTATACTTTAGATATTTAAGCAAACTTTAAAAATACTAAATTGGACGTACAGTTTTGATCATTTGGCTTTTTGAAAGTTTGAATTTTTTTTATTTTTGATTAAAATATAGGAAAGAGGGAAAGGTCTAAAAAGTGGATACCTGTTACAAGAACGGAATAAGAATGGAAGGAAACGAAATGAAATTTACTAAAACAAATCAAAACGAAGTAATATTTCATGAAAACTTAATATAATGAAAATTATAAAACAAGAGGCTAATTTGTGACGTAACGAATTACTTATTACCGTATTTGTAATAACATGAGCAACACGACGGGTGCCAGACGTGGAACAGGATCTGCTTACCCTTCCGGAGCAACTAAAATCACCCCCAGTGTTTGGTGGGGTTCGTGTTGCTCAGTCTTTAGTTTTCTATGTTGTGTTTTGTGTACTAATGTTTGTCTATTGGTTTTTGTCAGTTTATTTTCGACATATGAGTTTGAATGTCCCTCTGTTATCTTTCGCCCTCTTTTGTTTGATCTACAGGGTGAAAAAAGAGAAATATATGTTTATCTAAGTCTAAAAAATAATTAATAAGACCTGATTTTGACACACTTTGATTTTCTAACTATATGAACAATATGCAGAAATTACTTGTCTACTTTGTAATTACTGCTATTTTTAAATACCGAATAAAAGGAAACGAAAGGAACATGTTTAATTGCAAATCAAGGTAAAAAAAATAAAACAAGAGGCAGACGGGCATCAAAGCGGAGAAAATTGAATAAAACAAATAAATATTTCTAAAGAGCAGAGACTTAATTTAAAAAAAGAAAGAAAGACTTTGATTATGGTCATTCTTAAGTAGGAATAAAAAGAACAAAAAGAGTTGAATCATTATTAATTGCAAAAACAATATTTAAGGAAGAGGCTTTATTTCTTTGAACAAATCGGACTTCATATATGATATATTAGTATCCTGAAATTTTCAAGGTAAGTATTAAAAAAAACTCCATTCCGAACCTATTTCAAACTCCATCAAACTGGTTACCTTTACCTACAATAAAAAATATCCAACAGAAGCTAAGCATTTCAGATAATTTATTTAGAACTACTTGGTTTTCACAATCAATCAAAAGATAACATCGAATTTCGAATTTATTGGTCGTAATGGACAAAAGGAATTCTAGATTGGATAGTCTACACCCATTTAACAATTGTGTTTGTTCTACACTTTTGCCCAAACGTCACTTGCTTGATAAAGCGCCCATCAATTTGGGAGAACACTGAAAACTGACCAATTCGCAGTAAGTCGAATAATGTGGTGAGATTGAGTATGTAAATACATGTATGTATGTTAAGCAATACTGATTCGACCAAAATGGTTAAATAAAGGTGAATTCCCGCAAATTTGAAGTAAGAATTTTTATTTTGCTTTTCGGCTTCTTACTATCTGCATCCATATCGGCTGATAGAATCATTGAATGTACATTTTGATCGATCATCTTTAGTCTTTTATCGATTTCATGACGATCATATATTGCCTTTTATTATTAATTTCAAGTCAAAGTTATTGGTAGCTGAAATACCGAATCAGTGGTGTCAATGAATGTCGCCTCAAATGTTGGAGGTTGTGGATTGGATTTCTTTTTTATATAAGTATCTGCTTTACACTGCTTATCCGCTATACATGCTGTCTTTAAGATTTGGACCAATTATTAGAAGCTTGCAGCCATGATAATGCTAAGATGTAGACCATGTATGTCAAACACAGCTTGATAATCTTCAGAAAGTTTAATGCATACTGAATTCATACCACATATATATATATATATCACATAAACATTTCAGTCTGAATATCCATGTTATTGTCGCCGCTGTACATAAAGCGCCATTCTATCCATATGAGATGTGGACATTTTAATTAATGCGTGCCCTCACTTTTAATTACATGAGCAACACTATATATGCAATGTTAATGATAATGAAATTTTAATTGTAAATTCTTTTGGCTGATTTTTGTCATATGTATTTTTCCTTTATTGATTTAGCATAATTTTGTTCGTTGGTTGTCTTATTATGTCATGTAAAACTATAAGTGAAGTGTCCGGCCGATATATTGTATTTCGAGTGATATTAAATGCAATTGGATCGATTAACTGCTATTTCGCAAGTTCATGACTGTTCATTTTATTCCGATTGCTTTAATCATGACTGTTCATTTTATTCTGATTGCTTTAACTATTTAAGGCAAAAACTATTTCCTTGAATTTAACTTAAAATTCAGCGTTTTACATTGCCCTGGTTTTTCGAGAGCAAATTTTAAATTTGTCCTAGTTGTTTAACAAATGGGCCGTTTTTTTTTTAAAGAAAAAATGTGAATACGAAAGAAGGCATTCTTTGCATTAAAAACATTTTTTCTAGATTTCAACTGTTATCTATAGTGAAGAACAATCTTATATATTCCCATGAAGTCACAAAATATATTTAAATATTGGTCAAATTTAACCTTTTTCGATTTAATGTTAAACTTCTGTACTGAAAATATTTTACAATAACATTGCAGTATAACGATATATAAGAAATCTCTGGGTGTTTTTTAAAACGGTCTTTAGCACCGAGTACTGGAGATTCATAGTCTTTTCAATTCAATTTCGTGCTAATTTTGTATTTATAGTCAATTATAAAATAATTGGTACATATTACAGAGGCGAACTCATGAGTTTTAAAAACAGGGATAAGAAAACTTAGGAATAGCAGTGAAAAATCAGAAAAAAATAATATAAAAAACAAATTTTCTACTAATAGAGAACTCCCTGCAATAAATTAGATCACAGTAACAAAACCCTTAATCCGCCCATGTACTATTTCCCATTGACAATAACATTTGAAGTGAATGGAATATCCAATAAAAATTTAAACAACACGACTGCATACGTCCGAAGAGCTTTTCTCTATTTACCTACATTCGCAACGCTCAAAGCTGAATATTTGGAAGCCAAGTAAATATAAGTCCCGAAACAATTAAAGAGGTGTATGGCCAAAATCCATCTAAGGGAAACTTTGCCCGAGGGAGTTGAAACCTGAGTTTCTTTATAATTTATTTATAAACGGCCTATTTTAAATGATTGATTGTTGGTTGCCAGTTGCAAATATTTCATGCATGTTCAGGACGATAACAAAATTAACAATAAATACAATAGGTAGGTCCTGTAATAGAGTCCATTCAGGATGAAGGTCGGCAAATTTAGATCGCCACTGGGAAATGAGGGTTTATTGGATAGGGACAGAAATTACGCAATCAACGAACCACTCAAGGAATTGTTGTAACGGTTCGTAACGTGCAGAGAGCGTGGCACTCTCCCTACACGCCCCATTCTGACTGGACGTGGCTGCGTACTAGTATTTTGCTCAAAGTTAATTGTCGCAAGATAACTTACAACAGTGCAAATAACAAATACGGAACTATCCCTTATTTCAAAAATAGAATATCCCGTTTCCTTTTATTCGCTATTGAAAAATAGCAGTAATCACAAAGTCGACAAGTAATTTCTGCATATTGTACATTTAGTTAGATAATCAAAGTGTGCCAAAATCAGGTCTTCCTAATTATTTTTTAGACTTAAAGAAACATATTTCTCTTTTTCACCCTGTAGATCAAACAAAAGAGGGGCGAAAGATAACAGAGGGACATTCAAACTCATATGTCGAAAATAAACAGACAACGCCATGGCTAAAATAGAAAGAGACCAATAAACAAACATAAATTTTACGGTAATATTGTACTTAAAGCGAGGAAATCACTATGTGATCCGTGTAAACTCATCGAACCTTTAAACAAACTTATAAGTAAGGGTATCGTACCAATATTGTAATTAGATCTCTGAATATAGTTTACATTGGCACTAATATCGATTTTGTCATTAGCAAATTAAAACATAACTAAGTTGTATCTTCTTTGAGGCGGGATGTTTAGAGACACACACGTTAATTTTATCTCTTAAGAAGTAGCTCCTCACTATCCTACTACCTGTCGATACATTTATTTTGGCATTGCACAAGTCATGTCTTCTCTGACTGTTCATGACGTTAAAATACTAAATCCCTGGGATGTGTTTTAGTTGATTTTAGTCTCTGATGCATGATTTTTATCATTAATTGTTTTTGGCTTTTAACTAGCTGTCAGTAACTGCGAGTACTCTCAAATCGTACTTTCTTGTTAATTCGACCTGTTGATACTATTTTTAATACTTTTTGTTATTTTATATTAATATGGATCTTGTCTGTATACCAGCTTTGATTATTTGGAATATCTACTAATTTTCACTTCTTCATACTACATTTGTATGAACATCAAGATTATTCTCCTTTAATCTGTACAGGAAGTTTTATTGTTGATATTTACCCTTATGTATCTAGTGTTAAATTAGGTATTTATATGACAGACCTTTCTTGGTATTCCTAATTATTGGAAGATTTTATATAGACAGAAAAGTATACCTAAAACGACAGTTATTTTCATTTACCTGTATATATTATGAAAACCGGTTTTTCAAAAGTGATTATTTTCTAAGGGTTAAATATTTCGCGGTGGTGTCTTGCCATGGCTTTATTTGGACTTGTTTGTTTGCTTTTGGCCTTGAATGTTTGTCCCTAATATTATATTTACTATGTATTTACTTTCAGGTATCACAGATCAATTTATTCGTTCATAGTGTGTTAATTTACGTTTTGATTGAGTTAAGCCTTCCAATTGATGTTTTATCGTGTGTTTTTCTATGTTGTGATGTTATACTATTGTTTCAGAAAAAGGAGAAGGTTTGGTACCATTAAAACGTTTAATCCTGCTGCAAATGTTTGCACCTGTCCTAAGTCAGGAATCTGATGTACAGTAGTTGTCGTTTGTTTATGTAATTTATACGTGTTTCTCGTTTCTCGTTTTTATATAGACCAGACCGTTGGTTTTACCGTTTGAATGGTTTTACACTAGTACTTTTGGGGCCCTTTATAGCTTGTTGTTCGGTGTGAGCCAAGGCTCCGTGTTGAAGGCCGTACATTGACCTATAATGGTTTACTTTTATAAATTGTTATTTGGATGGAGAGTTGTCTCATTGGCACTCACACCACATCTTCCTATATCTATTAGTACACAAAACACAACATAGAAAACTAAAGACTAAGCAACACAAATCCCACCAAAACTTGGGGTGATCTCATGTGCTCTGGAAGGGTAAGCAGATCCTGTTCCACATGTGGCAACCGTCGTGTTGCTCATGTTATTACAAACCTGGTAATAAGTAATTCGGTAGTCCACAAGTAAGCCTCTTGTTTTATATTTTTTATTATATTTAGTTTTTCAGAAAATATTGTTTTCGTTTTGATTTGTTTGGGTAAATTTCATTTCGTTTCCTTCCATTCTTATTGCGTTTCGCACTTGTAACAGATATCCACTTTTTAGTCCTTTCCCCCTTTCCTATATTTTAATCAAAAATCAAAAACTTCAAACTTTCAAAAAGCGAAATGATCAAAACTGTAGTATTTTTAAAGTTTGCTTAAATATCTAAAGTATTAAATTTTTTTTTTTAATTATTTGGTGAAATTAAAAAAAATAAAAAAAAAAATTTTAAAAATTGGAATTTTGATATTTTAAAACTTTGATCAAAAATCCAAAAAACTAAAATTTGAAAATTTTTTGAAATTTTGAATTGATAAGTGTTACACGGACCGTGCGAACGTGAAAGGGGGCGAACGTGAATGGGAGCGAACGTGAATGGGAGCGAACGGACCCGGATTCGTACCTGATTATCATAGATTGTATTCTCTAATATATGGAATTGCATGTATGGTTGTAATGCAACAAAGGACATGGTTGGTGCATGTTCTTTAAGACTTCAGTATTCCGGCAGTACAAGTTGTAGTTTGTCAAGTATAAATTTTACCGTGTAAGACAAGTCGTAGCTTGCAGGGTACCAAAATTTACCATAAGGACAAGTTTGTCCCTGACAAGGACAAATTGGTATTTGTACAAATTTGTATCATTTGTATTTATTAAAAAGTGGAATGATTAATTTAAAGATAAATTTTAACTGTTGAAGCAAGAGCAGTTGTACTTATTTTAGTTCATTGATGTCAATTTATGAAAAATAGAGCATTTCGGCTGGTAACGAACCTATTCTATAATAAAATTAGACACGCTTACCCTGTGTACACGTTTCACAAAATTTTGTAAACGATATTTTATTGGGAAACATCTTTAACGAAATGAAATCGTTTGCACTTGAGACAGTATTTAGTTTAACCAGAGACATATATACTTTTACAGTTTAGGAAATTGTTCAATAGCCTTCATAAATAAAAAAAGTATTAAATTTTAAGCATGCAAAGGATATATTTTTTGACACCATGAAGCCATTTAAATACCAAGCCACTTTGACGTTTTGTTTTCTTAACAATTATTTGATCAATATTGAAATATATTTAATAAAAAGTAATCACAAAGTTGCTTTATATATAATAGTTCAAGAAAAATACAAAAATGTTTTATTTTAAAAAAGTGTTTTTTTATTCAAAGAAAATAATCTTAAAACTGAAATGTGACTTTTTGTCCGACATTCGTTAAGAATCCTCCCAAAAAAGTCAAAGGGGTTGACAAGAACTTAAGTGCTTTTGGTAGTGCTGGTTACCAATGTCCTGATTGTGATAAGATTCTTAAATCTATCTTAGGGTTCGTGGACACATTTCAAGGCAGCATGAAAAGAATTTCAAAGGTAAATTGAGAAATATAAAAGTACAACTTCTAAAGAAACCAATTAATCTTAAATTGAAAAATTAAATTTATTAACAATTGAATTTAAATAAAATGTCAAAACAAGGAAAAGATTAATACAGGAAGATCCTGAGGAAAATATTTAAAATATAAAATATAAAATATTCTATTAGACATATTATTTCTATCAAAATAAATTATTACAAATAAGGTAAGAAAGACAAATAATACACCAGGTTAATTTCTTCATAAAACCTAAAATCTGATAAACTAACTTATCGAAAAAATAGGAAATTATTCAGAGACTGGTATACAATGGTATATGTTCTTGTTTTTCGGCAAACACATTAATGAAATCACTTCTCAGAAAAAAATTGAATTTAATGCAATAATAAAATTGAGAATGGAAATGGGGAATGTGTCAAAGAGACAACAACCCAACCAAACAGCAGAAAACAGCCCACGGCCACCAATGGGTCTTCAACACAGCGTGAAAATCCTGCACCCGGAGGCGGGCTTCAGCTGCCCCTAAACAAAATGTGTACTAGTTCAATGAAAATGGACATCACACAAAACTCCAAAACATATAAATGAACTAAAATTAAAAACAAACAAGACTAACAAAGGCCAATTATAAAAAAAAAAGGTCAACTATACTTAAGTCAAACCTGAAACATATATAGTAGTAAAGTATGTTTGTGTCCAATCATCTGGTCGACCGACTTTATAGTACATGCATACTAAGTAGTGTTAATTTTTTGTTCATTTTTTCAACAAAGCGCAATTCTGCCATTGATCACTGACACCATTGATAATCATGGGTCATACTAGAAGATATTATAAAAACAAGAAAAGAAATAAAACAAAGAATAAGCATATAAGATTTAAACACAATCTTGCTATTGAAAATAAGAAACGGGACCTAAACTTTCATAAAGAGTTCGTCCTTAACTTATTTAAAAGAGATATAACTGAAACTGAATTTAAAGTTATAGCAAAAGGTTTAAAATTTGTTCCTACAAACAAATGTAACCACAGACAATTGATAAAAGATTTTCAATCATTTGAGAGGTGGTTGCGACTGAAATATTATTTCGGTACTAATGTACGCATAGCAACTAAAAACCACCCTTTCAAAATTAAGTCTAACTTTCAAGTTCCAATCATTGGCGATAATTCAATAGAAAAATACATTTTCTACACAAAACACGAATTATCAAAATATATGCCGAAGATTAAATACAATATGTCTAAATCGGAACGTGAATGCATAAAGAAATTAAAAATCGACAATACTATATGTATTCATAAAGCCGATAAAAATAACACGGCTGTAACACAGAATAAACGTGATTATCTTATTGAATGCGAATCCCAATTAAATGACGGTATTCATTATAAATAAATTTCTATCAAAAATAAGGCTCAATGAACTTTTTATATTATTTATATTTACAATAACAACGTACACACATGTTGGCGTATGAATACACAACGTCAGAGTGGGCGTGTCGCCATAAAAATTGACAACATTGAAAATAAAAGTAATACTTTTAACCAATCAAAAGACAGTAAATACACCAAATTTATTTATACTAAAATAATAAATATTGACATAGAAAACACCAGAAAAATAGTCAATAAAATGGTATACCGTATGAAAGAAAATGATGAAATAGACGAAATGTCTTTCAAATTCTTACGAGAAGAAGGTAAAACATTTAAAACTCAAAAGCCTACTTCCTTCCTAAGATTCACAAACTTAGAACGGAAACATTAGAAATGTACCAAAATAAATGTATGAATAAAGAAAAGTACATGAACCAGGTCGACCGATTATTAGCCAATGCTCGGGACCACTACTAAATATTGGAAAATACCTAGATTATTTTCTTCTTCCACTGGTGAAGACACAAGATACAAATCTATCAGATACTAGCGATTTTATCAGATACATAGAAAATACTCACACGGAACAAAGTGATTTACTTGTTTCCTATGATATAACATCGTTATATACTAATCTTAATTTCAATGAAATTAAAACGGCTATAGAAAATACGCTTACAGACCATGCAAATCCAGAATATGATATTAAAAGACCATCTACAGAGAGTCTACTTGATATTCTTAGTATTTTACTGACAAAAAATGAATTTACTTTTAATGAAAACGCATATAAACAAATCGTTGGCGTTTCAATGGGCGGAGTTGCTTCCCCGGAAATATCTGATATTGCTATATTTGACCATATAAATAATATTATTTAATGAATGGTTATTATTTATTTTGAATTTATTGAACCATAAAATTAATTTTGACTCTTCACATTTTACATAATCCGCGAAGCGAGCGGATTATGTAAAATGTGAAGAGTCAAAATTAATTTTATGGGTCAATAAATTCAAAATAAATTATTGCCATTCATTATAAATAAATTTCTATCAAAAATAAGGCTCAAAGAGCTTTTTATATTATTTATATTAACAATAACAACGTACACACATGTTGGCGTATGAATACACAACGTCAGAGTGGGCGTGTCGCTATAAAAATTGACAACATTGAAAATAAAGGTAAAACTTTTAACCAATCAGAAGACAGTAAATACACCAAATTTATTTATAGAACAATATCCATACAAAGATAATATTAAATTTCATAAACGAATGAGAGATGATGGCTTTATTATATTTAATGGAAGCAGTGAGCAAATTAAACAGCTATTTGAAATAGCAAATAAGAAACATAACCTGCTGAAATTCACTTTTGAAATAAATACTGATACTATGAAATTCGTAAATGTTGTATTGTATAAAGAAAAACGATTCACCTCATCTGGAATACTAGATGTGAACTGTTACACCAAACCCACTGAAAAATTTCAGTATTTACATAGAAGCTCGAGTCATGCTCCTACCTGTTTCTCTTCTTTTATTAAAGGAGAAGGGACTAGTATTCTTAGAAACACCAGCAGTAAGGATGAATTTAATAAACGTATTGAACTGTTTATAGATAAATTATCTAGACGGGGATACACGAAAGAAATCGTCAGTCAAATAGTGCACAAAATTCGTCACGAAGACAGACAGTTGAAACTTCGGAAGAAACAATATAAGAATAAAATAACAGGCAGAAATATGTTCAATTCAACGTATCATTATAATGCTGAATATCTTAAAAGATTATAACAAAGTTCTGGTATATAATTTGGAAAGATCCGATTGCCAAACAAATATTTAAATCTAAACCAGATATGGGTTTCAAAACAATAAAAATATTAGCGACATGATAATTAATCATTAAGTCGAAGAACCACTCCACAGGAGACTTTATAATATAGTGTATACTGTGAAACAGATGTAATAAAGACATGACACCGATTTATTTCAATAGATCACGTATCCGAGATAACCGACGGTTTCTTATATGTCCATGTTTCTACCCATTTCTTCAAATGCTAAACATGGAGACTTTTGTATATTATCATACAGATGATAAAACAAACACGCCAGTGTACCCTGAATTCAACAATATGACATTGATAAATACTATCTCTACTATATCCCGTGTAGACATATGTTGAAGCAGAGACATATAATACATGTCTCTGTTTGAAGTAATTAGTGATAAAAATAAAGACAATAAGTCTCTTCATTATAATTAAACAAAAGTGCTGATCAACTTGGTCAGTTTCTTCAGTCTGTAAAAAGACTAGCTACGACGTAGACCTATATGCACGTGTAGTTAATAAATTAAAAAAACTGTTATGAAACAGACACACATCTATCTATGATACTAGATACGAAATAAATAGCTAAAAGTCGGCCTCTGATGAGGGTTTACCTGGGAATACTCCCGAAAGAACCCGAAACATTGCATATTAAATTCTAAAGAATTAAGCAATAAAAAGTACGTAGTGTCAGGTCAGAAATATTGATACCATACCATGAGTAAGTGGGTTTATGGTCTTTTTATAAAACTAAAGGAAAAGGGAAATAAAGGGGGTAATAAACGATGAATAATATATATTTTCAGAGACTTATCTGTCTTTTTAATAAGTATGATGTCAAGTATTCCGTATAAAAATTGTTTTAGGGTAGCATTTCATTATAAATGAGAATTCGGTAGGTCGAGATTGTGCTAAATACTGTCCACGAGAGGTCATTTTTAAGACATTTCAAGTCGTATTTTCATCCAATGATATTTTAATTCAGGACAATCCCTGTCTAAATATGATATCAGAAAACCTTTTTAACAACTTATATGTCATTGTTTAAACAATTACGAATTCAATATATTGCTTAGTTCTCTTTAATTTTGTTCCAAAAGTCGGGAGCCATATCGAGTAATGAACCTGAAATTTGGGCTTCTTGAATCGGGACATAAATTTGCCTTTAAATTGATTAAATATTGCTAAAAAAAGCGGAAAATAACAGTAAATTATGTGCCTATATTATTTTAATTGATTCTTACCTGAATGATGTAGATATAGGTTGCATTCTATTATTATTTGGTTGTTTTCTGTACGATATAGCTGTGTGTAAATAAACAATATGGCGGGAACTCTTGGCGGATTTACTAGTCTCGAGAAATCTCGTGCACACGCGTGATCTTGACAGCCCGGTATAGCCGTAACGATAAGTTGCCAATCTCTGTATATATATGTCTCTGGTTTAACTTGCGACATAATTTTGATTTGATCAAGAATGTTTTGATAAATACTTAAAATTTGCCAGATTAAGACAAAATTACGCGGTAGAGCTGGGACTATACTAACGGGACTGGAAGCCAATCAGAGTTATCCTCAATCGCTAATAATGAGGTTTTCTGTTTTGACATCAGTCTAAATACTGTTAGAACCTCAAAGACGACACATGGAGCTGTGATACTATTTCATTATCGATTAAAGTTTCTTGAAAATGGCCCCGATGTGAAAATAATTCCTGTGAACAGGAACATATATATTGGATACTGTTCCCAGCTGTGAAATTTGCCCTAAACGTCTTTATGATAAATGGGACACGACACCTCCTTTCTAATTGTTATGTTTCTTTCGTTGGTGACGATGCTCTTATTGTGGAGTGTACATAACATTTCTTATGCATGTCAAATCAAGTACATTCATTGCGTCAGGTAACTTTTAGATGAACCGCTTAATTCAAGTCCCTAAATAAATCTAATTTTATAGTTGAAATGCACTATGTTAACACGAGGCCTAAAATGTATGTTTTTTCAGCAATGAAATTCTGTACAGTATGTTCAGAGGATTGCATTTTTACGTTACTGTAAATGATAGATAAAATGAGATGTAGGACAACACCCATCCCCCGAATATTAAATGGTCTTCCCCTTAGATAATATTGTTTATAATTGTTTTCTTTGTACATATATATTATCTATCAGTTTTTAATTGCTTTCTCTGTACCAATTTATATTGTATATTATCATAATTATCAAGGTTAGTATACTCATCCGGATTAAAATAGAATTTTCCATGTGTCTTTTCTATGTATATAGGAACATTATAAGTGATTGTCTGTTGTCATACCTTCAAATGTAAATATTGTCATTTTTGGGAGAAATTGCTGTTGACAACTTCGATCTTCGATATATATGGTCAGTGTTAAATATTTATACTATTTTTCTAGACTCGGGACTTGCATTTTGCCCATATGTTCTATTTTTAGCCATGTCGACCATCTTGGTTGGCGGGCTGGGTCATCAGACACGTTTTTAAAACTATATGCCCCAATAATGATTATGGCCAAGTTTGGTTAAATTTAAATTTGCAAGTTTGGTTAAATTTGGCCCAGTAGTTTCAGAGGAGAAGAAATTTTTGTAAAAGTTAACGACGATATGGACTATGGACGCCAAGTGATGAGAAAAGCTCAATTGGCCTTTCGGCCAGTTGAGCTAAAAAGGGGGAAAAGTTAACATCTTATTCTGAAACATTTATAAACTTTACTTTCAAAAAAATATTGTGTAGCATCATGATGCCAGTCCACTGTCCAAATAAACATTCAGAAGATTGTTAACAATTAAAAATGGCAAAAGCTGTAAATTGATTGAGACCACATCACCTGCTGTAAGGATATAAGGATATAAACCAGTCATCAAAGTTTCATGAAAACTGCTTTTGAGTTATTGTTCCAAAATCTGGAAAATCCCCCTTTTTTAATGAATAAAACCCCACAACTCGTTCAAGATTTAACAAAGGACAAACATTGCCAAGGCTCCTGACTTTGCCATGGTGTTGTCAGTTTATTTTCAACTTATGAGTTTGAATGTCCCTCTGGTATCTGTTGCCATTCATTTCCAAAGTCATACCCTAATAAAATGCTCCCCAGGGTGCAGCTTTAAACGACCACAGAGGTCAAACCTTTAACCTGTTAACAGTTGGGGCAAGTATGGACACTATATTCAAGCTTGATACAGCTCTGAATTCAAATTATGATTAAATATTTGACACGTCATAGGTTTCTTACACAGAATAAATGTGGTCAAAGAACTAAAAAATTTGAAATTGGACAGTTACCAAATACATTGTTCCGTATGTTCCAATATCCAAAATCTAAATACATGGTTGGAATCAGCATGTCAAAAGATCAAAGAAAACTCGAAAACTGTGCCAAAAATCAAATATTGTAATATATGCTTCAATTCAGCATATCAAAGAACCCAAAGAATTCGATTTTTGTTAAGTCAAATAAAGTTTAATTTTTGATACATTTTTGTACTTTGGACCTTAATGTGGACCAATTTGAAAAAAGGGCCCAAAATTAAAAATCTAAATACACTGTTAGATTCGGCATATCAAAGAACCCCAACAATAAAATTTTTGATGAAGTCAAACAAAGTTTAATTTCGGACCTGTTAGACCTTAATATGGACCAATTCAAAAACAGGGCCTAAAATCCAAATTCTAAATACATGGTTAGATTCAGCATATAAAAGAAAAACAAAATAATTACAGACTTTGAATTAAACCCCATTGAAATTGATCAAGAAATAAGCAATTTATACAAAGTATTACTAAAGTCTTGTTTTTGACCCCTTTTTCCTAAACCGTTAGGGTTATAACCCCCAAAATCAATCCCAACCCATCTTTTTGTGGTATGGAACCTTGTGGTACAATTTCATAGCGATCCATAGACTTATACTCAAGTTATTGTCCAGAAACCAGAAAATCCTTGTTTTTTGGCACCTAATTCCTAAACGGTTTGGGCCATGACCCCATTAAATCAATCCCAACCTTCCTTTTGAAGTATGGAACCTTGTGGTAAAATTTCATAGCGATCCATACACTTAAACACAAGTTATTGTACTGAAACAAGAAAAATGCTTCTTTTTGGCCCCTAATTCATAAACAGTTAGGACAATAACCCCCAAATTCAATCCCAACCTTCCTATTGTGGTGTGAAACCTTGTGCTACAATTTCATTGAGATCCATACACTTATAAATCAAGTTATTGTCTGGAAACCAAAATGTCTTCAGATGATAACGCAGACATCACCTCAACATAATACGAACGCAAAAATTTTGCGATCGTATAAAAAAGGAGCATTATTTCATGCCTCTTATCAGTTGAGAAATTGATTGATTGATGTTTAACGCCACTTTCAGCACTATTGTGCTACTTCATGATGGTCAGTTTTTATTGGTGGAGGAAGCCGGAGTACCTGGAGAGAACCACCCACCTTCGGTAGGAAAGTTGACAATCCTTGTATCCTTGTCAATTAAGATCGGAGTCGCACACACCTGCCATGTGCGGGGTTCGAACTCACAACCTCAGTGTTTACAGGCTAGTGATACAGTAGTACGACTACTTAGACCACTGGGCAACCAAGCCCCCTAAATATATATATTGAGCATGTGTCTCTCAGACCTCATGGGTTTGCCAGAGTCAAGGGAACACTGCTCCAAAAGTTTTTCTGTAGTTTGAGCTTATTTGAAAGCATTTTAAGAGTACTTGTATCTCACTCGAAATGTGCAACTAGCTGTACCAATCCACTGAGCTGCCATGACAGTTGTCATTAACTTGTTTTATAAAATTAAAACACTTGGATATAATAATTACGTCTTTATCAAAGAAAAAGTAATCATAAATAACAGCATATGATGTAAATATAATGTGCACAGATATTTTAATAAAACAAATCATACAACTCATTATTGTTGATAATTTATGTTGATGCATGAAAACCACTTTTGTAACACAAAACATATAATGTATTATTTAGAATTTTATCTTTTTTTCAATGATCTGCATATATGTTATCATTCTGTGAGATGTCAACAGATATGGTCGCCTTTTTCTTGATGTCACAATAGCAAAGCAAGAAAATTTGAGGTAAAAACTAAATTTTGACCAATGAAGACTGAGATCAAATGAACTACATGAGCACTGATATAAAACAATAATTAACTGGTCAGGGAAGTCACATAATGAATCGGCTAAAAAGTAGAGAAACATATAATGATAATAAGTGTCATGACCAAAAGTTTAGTAAGCTAGATACAAATAAAAACATTTAATATAAAAATCCAATATGTTGACCTTACAAATTTTCTATGCATCAAAATAAAAAATCAACTATTTCTTGGTTGTAGATTTCATAAGCAGTCATAAATTTAATACTATATATCATATATCAGTTATAAAATTATTTTTCTAAATCCAAGAAAGACAAAATGAATAAATATAAAAGTACCAGTATTTTATAACTAATAATTTTCACTCTAATCTTCCATATATATCTGTTCTTAAAATACTCAATAAATTGCAACAGAAATTCATCACAGCATTGAACAAAATTAATCCACCTAAATAAATCAATATGCATTTAATAAAAAAATGAAAAGTATAATCTCTTACAGATAATTATAACTATGAAAAAAGGAGATGTGGATAAAAATCAAGAAGACAGTAACCCAACAACACAAAATCCAAAAGACATTTGAGGTCATATTCAATAAATTGGCTCACTGAAGAAATTTTCCCATTTAAATTTTTAACAATGGCAATGGCCACTAAAGCCAGAAAAATATTCAAAATCCAAACCACCCAAGCTTACATAATTCGATGGTTTTTTCTTTGTTATGTAACCTTATATGATATAATAATGTAATTATAAAATAAATGCATCTCAAAATTTTATGTAACCTTTTTTTTGCATTTGATATACAGGTATGTAAATATATCGAAATATGTTAATTTATTAAATAACAGGATAAAAATGAATAAAATATATGTCTATCGTCTACAAGCTACAATCCTTTTATATACATCACAATCTCTCTAAACTAAAATAGATACTACATCAGAAAATGTTGAATTATTTCTAATTTCTAATTTCTCTTAATATTACAGCTAGACAATTTAAATCTGTACTTGCATAAAATAATAAGCTTGTTTGGTATATTAACCATGAATTCTTTAGCAGTAATTCTAAAAATAGAATCAAATAGGTAAAACAGATTTTTCAGTCATCCTCTTTTTTTCCATCAAATAATTCAATTGAAGAGTTATATATTTGTATATACTCTTTTGATAAATAGTAAACGAAGATTACTTTGATTTCATGGTTCCCATAGCAAACAAACAAAAATCACTGGTGTGTGTACACACTCAGATATCCTTGCTGTAAACTGTTAAAATAATAATGATCTGAAACTCACTCATATTTAAAAATTCAAACTTTTTTTCAACAGAAATATATTCATCTGTATTTTACAAAGATAAAGATGTCACGGAATAGAAGTTCCTTCATAATATAAGTTCCAAGTGGAAGAAATATTCTGTAATATTGTTTCCATTGGAACAAATATTACAGTATTTGTTCCTTACGGAATAAAGGGTATAGAATATTTGTTCCAACAGGAACAGATATTATGACATTGTTTATAACAAAGTTTCCAGGGAGCTTCTGTTAGGCGGAACAAATATACGTTGACAAATCCAGCGATACTTTTGACTATTAATGATATATTTCAGTTTTTGATTTCAAATCCTCTATACATTCTTGTTATAATTTTGCTGCAATACATATAAACATTAAAAACTATACAATTTGTATTCTATATTCATTAATATTCTGTAAACAGAATTTCAATTCCTCTTTCATAAAACTAAAATGCCACAGAATTAATATCAATAAATTCATATTAACAGTAATGGGTAGAAAATCTTAAATAAATAGCCCATAATAATATACATATATATCAGACTTTATACAAAACATAATTTTCCAGAAACTTCCATACAAATAATGCAGAAATTGAATTAAAATAAAAATAAAAGTTTGAGATCGCACTAATTTTGAACAACCTTATTGAATGGGTTCAAGTTAAGTATATATATTATAATTTGTGTAAGACATAATAAAAGGCACATGTGTATAAACTACTGATTTATACAATAGCAGAAGTCATGTATAAGAATAAGAAATGGTAAGATATAAATTATTTCTGCATTTGCATTTTAACCTATTGCCCTGACTTTGAAAAATAAGCTTAGTATTAAAAAAATATTTCAATAATTTTTTCTAATAAATACCCTTGTTTTATATATGTTAATGTTTTTTATTCATAGACTGAATATTCAACTTTATTATACTGTAAATTCAGAATTTATTGCCTGCATTTATATTTGGATTATTGAAAAATCAACACAAATGCGAGTTTGATAATTGCTATTTGAGAAAATGCTACATGCATATAACACTATCAAATTTTATATCTAAGTTTTCAGTTTTGCGACACCTATCTTGTTGCAATTTTCTCAATAGTTTCTGAATTTACAGTATTAAATAATAGTTATTACTACAAATAATAAGCTTTATAATCGATATCTATAAAATACTGCAAAAGTTGATGTAGATGTAATCTGTGTACACTATTCTCACTTTGAAATATAATGAAATCTAACTCATGCAGAAAAAAAAGCTTCTATTGTACATCTTCTCAAGGAGATCCACTAGTAGCCCATGGGAAATCCATGTTTAAATAAAAAAAGCTTCTATAGTACATTTTCTCAAGGAGATCCACTAGTAGCCCATGGGCAATCCATGTTTACGTAAATAAAGCTTTATCTTAAATCTTCTATGACTTAATTCTACAATGTTTACAGCATACAGCTAGTACCATTTATATGGCACATTTCAAAAGCTCCTTTCCTGAACATATGTTTTTCATAATGGCATCACAGCTTCATTCTATTGCATCTGAAAAGAAAACTACATTGTACAGGCTGAAATGTCTCTTTGCTTTTTTATCATGATTAAATTTTACTTTGAAATTATTCAAGATAAATGGTTTTACTACAGGTATCACATGAACTCAACATTATCAAAGAGTTACAAAAAAAAGAGCTTACATCCACTATACTGTATGAGTTTTTCTCATTGTTGAAGACCGTATGGTTGCCTACAATTGCTTTCATCCACTTCAGGGCTTCCAAAATTATTTTTAGCCAGCCGGACATTTTATATATTATCCTGATTTTAATCCCTTAAGACTAAATAAACAAAAGGCAATTATGGTAATCAGTTGCCGAGTTGGCCATCCCAATGATTGACATAAAAAAAAAACGATATTAAACTTTCTTTGATTCAAATTCGAAGTTCTGACGTAAACTGTTAAATTGGCAGTGCATCATTCGAAGTGTGCAACATCAGCGTACTTATATCTGCCTTAGACTCTTTATTTGTGCAAAATAACGTTGTCAAAAACTTTACTTTCATTTTTAAATATAATACCGGATGTTATCGTGACAATGGTAAAACATGGACCAGAGACGGATACGTAAATTCCGTGTACGTTTGCAAAGCACGAATGAGTGTAAGTTGCTCTTTCTATGTTATTTCTTCAAGAAAATATTCGAAATAAATGTGAGATAAAGGTATCAATGACAATTTAAACATTTTTTGAAGAAATAAGAATGCATAATTAAATTTCACACCTGCGCACACCTGGACTAGTTCAAACAGAGACATGTCTCTGGTTCAAACAACATGGTTATGACGATTTTTCATTTTCACCTTTTAATATTTTCATCAAATCATATTTGTAAACGTATTTCTGATAATTTAAATCTTTTTGACTAAATTAATTAGATGCAAACCGCTGAAATGTAAGAAAATAACTTTGAATAGACCGATCAATGTCCAGTTCAAAACAGTTTACCTGTCACCTGAACAGGTATATTTCAGCTGTTCGACAGCTAATTAATCTTGATTAAAATGAGAAGGTATTAAAGTAGGGGTTGTTTTGATAGTACTTAATGATCATGTCACTTTTATGACCGGAAATGTGTGGCTGATAAAGGCAAAAGGTTGGGTCAAAAAGATCGCAAATTATGTTAAAATGACCGTCTCTTAAGAAAGCCTTGAAAACTAAAAAGTAGATGACCGTTTCATGCTTTTTCCAGCCGGATTTTTACCGAACATTATACAAATATCCGGAATATATGACCGTTTTGGAAGCCTTGATCCACTTCATTTGAACTTAAGTGGCTAGTTGTCCCATTGGCAATCATACCACATCTCCTTATGTTTTATAATGCTGATACTTAACTCATATACATAACTATATAATTACCTGTTCAAAGATCATCTTCAAACTCTATATGTACAAATATCAAAGCTTGTGGCATTTTGTCTCCACTCTTGCTGAATAATGGAATGTGACGATAACCTGCAAATAGAAACAGAAATACTTTTCTCATATACGTGTCTTTTTGTTCCTCTCAGAGATGCTTGAGGTCAAAACATTTGAAAATTTAAAATCAGGTTTTGCTCATTGTTGAAGGATGTACGGCGATCTATAATTGTTAACTTCTACATCATTTGGTCTCTTGTGGAGATACCACATCTTCTTATGTTTATATTTACAAATGTTGATGATCTGATATAATAAAAACAAAACTCCTTTTAATTAGAATTTAACACTTTTCCCATAAAAAATAACTTCAAGCAGTCATTTCATTTTTTTGCTATAAATATTCCTACAAACGGTTTTAACAATCTCATCAAGAACATGTGCAGTCCTTGATGTTATAATAAATTAAACAAGGAAAATTGTACTAAAATAAATGGAGAATGTGTCCCCATGGACACAGATGATGCCCCCGCTTGCATACAACATTATAAAGGGACATAACTCAAGAACAATAAAAGTGACGCTACCCAAATTTGTACTTGATCTTAGTTTTGTGGTAATAAGTATTGTGTATAGGTTTCATGTTTGGTTGGGGAAAACTTAAGTTACAGAACGGAAACTAAAAATTTTGCAATTTTTCGATTTATAAAGGGGCATTACTCAATAATGGTTAAAGTGACTCTACCCAAATTCAACTTGATCTGTGTTTTATCAGTGGAAGGCTAAATTAAACATTGCATTGCATAAAGCATTGATTGTAGTTGATTCAACTATAATCATGGACAAAGGAAGATAACTCCAATTTTAAAAATTATTTGAACAATGACATCATTGATATTTTTAGAAAAAAAATGAAAAATTTAGCAATTTTTCCATTTGTAAAGGGCATAACTCTAGAACAGTAAAATTGACGCCACCAAAATTCAAACTTGATCTGTGTATTGTGGTAATAAGCATTGTGTATAAGTTTCATAACATTTGGTTGAGGCAAACTTAAGTTAGAGAACGGAAATGAAAAATTTTGCAATTTTTCCATTTATAAAGGGGCATAACTCTAGAACGGTTAAAGTGATGCCACCAAAATTCAAACTTGATCTGTGTTTTGTGGTAATAAGCATTGTGTATAAGTTTGATAACATTTGGTTGAGGCAAACTTAAGTTAGAGAACAGAAACCAATTTTGGCACGTACGGACAGACGGACAAGGAAAGAAATCTGTTCAAATCAGTGCTAGGGGCCATCTTAAACTTACAGTGAGGTGAGAGTATTTGCTCCGTGTAGAAGTCCTCATTGTGACGTGTCAATTTGAGATGAAGATCGCAATAAAAGAGCTGTTCTGTTGCTTTTTTGTGATTTTGCTTTGCATATACTGATTTTGTGTTCTTTTCTATAAGCTTAAATGTTTGTAAATGTTTACTTACCTTCTTGCATAGATAAAACAGGAACAACGTTGTAACCAATAAAATCATCTAAATATCTATCATGATCATAGATGACGAAGCGTACTAGTGCCATCTCTGGCACAGATATTTTGAATCGGACAACTTCATCCCAACGTGGTTTAAATCCTACAAGAACGAATATACAGAATTTAAAAAAAGCTGTCAAAAGTACATCCACTAAATGTAAAACAGTAAAAACACTAATACTTTCTAAAAACACTAATACTTTCTAAAAACACTAATACTTTCTATAAACACTAATACTTTCTAAAACACTAATACTTTCTATAAACACTAATACTTTCTAAAACACTAATACTTTAAAACACTAATAAAAACACTAATACTTTCTATAAAACACTAATACTTTCTATAAATACTAATACTTTCTATAAAAACACTAATACTTTCTATAAAAACACTAATACTTTCTATAAAACACTAATACTTTCTAAAAACACTAATACTTTCTAAAACACTAATACTTTCTATAAAACACTAATACTTTTTAAAACACTAATACTTTCTAAAACACTAATACTTTCTAAAACACTAATACTTTCTATAAAAACACTTATACTTTCTATAAAACACTAATACTTTCTAAAACACTAATACTTTCTATAAAAACACTAATACTTTCTAAAACACTAATACTTTCTATAAAAACACTAATACTTTCTATAAAACACTAATACTTTCTAAAACACTAATACTTTCTAAAAACACTAATACTTTCTAAAAAAACTTGAAACAATTAAGGCTAAAAGACAGAAAATGGTCGTAACTCTTTTGACAAGGGTTGTTGAAAATGAATAAAATGTCCAGATCACATAAGAAAGGAGTGACCACTAACAATAAAGTGTTCATCAAATCTGTATTCATGTAATTAAAACAAAAAACATTTTATCTTCATGGTTAAATAACAGAAATAGCTTAATTTAGTCTTTAAAAATGAATGTAGTTACATCTAAATTGATAAATCTTAATTGTTGTTGGATCTCAATCAGAAATGTTTTTTGAGTGACCATAGATTGTTAATGATACTACATCTGTTCTCAAGTAAAATTGTATTGACATCTTAAATGCATGTGGTATATTGTTACATTCTTGAAAAAAGCTTTGTTCTTGTGACAAAATTAATGTATTTCTCATGAATTTTATGTATGACTTTATATATAGATTCTATATCAATATAATACAAGTGGATTTAACAGCAAGCATTATATTTCTCTACTTTTAAATTGTTAAATTCTTATCTTTAAATCTCACACACATGGAGAAATAAAACTGAAAGATTTCATTTCCTTAAGAAATCAGATAGTAAAACAATTTCTATTTGTTATAATTTAAAAATTTCGGTTTTAATGTTACCATGTGCATTTTGCAAAGCATTTCAAAATAAGGGGAATAATCATACACGAGGGTTGTAATTGGGGCACCTTCATGACAAATAACGTTAAAAAATCTGGCCAAATGACGTTAACGGTAATTTTTGGTGCATGACAATAAAATGTACACTTTCTTTTAGACGATAAAAATGTCGACTGATTTTGACAAATCACGTTAATTTTTTTCCAAAAATAATGGTAAAGGATAATTATTTGAAACCACTGATGAATCATGATAAAAATATTTTGACAAATCACAGTAAAATTTTACAGGAAAATGACTGTTTGATTCTTGACGGTAAAAGGCATAATCCTACCCTCATACACATGGTCTTATTTGTTTTTATTTTGAAGAAAACAGTATAAGAGTGTCAAATATTTCTATCTGTTTCTATAATTTAGGATTCATACTATATGTGACATACCATTATTGTCTTTGACACTCGTCTTCACTGACTGTTGATCTGATTTCACTCCATGAATTTCTATCTTTACAAATGGATCGATTATCTCCCCTTTCTTAGAGTTGTTTGGCTTTGGAATCTGATAAGCACTTATTACCTACAATCAAAAACGTATATATATATATATTTAAGAGTTTAGGCATATTGATTCTCTTGATTTACCCTGTTCATAGCAACCACTCTTGATTTTTTTATGTTTTACCCTATTCCTAGCAAACATGCTGACATTTCTCTAGCCTATGTATTGAAAACTTTAATCAGCATTACTTAGACTTAGCCATACTTTTTTAAAAACTAACACCTTCAAATGGTTTTATGAATTTTTTTATATTGTTCCTTGTTTTTAATTCAACGAGTAATGAAAACAAATTTTATTTTATTTTTTCTTGTTGAAAATGTGACATATTGATGATGATAGTGAACTGTATAAGTGAGATGTATAATGATTGAAACAACCATAAAAGTTGTGCATGACTTGTGGCTCTGTAGAATGTCTAAATACATACTAGTAGCCACAGTGATTCAAATGGTGAACTTAAATCTTGTGTCGGAAAAGTTCCATGCTCTCTGCACATTCAAGAACCCTTGAAATAACAAGCTAGGGGGAGGGTTGGGTGCATGCTACCATGTTTAACCCCGCCACATTTTGTACGTGCCTGTCCCGAGTCAGGAGCCTGTAATTCAGTGGTTGTCGTTTGTTTCTGTGTATTATATTTGTTTTTCGTTCATTATTTTGTACATAAATTAGGCGGTTAGTTTTCTCGTTTGAATTGTTTTACATTTGTCATATCAGGCCTTTTATAGCTGACTATGAGGTATGGGTTTTACTCACTGTTGAAGGTCATATATGAAATTTAAAATCAGGTTTTGCTCATTGTTGAAGGATGTACAGTGACCTATAGTTGTTAGTTTCTGTGTCATTAGGTCTCTGGTGGAGAGTTGTCTCATTGGCAATAATACCACATCTTCTTATTTTCATAACTTACTTTAACTATTAATTTCCTTCTCTTTGGATTTTTAATTTTCTCAGTAACTATACCAAACTTGTCACCTAAAATAAACAGGCACAAAATGATTAAAGATTGTATAATAAGTAATCTGATGTGAAAAAAACAATGAAGTTTCATCTTTCATATTCTTCAATATAAAAGTTTAAATAAAACTGACCAATGAGTGAGATATACCCTAAACTTAGCTTTCTTTTCTTTCTATTAATATTATGTCTAAGGAGAAGGAGTTGGAATAACTTTGCCAAAAAAGTATGTTTAAACTAAACCAACTTTTATTCTTTCACATTTAGTCCTTTCTAGTCGTCTTTGTATTGACTTTTCTCTTACTGTGTCCGTGTATATTTGAACAGTGAACTACACTCTTTCATATCAGGACAACTTAAAAAGTATGTGTGTAAAAGGGTTCCCTCCTGAAGTTAAATCAGGTAGGTATTGATTCTTCTTTGTTTTTTGCTAATATATATATTAAGTATATGAGAGATCCAGATTTATTGATTATTATTTTTTTTTGCAAAAACTTTTTAACCTCAAGTATATGAGAAGACCAGCAATTGTGGAAAGAAGCACTCACAAAATTGCCAATAAGCACTTACAAAATTGCCAATAAGCACTTACAAAATTGCCAATAAGCACTCACAAAATTGCCAATAAGCACTTACAAATAGCCAATAAGCACTTACAAAATTGCCAATAAGCACTTACAAAATTGCCAATAAGCACTTACAAAATAGCCAATAAGCACTTACAAATAGCCAATAAGCACTTACAAAATAGCCAATAAGCACTTACAAAATTGCCCAATAAGCACTTTAGAGTAGGTGTTTTACAATCTGATTAGATTCAGATCATGTGTCTACACTTTACTTGCAAGGATCAGACAACACTCTGTTCTTCTTTCTGTTTTGGTTATTATAACATTTAGCCAATGAAATTCCTGCCTTCTAATTTGTGAAGGTGTGTATCAATTGGACAAAACCAGAGGATCCCGAACAGAAAAATAGTATGATGCGTTGTCAGATCCTTAGAAAAGAGGGCGAAAGATACCAGAGGGACATTCAAACTCATAAGTTGAAAATAAACTGACAACGCCATGGCTAAAAATGAAAAAGACCAACAGACAAACAACAGTACACAAAACACAACATAAAAAACTATAGACTGAGCAACACGAACCCCACCAAAAACTGATGGTGATCTCAGGTGCTCCGGAAGGGTAAACAGATCCTGCTCCACATGTGCCACCCATCGTGTTGCTGACATGTTAGTACAAATCCAGTATTAAGTCTTATTCAGTAGGTCATATTCAGGAAAAAAAAGGGGAAGCAAAGCATGGACACATGATTTGTATTTAAAACAGATTGGTCATTTTGAGGCATTAAAAAAGGGTAGATCCTAAACACAAATACTTTTTATTTGGACCTATATATGATAAGATAGTATTAACTTCTACAATGAAGCAGCTAACTAAACTAACTGTAAGTTTTTTAAATTTACTTACTTGACAAAAGAAACTGTGGCTTCAGTATGTATCCACATCCTCCATTATCCATAAATTTCCCATGATTCAATTGCAATGGTTCACCACCTGTCTGGAAATTCAGGGCAACTAAAACAAAACAAAAAATTGAATCATTTAAGGTGGTACCTAACACTACAGGGAGATAACTCTGTAAAAATCAGCTAAACGTTTTAATCATGTTGTTTTGTTAAGGAAATATTAAGCTTCTCAATGATCAAAATTAGTGTTTGTCAAACTGCTATATAACCAACGAAATTTTTCTGATAAAGTGGTTGGTTCAAATTTTTTGAAATTTTTATATTTTTGTCAAAGGGTCAAAGTAAACATTTTGTCAAAATTTTATGAAAATTAAACGAGCCAAATTGATATTAGTCAAGGTGTTGGGTACCACCTTAAGGGTATAAAAAGCTTCAGTCTACTGCTGTATTGTCGTATACATTGATCCTTCATGATAGAACATTTTTGCAAATTTTCAATTCTGCAATCAATCTCAAAACAGTCAAGCTTAATGTGTTATTATTTTCTACTTGCTCTACACAGGAACATATATATTGACAGGACTTGACACTACCTAATTATAGCCGATTTTATCGTTGGGTCATAGTTAATAAATGACACGATACAGAACGGACATGTGTAAAATACGTACTTGCTATTATCTTAATAATTTCTGATAATATCAATAAAATGTCATTCAAAATAAGTAATAAGTGTTACCAATGTATCCAACTTGTAATCTGTCACTTCAAATTTGTCATTATTGCATTCATTTCATCACAAAAGGGTACAGAATGCAAACAGGGAAATAAATAAACTGTTATCACAGAGATATGTCTCGCCTTTTTCTAATTTTGATAATGCAAATGTTAAAATTAAAATAGCAATACTATAACATGTAAGTTATGTAAATATTCAAAGTCGATGAACCATGACTGAAGGTACATGGCTAAACAATCTCCATGGAATGAGATGTGCCAATGGTAATACAACTGCATACCAAATACCATTGACTTATTATAAGTCGTTCCCTTTAAACAAACCTAAACACAAACATTAACTTGTAAACTATGTAAAAGTTTCAAAGTCAATGAACCATGATCAGGGGTGGGGCTATATAATCTGGATGGAAACGATACTTGAAAATGCCAATACATTTGCATACCAAATATCATTGACTTAACATTAGCAGTTCATCTTAAACTGATCTAATCACAAACTAATACATGTAAACTAAGCAAAAGTTTCAAAGTAAATAGACCATGACTGAGGGGTGGGCCAAATATTCTCCATGGAAATGAGATGTGCTAATGCTTATACAACTGAACACCAATTAACATTGGCCTACCACTAATGGTTCCCTTGAACTGACCTAATCACAAACTAATACATGTTAACTTAGCAAAATTTTCAAAGTCTACAGACCATGACTAAGGCGGAGCCAAATAATCTCCATGGAAATGAGATATGCCAATGCTTATACAACTGCATACCAAATATCATTGACCTACCACTAGTGGTTCCCCATAAATTGACCTAATCACAAACTAATACATGAAAACTATGAAAAGTTTCAAAGTCAATAGACCTTGACTGAGGGGGCGGGGCCAAATAATCTCTATGGTAATGAGATGAGCCAATGCTACCTAATACAACTGCATACCAAATATCATTGACTTACCACTAGTGGTTCACCATGAATTAGACCTAATCACAATCTAATACATTGTTGACGCCGCCGTCGCCGCGGAAACAGCATACCTATGTCTCGCTTTTTGACTCCGTCAAGGTGAGACAAAAAATGGTGTCGATGGCATTCCAAGTAACCGCAAATTTCACAATCCATTATAAAACACTTCAAATCAAATAAATCACACTTATATTGGTCATTTTATATGACAAAATATATCTACTTTACAATAAAACTTATCAATTCATTGTATTTGTTGAACATTTGGAATTATGTGGTTAATTTATTAAGTTTTTCAGTCAGACGCTTCCAAAATCTCGCGAAGTCTTGTAAAGTTCGGGATTTTATCAATTTTATACTGAAAAGCCTATCAGATTCATTTCCCGTTAGATATACTAGTGCTGTTCCCAGCTCTACAGGGTAAACAGATGGGTCAATTTTGAAGATTATTTTGTCAACATGCAAGTGCAATCTTTTGTTTTTAATATTTCAAATACCTAAGCATGTTTTGAATAATAATTCATATTGTTAATCCTGTCCCTGGTGTATACTGAAACTTCTGATTCAAAACTAACAACTTTGTGTAATTATTTCTAAACATAAAAATTAAAACTGTCCAAACAAACACTAGATACCATATGTTTGGTTATTATCATATCTGGCTTATTAAAGTGTTCACGGTAGAGGCATTAGATGGCAAAGTAAAAACTCTGCTGTGTACAACATATTAATAAACAGTGAAATCTTCTGGTAGGATAAATTTTGATATTATCTACCCAGAAAATAATGAAAATTAGACACACACTTTCTCTGCTACTTAACCTACCAACTTGGCATCCAACATTCCACATTGGTGTAGGATTATAATTGCTGGAGTCAGTTCTGGAACCAGCAGGGTAAGTACGGACAAACAGTTTCTGTGTCAGTTTGTTCAGTCCTTCTGGGTCATGGTCTATTATCTTCAACACTTTGTTTTCACCAATGGATGCAAACATTCCATCTGAAAAGAAATTGAAAAAAAATTAAAAATAAGAATGAATTTTTTTTCAATATATTCTATTTCAATCAAGTAAGATCTTCTTTTCATCTCTGACTTATATTCTTATCTAGGCTAAATTAAAAATATCTTAAGAGGGTAGTTCTTGATTAAAGATAGATACCATTTATTTCAGCTATGACTTTTAAGTATTCATGTGAAATTAAATTGAAATAATCTGTGTTACAGTACTTCATTGAAAGCTGAGAAGTTATTTATGAAAATTTAATTATTGACAAAAAACTTTCATTGATCTTGTTTCAGTTATCTCCCTTTATATAGGTAAAACTCTTGGCCCAAGAACAGTGTTATTTTGTAGTGCAATTATTTTAGACAATTAAACACAAATTAAAAAATTGCACCTGCTCTATTTCATTAAGATTTTTACAGTGTAGTGATTGTAAAAGATTAACCCTTTTCAACCAGACCAATTCATTGCTTTCTTTTCATTACAAATTCAATTTTTTTAAACGTGTAATTTCACCCCTACTTACTATTTAATGCATAAAATATAAAGAAATAAATTTGGAATGTGTATAAAAAAATTGCAAGTCATCCAATGTCTACACTAGGGATTATTATAGTAGACAATGAAAATCAAAGGACTATTTCTATGTCCACGTAGCTCTCAACACCTTAAAGCTATGAAAAACTCAGAATTTTTGTGGCAACTTTTTATGATGTTGATTACAAACATGGTGAATTCAGAACACTTAAGATTGGTTTGAGATTGTCATTTCCATCTACCTGCAAGGGGATTGGGTACAGAGTGGACAAATCTTCTAGATGGTCATCTGTACCAAACCTATAGATTGGACATGCATTAGTCCTTCAATCACCTGAGCTGAAGTGAACAATCCTACCTGTTGCTAAAGTTTCCTCTATTCCTTTATAACTAACAGCCTTCATTCCAACAATTGCTGAGAATTTGGGAGATAACTTCAATTTTGACTTTTTCTTTGTTGCCCGTTCTTTCTCCTGTGAAGTTGCGTCCTGGACCTCAGCTGCTTCATCCTCGTCACTGACTTCATGTTCCTCTTCATCTTCTGGCACTGTGTTTCCTACTGTGGCAAGTCTTTTACCCTAGAAACAATTTATAAATGTACTTAACTTTATAATGTTCATAAGGAGTAAATCACTGTTCCCACCTCTTTGAGGGGGTGGACAGGGTGTCCCTGATTCCAACTTCCCTCCCTTACTCTCAACAAAAATCAGTCATAGAAACTTTTCCATCATATCCCTATATTTTACTCCTGGTTCCTTCCCCCTGACTCTTGCTTACAGCCCCTATTCCCAGATTCCTTTATCCCTGTCCAACCCCTCCTTTTATTGAAATTTTGGTAGCATTCCATTTTTTTTTTTTTTTTTTATATTAGAACATAAATAAGGATGTCTAGGGCTGTAATAATCTGGTCTATAAAACCATAAAATGTAAATCTTGCTTGAAGATTATAACTAGATTAGTATTAAGTTTTAACACCAAAGTCTATTATGTGCTCAGAATGTTCAATTAAAAAAAAGATTTGAAATGAAAAAGGGGAGGGTAATTTTTAGAAAGTTCACAGAGGTTTTATGTTGAGGATGATAAAACATTTTTGTATAAATCAGCTGAAAAATGTCTACAGAAGTGGTATAATGAATGCATTTTAAATACTGAGTTTAAAGAAATTTTCCTGTTTATCATTTCTAAAAAAAAACTGCTACAGTTGTCTACTGAGATAACAATCTACAGAAAAATTAGTTTGTCAAAATTTTATTGTTTACTGGTACCCCAATTGAAAATTAACAGTTATTCAACAAGAATCCAGCAGCATTTCATTTGACCCAACAAATTTCGAAACAGAAAGCTGGATTCCTGGTATGCAGTTCTACTGTTGCCATGAACAATTCATTTGGTTCTAGTTAAGACCAATATCTGATTAATGAAGAAATACTACAACAGTGAAGAGCTACACAGATGAATGCAGGCTGAGATTTTTTGCAAGTCTGCTCACACATAATGGTGATATCCAACAAAGTATTCTGATGTAAATAACACATTAATAATGATATCCAGGTCAGATTAAGAATTAACTGGAGGAGATTACACCAAAATAGATTTTCCACGGGGATCGAGGGAAAAAATTAACGTTTATCATGCATTTTTTATAGAAAAGTCCTGTGCTCATCTTACAACTTGTTGCCATCAAATACAAAGTAAAGGTAAAGGGTCAAAAGGGTCACTTCAACCAGTCCTTTCCCATATTTGAATCTTAAAGTATATTGATTATTCTCAAAAGTTAAAGGTGGATTATCAATCCCAAATATAAAATTACTAGTAACTCAACATTCAAAACTTGTTAAAATGAAGAAAACAAAATTAAAAAAAGGAAGCATTTTATTTAGTTTTTTTTTTTAATCAGCTGAAAGTCTGTACTCCAAATGTTTTGTAATGATGTTACTAATTAAGGTGGTACCAAGCACCTTGACTAAAATTAATATGGCTCATTAATTTTCATAAAATTTTGACAAAAATATAAAAATTTCAAAAACTTGACCAAACACTTTATCGGAAAAATTTTATTGGATATATAGCAGTTTGACAAACACTAATTTTGATCATTGAGAAGCTTAATATTTCCTTAACAATAGAACGTGATTAAAACGTTCAGCTAGTATTTACAGAGTTATCTCCCTGTAGTGTTATGTACCACCTAAATATGTCTATCCCAAAATTGCTCTGATAAATAAAAACACAATTTTTATCCATACCCTTTCCCAATCTGATTTAAATACAGATCATGTGTCCAAGCATCGCTTACAATGAAATGGTGTTGTTTCATTTTCTGTTTAAAAGACCTTTTTGGGATTATCTGTTTAGAAGACCTTTTTGGGATTATTAAGTTTTTGTCATAATGATTAAACTCCTTCCAATATTTGGAGGCATAAATTTCCCTGGTCGTCATAGTAACAAGGGTCGACTTAAGCGAGGCCAGTAGAATTTCGATAGGGTCTGTTGAACATAAAGACAATGGGGCATTGGCCAGTACATTTGACTATATTTTCACTTAGGTAGTATTATGAGGGTAAATTTAATTTAAGTAGGGCCAGTAAATTTACGCTCTATTGGCCATACTGTTAAATTTGTTTAAGTCCACCTCTGAGTAAAAATCACAGCAGAAAATAGAACAGAGTCCTTGCAAGTGAAAAAAATGGACACAGAATCTGCAATACAATCAAATTGACTCTTTACTGACCTCTTTGGTAAAGTTAGTTTTAAGTAAGCTTATGGCTATTTTTAGCATTGAAAAACACTTCTTTATTGGTAATATTTTAGACAAACTTTTCAAGGCTTGTACATAAAACATTTAAACACAAATCTTCTTGGATAGGGATATACACTACAGATTGGGTGGATTTGGTCATCTCCATCAATCCATGATAGAAGGAGGCACAGAGTGGGTAAAATTTCTAGGTGGTCAAAAATGCTCTATAGTGAAGTGGACATTCTATTTCTTTCCTGTCTTCTTAGAATATAGAAATGAGTTAAGTTTATATTAATTCAATATTGTGAAAAACTCTGTGGTTGAATTTAAGCGGCAGGAGTTGGCTGCCCAAGAGCTGGTGAACAAGTAGAAAAAACAACAGCCATTTTAGCAGTAGTGTATGTTGAATAAGTCAAACAAGACTGTGTTTTAAAGTGAAATTTTTAATTTTCATTTCCAGGTTAAAAGAGAATGCATTTTAAAAGCACTGTTTTATTTTGCAAGCAAACAAAGGTCAATGCAGACACACAAAAAAAAAACAACAGAAAAACAGACACATTAAAAAGCAAAACATAAGATGTGCTACAAACGAATAAATGATTCTAATTCTATTTACCGTCTCTCCACTGAGTTTTCCTCCCAGTAAAAAATAAACAAATAAAGCAAATAATTACAAGGCATAATATAAAATGCAGATTTAAACACATTTTGTTGCAAACAAAAGCCAAGTTAGTCAATGTCTAAATTATTCAGTATTTCAAAAGTATAATAAAAACATATTTAATTCAAATTTTAAATCAATTTAAAGTTTGAAGATAAATATCCAAAACCAGATGCAGATCAAATAAAACTGTATCAATTCTTATTTTTTGCAATGGCAAGCATTATATTCATAAAAGAGGGAACTAACACCAAAAGTACAAAAATGGCTATAATCTTCTTTTGGAAAGAGTTAAAATAGAATAAATTCCTCATGAGACTAGCTTTTGGCTATCACCAAAGGGTTTTAACCATTAATTTGAATTCCCAAGTGTGGCATGGTTTTACAATACTGATATATGTTAATTTATTTTGCAGCTAATTGTTAAGTATCTGATGCAAAATTGATTTGACATGCAACATACTAGCAGATAAAAAGGCAACAACAGCACCAATTGTGAGCCTGAATATTCTTCCTTAAGATGTAAATACTCTGCCTAGTAAATGTGGGGTCAAAAAAGACATTAGTACAAGTCAAATATAAAACTAGAGTTATCTCTCTTTGGCCATTCTAAGTCCTCAGACAGCCACATTAGTATAGTTTACAAAATACTAAAAAAAGTAAATTCAATGGAATTCAATCTTTTATAAATGTTTTGTGCCACAGAAGACTTAACCTTTTCAAGATAGCTCATGGTATATTTAACTGAATAAGACTAAGCTGTTGTGGTCAGCTGTGTCCATGCAAATATGAAGAATTAATACTTTGTGAATATAAAACTTTAAATATAAAAAAACTTTTCCTTTCTTTTTCTTCTACACAACCCAGCTTTTACTCAACTCTTCTTTGTCTATATGCTTGTAAGTGAATAAAAAAAAATCAACTATCTAATTTATATTTAAAAAACATTTTCAAAGGAAACAGGGAAAAATTACAAAATGCAATAATATATATATATATTTACCTTGAGAATAATTTTGCCCATGAGATCACTTGGAGATGGGATGGTTGCAGGAGGCTCTTCAGGGGCATATAAGAGATCTGAAAACAAACAGAAGATATATATATATTTATAGTGTCACAAACAAAATACTTGTGATATCTATTACTTTGGGAATCTTCCAGCCTTGAATTTTCATACATTTGTAGCAAACATACAATTTTGAATAAAACTCAATTTAAAAGTTATATGTTATCAATAAGATTTGTAAAAAGTTAAAAATAACATTAGTATAAACTAAAATGTTTTCAATAAGATTTGAACAGTCTATGAAGAATTAAACTTTCTTATTTGATAAGAAAATCTGTTAACCAAAAAATCCATTAAATTATTTAACCCAACATCAAGCAATTTGTTCATTCAAATTTAAAAGAAAAAACAAAATTTTTTAAAACAACACAACAACTAACACATTTAAAATTAAGTCAACATTCAAGTGATAGTGATCTGTTTAATGTTAATGTATACAGTCACAGTGACCTACTTACCTCCAAAGATGGCATTTACTTTGCTAGCCATAACAGCTTGTTGTTTGACAGAACAATGATTTTCTATAGAGAGTATGACAGGGTACCTGTGA
This sequence comes from Mytilus coruscus, assembly GCA_017311375.1. Lineage (NCBI taxonomy): Eukaryota > Metazoa > Mollusca > Bivalvia > Mytilida > Mytilidae > Mytilus > Mytilus coruscus. The sequence goes on along the minus strand of CM029604.1, from coordinate 8,295,174 downwards.
ATATATAGAAAAACAAATTATTTTTACAAAATTTAACAACAAGAACTCCAATATAAATAAACTCATCATAGATACCAGGATTAAAATTGTGTATGCCAGACGAGCGTTTCATCCACAAAAGACTCATCTGTGTCAAAAAAGTTTAAAAGGCCAAATAAAGTACAAAGTTGAAGAGCATTGAGGTCCTAAAATTCCAATAAACCACAGTGAACTCAGTGGCACTTGTCGTGTTGCTAATGCAATGTTAAAATCCAATGCTAGCACCAATTAAGAGGAGACTTAATCATGACTGAGGTAAATAAGAATGAGATTACATTTACAATATATGGAACATATCTATAATCATCTTTGACAGATACTACATAAGATCCTATCAAATCCTGATGATGTCTGTAAAACATTCAAGGAAATACCTTAAATTTCCCATTAAGAACCCTAGTTAAGTTGTCATAGTAACTTTTATAAATAAAATTTTTAAGTTTTCTGCTATTATTCTGTATCTTTTTATACACACGTTAAAATTCTGAAATTTCACCTAAAAATTCAACATCCCGTGTCAATTTTGTTAATTTCTCTGTAAGAAAAATTTGAATTCTTATCTGGACAAAGTTTCAGGTAAATTGTGATAAAAAAAAAAACCAGGGATGGGCACGATTACTGACAAATGTAATTGATTAATAATCGATTACATTAAGGTATTTTGTGCAATCGATTAATAATCGATTACTCAGATTTTTGTATGGAATCGATTGCAATCGACATTTTATCAAAAGTAATTACATTACTTTTGATTACTGTCAATTACATGCTTCAAAATTTAACAAAAATTAAGTAAGTTAAACACAATTATGTTGATCAAAGTTTGTATAGTGGAAATTTAGAACTTTACCAAAAACAGCATTTAAAGCATTGTTTCCAAATTATAAGTTGACAGTTGTTATCTAGATAGAATCTCTTACTGAGGATCAGAATTATTAAAAAATCTTGAAATTTTGACCTTTCAACATGAATTAGAGATGACATCGCATTCCATCAATCACTTATATATATGTTTAAGGTTTTTCAATAATTTTGCTTTCGTACTGACTTAAGTTAGCTTTTTGTTTTTATTCATTAAAAGCAGCTGGGACTATTATACTAACGGGACTGGAAACTGTTACACCAATCAGTGTAATCATACTCAACATCACGGTCGTTAGAACGAGACTTTACTCTTGCGAGATTTATCGACACGCCATATTGTTTTGACAGTGACAGCATGTCTTGATCGTATAATCTTTGTAATTTGTTTTATTTTTAATAGTTATTCGAAATGATAATCCTTAATGTAAACACGATTACTTTAATGATAAAAGATATCTCGATCTTTGACAGTTGTTATTAATCACCAAATCCCGGCTTAAGTGTAAAAAACGACATCTAAAGGTTGGATTTTTTTCAGGATGATAATAGCGTCGGGACGCAGGGAAAACAAGTATGATTCATAAAATTTCTTAAAACTGTTGATTGAAAAGAGATACGCGAGTTCGGTTTGTTGTAAAATCATCTTTATAGGTTATAGGTTGGATTGGCCTATTTTTTATTGTCACTTTTTAAAGTGAAAAGTGGAATATAAATCTCATTCTCATTACAAACGGAAACCACATGCAGGGTTCAAATAAATTATACTGTTCCTATAAAATTGCTTACTCCTATTTATATGTGCAATATTTGTATTAAAATCGGGATGTTTTTTGCTTAGTAATGGTCTTCGGGTGGCATAAGCATATGACTTCGTGAAAATATGTTCAATAAGTTCCACAATCAGAACTACAAAAGTAGGCCCTTTCACTGCTATTTCTGCCATATTGAAATTTAGGTGTAAACACGAAATTTAGAAAAGTTCAAAACAATGTGGCTATATTTTTATTAGACCATGGGTAACTTTTGTTATAGGGATTAACTATGAACTGAAATTGCCAACATTGTTTTTATTGCACATTTATTGTATTTATTAGGATTAATTATGATCTGCTAACTTTCGCGACACGTTGTTTTCTTAGCGGTCAAGTAAAGCGCCGCATTTCGACTTTATTTGTTTTATTTTCAACACTAATACATTTTGTATATTGACTACTTATTAATAATTTTTCGTTAACAATAAGAAAAGTATTTATTTTCAAAACTACTTTTCCAAGAACTTGTCCCAGTTTTAACCGGCATTAGTTTATTCCTGTGTGAAAACATTTATTTCAAGTAAATATATGTAATTTGTTAAAATAGTTTTGTTATTCATATATTTTATCTTTTTTGCATTTAATTATATTTTTTTTCAATTTCAAGTCCACCAATTTTAACGGTATTCTATAAGCTGACTTGTTCACGAAATCAATTGTTTACATGTACCGAAGGCTAATTAACCACGTGGCACGATAAGCTGTCAATCAAAACAAAAATCAATAATCCGCTATCGGGACAATGAAATCTCAACAGATCGATCAGTTTCCAGTCCCGTTAGTATAATAGTCCCAGAAAGCAGGTATATTTTAAAATAGTTATTCACAATGTTGGAAGTTTTCCAAGAAAATATAAAAAGTAGAATTATTAATTAGTTCAGCTAATTCTAAAGATAAAATTTATAATTATAATGACAGACATGATTTAATCCTTTTGTTAGATAACCACCTTAATTATAGGTTATAAAACTGCCAATGGAGTAAAATTTATAACATGGGGCAAAATAATGTAAATCTCCATCTTAATTAGACAAACAGTAATTGAAATAAAACAAAGTATGTGTCTATTATAGTAATTAGAAGACTTTGATCATCTGATTAGTAAAGACAAGAAGTTTGTTAAGATTTTTATTCTCTAATAAAATTATAAACAGTATATATTTATAGTGTCAACGAGGATACATGTATCTTTTCTGAAAAGAATTTCAAAGGCAGTGGTTCATTGTTAAAAGGATTTTGTGTACTTTCTTATTTTTATATACATGTATATCATAACATTATAAGAAATCAACTGTTTTTCTATTCTAAGCTGAAATCTTATTGAAAGTTATGCTTTTAGGAAATTTAATACAAATAAGCTTACTACTTTAAGGAAGTACAGAACTTAACTTGACACATTTCTTATTTTAAATCTATTTTCTTATTTCAAATCTATTTTCTTATTTTAATATAAAGGTGTTGACTTATTGACAAGCACATAAATCCATTTATTTCAAAAGCTAGATATAAGATAAATTATGGTAGGGTATGCAGCTTGAGACAATAGATAGAAATATAAAGGCAGCTGATAAACTCTTAAGTCATATCAGTACTTCAAAGTGATGAATTCATACATGTTTTCATTTAAAATAGGTTATATTTCATCAAACTGTTTTACTAAAGTAATCGAAATGTAATCGAAAGTAATCGATGATTACATCATGATTTTGCTGTAATCGATTAAATTACGATTACATGTAATCGAAAATGTCTTCGATTACGGATTACTGTCGATTACTGGAAAAATGTAATCAATTACAATCGATTACGATTACAGATTACGATTACCCCATTCCTGAAAACAACATTGAATTGTAATTGACTTGTGGGGAAAAAGTTGATGATAAAAACAAACTATAAGCTATATTTGACTTATGGAAACCAAGAAGAAAATATAAGTTGTAAAAATGTGTTATAAAGATATTTAACTTACGGTGATGCTTGGAATGCATATTCTTTTATTGCTGTGATGACATCGTGGAAGAGAATTTTAGATGTTAATGTGTAACCATGGTAAATAACAGGCTCATCGTCAGGCCCATCCCAACAGTCCACTGAAAGAAGAGAAATATCTTATACTTATGTTGCCATAGTAACCAATAAATGTGTAACCATATTAAATAACAGACTCATTGTCAGGCACATCCCAACAGTCCACTGAAAGAGAAATATCTTATACTTATGTTGCCATAGTAACCAATAAATGTGTAACCATATTAAATAACAGGCTCATCGTCAGGCCCATCCCAACAGTCCACTGAAAGAAGAGAAATATCTTATACTTATGTTGCCATAGTAACCAATAAATGTGTAACCATATTAAATAACAGACTCATTGTCAGGCACATCCCAACAGTCCACTGAAAGAAGAAAAATATCTTACACTTATGTTGCCATAGTAACCAATAAATGTGTAACCATATTAAATAACAGGCTCATTGTCAGGCACATCCCAACAGTCCACTGAAAGAAGAGAAATATCTTATACTTATGTTGCCATAGTAACCAATAAATGTGTAACCATGGTAAATAACAGGCTCATCGTCAGGCCCATCCCAACAGTCCACTGAAAGAAGAGAAATATCTTATACTTATGTTGCCATAGTAACCAATAAATATGTAACCATGGTAAATAACAGGTTATATATCAGGACCATTTATACAGTACACTGTAGAAGAATAAAATCATATATTTATGTTGCCATAGTAACCAACAAATGTGTAACCATGGTAAATTACAAGCTCATCATGTACCTACAAGCACATGGTCAGAAAGATGTCTTTTTTGTTAGGTTTTTTATTGGGTTGCTGTCTCATTGACCTCAAACCAACGTTCCTTTTATTCAGATTTACTACTTACATTCTACACATCTACATCCATTTGATAGAGCTGTTATATAGGCCTCTACTTTACTGGGACCTTTCAACTGATCCTCTTGTAAATATCTGGTAAAAAAAAAAGTCACATCGTTAATGCTATTTCATATTTTGCTCATTCACAACATGGATAATACACATTGAATACAATTTTATGTTGATCTTTCATTAAGACACAAATAAAGATTCTTAACCATCATCTATCAAACATCACCAAAAAATGGAACAGTTTACCATCGTCTTTGCGGGATGTGAATTCTTTAAACGTTTTTAAAAAAATAACTCAAGATTCACTTCTTTCTTTTAAGGATTTCTGGTATATTTTATTTCATTTTTTTTTTATATGTATATATATATACTTTTAACTGACTGCATTCATTTTAGTATATTTTATGGTACATGCATTTTTTTTATCTTCTTGTTTGATTCATATTAGTTGGTGCTTTGTATTTGTATTCTATGTTTTATGTTTTTATGTTTTATGTTTTATGTTTTTTTGTATTTTTATTTAATTTTTTTTTCTGAAGCGCTGAGAGTAATTGTTTTATTCTATAATGTGCTCTATAAATATTGTATTTATAGTTATTATTATCTTCACCCTCCGTTTTAGTGGGGTTCTAGTTGCTCAAGTCTTTAGTTTTCTATGTTGTGATTTTTGTTTGTGTACTGTTGTTCATCTTTTTGTTGTTTTTTGTTTTTAGCCATGGCATTTTCAGTTAATCTTCGACTTATGAGTTTGAATGTCCCTTTCGTATCTTCCCCTCTCTTCTAGGGTGAAAAGAACATCATGAATCATAAAGTGCATCATGAATGTACCCACAGATGAAGCAGGTCATTTTCAACAAGATAACAATGGTCCTGCTATATATGTCTGTGAAAATTCATATGTGAGAGTTCGATCGAAAAATTGCATTTTAAAAAAGTCTTTCTTCAAATTCCAAAGAGAAAATCAGAAATACCAAATTACAAAATAATGTGTACATGAAAACACATGGCTAAAATATAAAGAGGTGTGAAGAATTATACTCCTTATGGTGCATATAATGTTACGTTTAATTTTAAAACAAAACTGGAACATTTTTTTATTGCATAAAATATCAAAGCAAATAAATTGGAATGATGTTTTCAATCTACTGCTATGAGATAAAGCTTGTCAATCACCCTTCAAAGGTGGGTTGTTTCTTCTTCAGGCACTCTGTTTACCTCCATACGTGTATAGAATATAGGATCAAATCCCAAGAAATAAACAACATATTTTGTTATTTCAAAATTACTTTATGTTATCTATCATGTTTCTACTTACGTATTATGCGATGAATTTACAAAATAATGTGTAACAGGTCTGTTCATATCTTGATAAACTCTGGTATGAGCAGGTTTAAATATTTGTTGATCTTTAGAGCATAGGAAACACCTAAAACCTACAACAGAAAAACAATTTTGAAATTAAATTGTCTCCCCTTAATTATATATTTTAAACAATTTTTCTGAATTATCTGCCCTTAGACTATCAATGAAATAATTCATCATAATAACAAGAGACGAACGTAACGTAAACAAAACCTCTGGATGTCTTTGTTTTTTGTGTTGTTAGTTTGCTGTCTCATTGATATATCTACCCGACATCTCAATATCAATATCAATTCATATTATATCACAGTTTCTATTTGAATATAAAAATGTGACAGTTAGCATTGCAGTAATAACACCTTACACACTTTATTCTTATAAAATCGTTCCTGTTAATATCACTTTAAATTTATCTATCTCCCAATTTATCATTGAATTGTAATTGCCTTGTGGAGAAAAAGTTTATAATAAAACAAACTTTAAGGTATATTTGACTTATGGAAACCAAGAAGAAAATATAAGTTGTAAAATGTGTTATAAAGATATTTAACTTACGGTGATGCTTGGAATGCATATTCTTTTATTGCTGTGATGACATCGTGGAAGAGAATTTTCGATGTTAATGTGTAACCATGGTAAATAACAGGCTCATCGTCAGGCCCATCCCAACAGTCCACTGAAAGAAGAGAAATATCTTATACTTATGTTGCCATAGTAATCAATAAATGTGTAACCATATTAAATAACAGACTCATTGTCAGGCACATCCCAACAGTCCACTGAAAGAAGAGAAATATCTTGTACTTATGTTGCCATAGTAACCAATAAATGTGTAACCATATTAAATAACAGACTTATCGTCAGGCCCATCCCAACAGTCCACTGAAAGAAGAAAATATCTTATACTTATGTTGCCATAGTAACCAATAAATGTGTAACCATATTAAATAACAGACTCATTTTCAGGCACATCCCAACAGTCCACTGAAAGAAGAAAAATATCTTACACTTATGTTGCCATAGTAACCAATAAATATGTAACCATGGTAAATAACAGGTTATATATCAGGACCATTTATACAGTACACTGTAGAAGAACAAAATCATATATTTATGTTGCCATAGTAACCAACAAATGTGTAACCATGGTAAATTACAAGCTCATCATGTACCTACAAGCACATGGTCAGAAAGATGTCTTTTTTGTTAGGTTTTTTATTGGGTTGCTGTCTCATTGACCTCAAACCAACGTTCCTTTTATTCAGATTTACTACTTACATTCTACACATCTACATCCATTTGATAGAGCTGTTATATAGGCCTCTACTTTACTGGGACCTTTCAACTGATCCTCTTGTAAATATCTGGTAAAAAAAAAGTCACATCGTTATAATGCTATTTCATATTTTGCTCACTCACAACATGGATAATACACATTGAATACAATTCATTAAGACACAAATAAAGATTCTTAACCATCTTCTATCAAACATCATCCAAAAATGGAACAGTTTACCATCATCCTTGCGGGATGTGAATTCTTTAAACTTTTTAAAAAATAACTCAAGATTCACTTCTTTCTTTTAAGGATTTCTGGTATATTTTATTTCATTTTTTATATATATATATATATATATATAATATATATACTTTTAACTGACTGCATTCATTTTAGACTGTTTAGTATATTTTAGGGTACATGCATTTTTTTTTTATCTGTTTGTTTGATTCATATTAGTTGGTGCTTTGTATTTGTATTCGATGTTTTTATGTTTTATGTTTTTTTGTATTTTTATTTAATTTTTTTTTCTGAAGTGCTGAGAGTAATTGTTTTTATTCTATAATGTGCTCTATAAATATTGTATTTATAGTTATTATTATCTTCACCCCCGTTTTTTAAGTGGGGTTCTAGTTGCTCAAGTCTTTAGTTTTCTATGTTGTGATTTTTGTTTGTGTACTGTTGTTCATCTTTTTGTTTTTAGCCATGGCATTTTCAGTTAATTTTCGACTTATGAGTTTGAATGTCCCTTTCGTATCTTCCCCTCTCTTCTAGGGTGAAAAAGAACATCATGAATCATAAAGTGCATCATGAATGTACCCACAGATGAAGCAGGTCATTTTCAACAAGATCACAATGGTCCTGCTATATATGTCTGTGAAAATTCATATATGAGAGTTTGATCAAAAAATTGCATTTTAAAAAAGTCTTTCTTCAAATTCCAAAGAGAAAATCAGAAATACCAAATTACAATACAAAATAATGTGTACATGAAAACACATGGCTAAAATATAAAGAGGTGTGAAGAATTTTACTCCTTATGGTGCATATAATTTTACCTTTAATTTTAAAACAAAACTGGAACATTTTTTAATTGCATAAAACATCAAAGCAAATAAATTGGAATGATGTTTTCAATCTACTGCTATGAGACAGAGCTTGTCAATCACCCTTCAAAGGTGGGACTGTTTCTTCTTCAGGCACTCCGTTTACCTCCATACGTGTATAGAATATAGGATCAAATTCCAAGAAACAAACAACATATTTTGTTATTTCAAAATTACTTTATGTTATCTATCATGCTTCTACTTACGTATTATGCGATGAATTTACAAAATAATGTGTAACAGGTCTGTTCATATCTTGATAAACTCTGGTATGAGCAGGTTTAAATATCTGTTGATCTTTAGAGCATAGGAAACACCTAAAACCTACAACAGAAAAACAATTTTGAAATTAAATTTTCTCCCTTAATTATCTAATTTAAACAATTTTTCTGAGTTATCTGCCCTTAGGCTATCAGTGAAATAATTCATCATAATAACAAGAGACGAACGTAACGTAAACAAAACCTCTGGATGTCTTTGTTTTTTGTGTTGTTAGTTTGCTGTCTCATTGATATATCTACCCGACATCTCAATATCAATATCAATTCATATTATATCACAGTTTCTATTTGAATATAAAAATGTGACAGTTAGCATTGCAGTAATAACACCTTACACATGTTATTCTTATAAAATCATTCCTGTTTATATCACTTTAAATTTATCTATCTCCCAATTTACAGACAGAATTTACTCAAAATTCACCTTTCTTAATTATTCATAGTTGTGGTACAACATGTTTGAAACAACTAAAAGTTAATGGTGGATGCCATTTGTCTTTTGTTTGGAGGGAGGCATTTTTTTTTCTCTGAGGAAACAATTTTTTAACTTTAATTACAAACTATTTCTTTCTGTAAAAACAGAAACAAGTAATTTTTATAACTGAACTTTGTATTAATTTTTCCCTAATTTTCACTTCCTCTCTGAAACAAAACATTTTTTTTCTATGAAATGTACAAATCAAACAATATACTTGATAAAAATCACAAATCCAAGCATCTAATCAATTCTAACGTTTTAATTATTTTGCATTAAAACGGCAATAACTGTAAACATTCTAAGCCTGGTAAACATAAAAAAATCCTGGTTTATCCTGGGTTGTTTGGTAAATTTGTGGTAGTAAACTCTATGTTTTACATAGGCCTAGCTAAAAATATCTTTTTTTTGGTTTGTGCTCAGACATGTTTCTGGATAGAACATAAATGAGATTTCTTACCAATAAGACTCATTTGATCTTCTAACTGCATATTTTTCTGAGGTTCATAAGCTGCTATATATTCTTTGGCTTGATCTTCACTTACATTCTCCTGAATAACAAAATAAAATATACAGTTCAAGATTATGATGAAAAATTATAAGGTTCAGGATTACTTTTTCAAAAAGTGTCACTTGTACACTCTTTAGTCTTATTCTAACAGAAAAACTTGGAGTTCAAAGATTATGATGCAAATATTACCCTTTTTTCTCCATATAAAGTGATCAATACATGAACAGGTTTCAATATTTCAATTGCCTCATCCAAATACATTTTTAAAGTTAACTGTCTCCATGATTTAAGAAAATATGTGTGTTGTGTTGCTTGCTTTTTATGAATAAATTTTATAAAGAAATTTTTTGTTCCTGGATTTCTTAGTTTTTGGGGGGACTTTCTTTTCCTTATTAGGTTACCACACTAGTTTAAAGTCTGCTCTTTAAAATAAACCAATAATAATATACACTCTTTATAGGCTTGAATAAATCCTTGCATCTTTGTCCTCTTATTTTAAGTTACTTAGCTTTTTTTAGATTTTCTATTACCTTTTGTTGTTCCTTCATGAACCTTTGAAGATCATCCGCTGTAAAATAGCCTTTACCACCATCATACCTGAAAAAAAGTAAAAAAATTCATAAAGATTTCCAGTGCTTTAAAATTTCCTGAAATGAATTCATATTTCCATATTACTGAGAATAATTCAAAGTTCAAATATTACAGGTACATATGAAGTTTTATTAGAAAAACAAAGGATATGGGGTATCCATCCATGACACAAAATCAATACATGCACAGCAACACAACAACAACAACAAAAAACACACACAAAAAGCAAAGGAACAGCGCTTTTATTGCTGTTCATCTCAAAATCACAGTGAGGCCTTCAACACAGAGCTAAAAAATATTTAACATGTAAATAAAATAAACAGAATTTTTTCAGCTTTTAATTTTTCACTATTTTGTAAATCGATCATAGCAGATTCAAGGGTATATAATCCTAAGGCTTTTAATAAAATTATTATATTGCTTTTTAACATTTTTTCAAGAGTTCTATATTAGAGATTTTTTGTAGGTAAATGAAAATGAAATTTTTGCATAAAAAAATTATAAAAAGAAGAATGCGTGTCCATTTCACAGTATACCCCGGCTTGAAAATATGCAAGAGCCACTGTAGTAAAGTAAGAGTGCAGAAACATCAAATTCAGCAATTTTTCCATTTATAAAGGTACATCATAAATTCCAGAACAATGAAAGTGATGCCACTCAAATTCAGACTTGATTTGTGTTTGGTTGTAATAAGCATTGTGTATAAGTTTCATATCATTTGGTTGAGGCAAACTAAAGTTAGAGAACGGAAACCAATTTTGGGATATAATTGAAGACAGACAAGGGTAAACCTTAATGCCCCCTTAAATCATCAACCCTAAAGAAGGCTCTTGGTTGGTAGATCTTTGGTAGACTCTTTGTAATTCATTTATAACTTGTCCACAGTAATTTGAGGAGCAAATTAAGAGCTTAACACTACTAAGACACTTGTCTATTTTTGGATTTATGATTTTTATCCTCCATGAGAAACTCAACCAGTGCACTTGGGAAGCAGGTACTCTTACCCTTCTGAAGAACCTGAGTTCACCAACACCCTCCCCACTTTTGATTGGGCTTGTGTTGCTCATGTTATCTAGTTTTCTGTGAAGCATTCCATGAACTTATCTTTTTTTTTTGGCTGTGGTGTTGTCTGTCATTTTTAATTTATTGTTCTTGATTGTTATCTTGGTCTCCTCTTCCTTTTGTCTACATTTCTTTCAGATTTGACTTTGGCAAGTTGTAGTCTTTATAGAAAATTAAACCACATCTCCTTTTATTCATATTTTGTGAAACCTGACAATACACAATTGGATATCTTACTTGAGAAATATTTCTTCTATTTCAATTCTTTCTGTGACCGAATGATAAAAATGTACAAATTCTTCAGCATCTAATGTTGATGTCTCTCCCATACCCTTGTTGGTGTCCGCTTTCTGCAAAATATAATCAAAATATTATTTTATTTTCATGTTATATAGTTATATTTATCTAACCACTTTTTTACGATGTCGGATGGTGTCCCACAAAAACTTCCTTGAAAGAACCAAAAAAGACAACATTATTCAAATTATTCCTCATGAAAAATTATGTCTTTAGTGGGTTGATGAAAACTACCCCTTTTCAACGATTACATAGTGCTATCTTGATACTACTTGTAGGTGCATGTTTTTATTGCAAGATGTGAGTCCATAAGTTACCATAGAAACATAGAAAGATGTGGTATTATTGTCAATGAGACAACTCTCCAACAGAGACCAAATGACATTGAATTTAACAACTATAGTTCACTATACGGCCTTCAACAATGAGCTACCATCCTGTAAGCTGAGTGGCACAGAAAAAATTTGACTGAGCATGTATTTTGTGGTTTCATTAATAATCGTGGTATACCAATTTCAGTGGATAATGGAAAACCATGAATATAAATATTGGACGAAATGCAAATTTTAAATTACTTTAATAGGAGCAAATGATGAAACCACAAAAAATTAAGCACCCTAGAAACATCATTTTTTTTCTCCAACAACGATAATTGAAAAAAAATGAAAAATAAATGATTCAACAATGTATGATAGCACCATGACACTGTCATAATGCTGTTTGACATTTAAAATGAATAACTGCCATTGAATTTTAAACAGCTGTCCATCTATCTAGAGCCAATCAACTACTGTAAATTCAGAAATTATTGTGTGAATTTATTATTGAGATTTTGAAGAATGGACAAAATGCAAGGTTAATCATTGCTACATACAGATATATACATCAGATATCAGAATGCGAGTTCTTATTATTATATATTGCGATACTCCCCAGTCACATTATTCGCATTAATAAAAACCTCTAATAATTTCTGAATTTTCAGTAAATAATCAGACTTGCTTCAGGTCTATTCTTTTCTTTCTATTTTCTTTTTTTTACTCCTTTTACAAAAATATTGATATAAAATTTATTACCATTGTTCTAACACCTGCAGACCAATCCTATAGGACAATTAGTATTATTGTAGTTATCAGTAATCTAAACAGTTTCTTTTAATTTATTGTGGATAGAGAACATATTAACAAGAGTTAGCCTCAAACATCTATCAATCAATCAAAGAGTCAAATTTCAAACTTTGTCAATGTCTTAAAAATCAATAATACTTACATCAAACAATGCATGAACATATTTCTTATCCATGTCTGCATTTAACTGTTTTAAAAGTTTCAATACTTCTTCAAAATCTAATCTCTCGTCGTTATTTTTATCAGCCATCATAAAGGCATCTCTGATCCATCTATGTACTGTTAAGGATTATCACTAATCTACGTAAGTTGTATCTTTTGAAATGGCTTTGTCTTTATATTTGGTCCGGGAACACAGTTATCGTCCTCTGAGTTTCATTGTCTACAAATATAGTCCCTACTGTGGACAGTGTATGAGTTGCAATTTTCCTTCATACCCCTTCCAAATTTATTTCTTCATGTTTTATGCCTCAAATAGCAAGTAGGAGGTCGAAATTACACTGTAAAAAAATTTGGGTCATGAATTTTAAAGTAAAGTAGTGATTTGGTCCAGCTGAAAAAGGTTAAAAATTAGTATGTCTGAAGCTGTCAAAAGAATTCAAGAACCCTTAACATTGAATTGTCCATATTTTGTGTTAGAGCTGATGAAGTTTTCTATTATTTTGATATAATTTGTCCCAAAAGTAGTACACCACATTGTAAAAATATTATTGAGAAATTGCAGGGGTGATTTTTAATTTTCATTTATTGTCTAAAAGAAATGCACTACGAAATAACTGTGTTCTCGGCCTAATTGTATGGACACATGTCAGATTGTTGAAGATTGAATGTTGACCTGTAAATATCTTGACTGTTATTTTGTGTCATTTGATTACAGTCTCATTTATAAATACATGTATACTCCAAAACTCCTGCTTATTCATTATTGGTACACCTTTTTTTTTAACCAGCATGTTTATTGATGCTAACATAGAATTCTCAAAATATCAACTCTTGGGTGCATCAGACATTAGTTAACTGTGGACCTTGTAGTCATCTGCTTTAAATTTCTTGGGGTTGAGGGTCTAGCATATATTTCAGAATTAAGTATACACAATGAAAAGAATTGTATGATAGTTCTATAGAATTCAAGTCATTAATATAAAACAAGAATGTGTCCATAGTACACAGATGCCCCACTCGCACTATCATTTTCTATGTTCAGTGGACCGTGAAATTGGGGTCAAATCTCTAATTTGGCATTAAAATTAGAAAGATCATATCATAGGGAACATGTGTACTAAGTTTCAAGTTGATTGGACTTCAACTTCATCAAAAACTACCTTGACCAAAAATTTTAACCTGAAAAACTTTAACCTGAACCTGGACAGACAGATGGACAGACGGACTGACGGACGAACAGACCGAAAAACATAATGCCCATAAATGAGGCATAAAAATATTAATGACTTGAAATCTATAAAACTATGTACATGATGGAATGAATTATTCAATGAACAGACACAATCACCATATTACACCACCAGAGAATGTAGAGTGTAGGTGTTAATAAAAGGATATTTATCCGTCTGTTCCTTCTGGTCCATATACTGTTCCATATTTTGAGCAAATCTTAGTCCTTTCAACCACATGTCCCTCTCTGGTTTGCTCTCTGTCAGCAGATGTAAGACATGATGGTTGGCTCCAAATATAACAGCTATACATCTTCCCCTCTGTAAAATAAAGTTTGTCCTTATTAATGAACTTTCAGCTTTGTGTAATCAGATAAAGTGAGGTAAGGGAGGTTGGCGCCTTTAAACGAGTTTAACCCCACCACATTCTGTATGTGCCTGTCCCAAGTCAGGAGCCTGTAATTCAGTGGTTGTCGTTTGATGCTGTGTAACATATTTGTTTTTTGTTCATTATTTGGAACATAAATTAGGCCATTAGTTTTCTCGTTTGAATTGTTTTACATTTGTCATTTCGGGGCCTTTTATAGCTGACTATGCGATATGGGCTTTGCTCATTGTTGAAGGCCGTACAGTGACCTATAGTTGTTAATTTCTGTGTCATTTGGTCTCTTGTGGAGAGTTGTCTCATTGGCAATCATACCACATCTTCTTATTTTATATTTGTCTGCATAAATCTTTTAATTACAGCAGGGATCTCCACGACTTATTTTATGATGGTGCACTGCCATTGTCAAAATTTTGTTTTTGTCTCGCTAGCCGCCGCCATTTTTGTTAGCAATTATAATCAATTGCATTTAATTGCATAACCCTTATTGTATTATAATCCAAAGGGTCCTCCTGATTACAGTTTTAAATGAAATTGATATATCTTTCTCCCTTACCAGTTAGTTTTGGAAGAAAATCAACATCATTAAGGACTGCTTGTGGTCATTCTTGACTAAGGGGGAGCCATGCAGGCTTGGAATTGTTACAAATGACAATTAATGAAAATATTGGTTATTCTATAATGAAATAAATATAATAAGCAATATATCAGTCTGTTCACCATTCCTTACATAGAAATGGAGGAATGAAATACTTTCGATCACGCCACGCTGTAGACGCGGGGTTTTGTCATGGTGAAAGTTCCTCCATCGTTTTTATCCATGGAGATCCCTGTATAATATATACCCTTGGATATGTCAGACACTGTTACTAGACTTCTTTTATTCAAAGGGAATATGGGATATCATACAACATTTTAGGCATATGGAATGATGTTGATTTTCTTCCAAAAACTAACTGGTAAGGGAGAATGATATATAGATTTCATATAATATAAATGAACCACAAAAATAATTCAATACTGTGTACAGTACAATTATATTTTTTAGGAAAAGAGGCAAAAAAGTCATATTTAGGCCTAACTTTTCATTAAGAAATATTATTGTACTTTTAATTTAAGATTTATATAATTATGTGTGTCTATATGACTGTTCAAAGATTATTCAAATATAAAAGCAGCTACTTTAGTCATCATAATAAAAAAAATACTGATCTTCATTGGACTAATCTGATATCATGGGAATACTTCTTTCAAGATTTTAGATAAAATTCAATGACAAATTGGTTGATTTTTAGTATAGTTATTGGACCCACAAATGTACATGTATACATATTTACTTTCTCCTTCAATGCACTTCATATTAACAACTCAACCACGACAAAATGATGTGATTTTTGTCACTTTTTATTTTGTTACCAAGCAGACTATTCATATTAAGATTTGATACATGTACACCATACTCTTTTCGCATTTTTGGTAATATTCTTTTGGCATGGCTCCGTATTTATACATCATGCCTTTGTGTGTGTGCTATGGTCATTTTTTGTATTCTTTTTTTTTTTCATTTTTGCTTATGTGTTTTGTTTATATGCCACTTTTTTTTTTCTTTTTTTTACATAGTTGTTTGTTTTTATTGTGATTAGGATTATAGATTTTAACACAATATTGACTGCTGTACCCCACTTTTTGACATTTTTTTACCTATTATGTCTGTTTGTTTTGTTCTCACATTGTTGTTAATATACTGGAATTCTATGCGACTGTCATACATGCAAGAGGTTTAGCTAGTTATAAAACCAGGTTTAATCCACCATTTTCTACATAAGGAAATGCCTGTACCAAGTCCGGAATATGATAGTTGTTTTCCATTCGTTTGATGTGTTTGAGCCTTTGATTTAGCATAAGAGATTTTCCGTTTTGAATTTTCCTTGGAGTTCGTTATTTTACTTTAGACTTCACACATAGATAAGAAGTATTTTACACAAAAATCAAACGTTTTGTATAATTTCAATTTTTAAGCCAAATAAGGCTGTCAATGCACCGTCTCTTTTTATTTGTTCTTTTTTCCTTCTAAAACATAAATACATTCACATTTTTACTTACATCAAATGGTTCCAATCTCTTAGCATAATCCTTTTCTCCTTCTCTCACTTCTCTTATATTTGATAAATCCCCTGTGAAGATAAATATTTTAGGAATTACACAGATTCTTGACGTATTGTGTAAACTCAGAAGACTATGTTATGTTGTCCTCTAAAAAATGTCTTTACGTTATTTATGCTGCTAGATTGCTGTCTTATTCAGGTACACCCACATTTGTTTTATTTCGTATTTGTAGTTCATAATAAAGATCTTAGACATCTGATAAATATAAAAAAAAAATATTCTTTTAGCAATAATTTTTCTATAAAATTCTCTTATCCTCCTTTCTTCATCAGACTCTGACATCTATGACATCCTGGAATGCAAGTTATTACTGGATTTCTGCATGTAATGAACAAAACAAAAGTTGTCATCAGTGAAGCAGGAATCACTATTGCTTATAGCTTACACATCACCCAAGTCCACCCCTCCTTTTAAGTGAGGTTCATATTGCTCCATCTTTACCTTCCTTTGCAGTGATCTTCGTGTTCTTCTCATCTTTTAAGAAATGGTGTTGTCTGTCTTTCTTAATATCAGTTTTTTTTATTCTTCACTAGTTTCTTACTTTTTTCTTTCTTTTTTTCATAGTGTGTCATGTTCATGTATTTTAAGATTTGAAGACATTTCTTTTTTCTTTGTTTCCATTTTGCTCTTTTTTTTCTAAATAATGAAGTCTTGCATCTTTCTTCGTAACCTATCTTTTGAATTGAAGGAGACAAATGAAGGAGAGAATTATAATGCCTTCGGTTGTTTTTACTCTTTGGTCGGGTTGATGTCTCTTTGATACATTCCTCATTTCCATTCTCAATTTTAAATCTTTTTTTTTGATGATGAAAAGATTTTCTAACGTGTCATTAATGTTAAATAGCAAATATATCAGGATTATTAATTCCTAATATAAACCTAAATTGGTTATCTCACCTCTCAAAACCTAAATTGGTTATCTCCCCTCTCACAAAGATTATTACCACATTGTAATCTTTGCAGGCATAGGTATTACCAAATAAATGCTTTTTTCAGTTTTGTAAAAGATAAAAAAAAATTGTTTGACAATCTCATTAAATACAGTCAATTATAATGCACCAGATGCCAGATGGCCATTTTAACGAAAATTTGAGAAACCAGCTAACAATATCTAATATGATTGTAAGGTGTTTAAATTGTTAAGAAATAAGATCAACACAAAATCAGATAAATTCTTACAAGATGTTTTCTTTTTCCTGAATTTCTTTTCTGATCCCGTGTATCGTAACTTCATGTTCTGTGTGTCCAATATAAACTTGCGAGGGTACAGTATTCCTCCATCTTTGATTTTGTGCAGGACCATTCCCTCCGATAAAGCCTTTAATATTCGGTCCACTGAAAATAGAGAAGCAAAAATTACTTTGCAATAATATACAATGTAATTCAGCTATACAAAACACCTCCTTGACATGGTATTTTTTCATTTTGCACCATGTCAAAAGATACCATTGAAAGTTAATATTTACTCAGATCAAACATCTAAATTGAAGCAAGGAAAAAAGTGAAAACCTGAAACCAATGAGACATGTAATAAAATGTCTCTGCTGAAACAGCATTGTAAAACAGCATATAGAATCATTATAAGAATAGAGTGCATTAATTCATGAAAAATAATCCCTTCATGAACAAAATGAAAACCAAGGCAAAGATATGCCACTTTTCTTCTTCTTCATCTCGAAGTGACAAAGAGGACTTTAGCACAGAGCAAAAGATTCAATAATAATGTAGAATGTGTCCATGGGACACAGACGATGCCCCCGCTTGCATTACAACATTATAAAGGGGCATAACTCGAGAACGGTAAAAGTGACGTCACCCAAATTCAAACTTGATCTGTGTGTTTTGTGGTACTAATTGTAAGCATTGTGTATAAGTTTCATTACATTTGGTTGAGGCAAACTAAAGTTAGAGAACCAAAACCAATTGGGGACGTATGTACGGATCGACAGACATAAAGACAAGGGTAACATGTAATGCCCCTCCGGTAATGGCGGGGACATAAAAAACATTGTCTTGTTTATTTTTATTGGACTTATGATTTTTGATTACCTCCTTGGTATCTTTCCTCTCTCTCTTTTTGACATTTACTTGTATACTAATTAAGTCATTAACTTAACGCATGTCTGAAGGACTTTGTCAACAAAACATTATTGGCAAATGAAAAAATAAACTCCGTTTTTCAATTCTATTTGTTTTACATGTATAACAGACTGTGCAGCTTTATAATTTCATTCAAAATTCATTACGATATTGCAGTTTGGTGATCCGCCTTTTCAATATCAATAAGCCTTAATGTAAACATCTCTTATTATATTTCAGATTATTTTAAATGTACTGATAATTTTAAGATGATAAGTATGTTAAAAAGCCATTTCAAGTGAATACCTTTACCAAGTGGCATATACATATATTACATGTATTATGAATGTTGGCAAAAAATGTCCACGGTTGAATTGTTCAATTTAATTTTGTACATGATATAGATTATATTTCTATATATCATTATTCCTAGAATATACATTATATGTCGTTTGAATTTTATCAAAATTTGTGTGTGAAACAAGATATTTCTTAGAATGAAAACTATACAATTGAAGTGCAAGATCTGTGTCCTATGAGGAACATGATATTTGTAGATGTAAAGTAAATTGAAATGGATGAAATAAGAGTCAGATATTATATCACTATGTACCAGATATTATTCAGATTGGGTAAAATGCAGTCATAATACTATATTTTGGTCTATAATGTAATTATCTGCATATTGATTTAAAAAAAATGTATTTCTCCTGCAACTACCTCACTCTGCAGTGGCAGATTAAGGATTTCCAAAAAGGGGGAAGCTCGGGAGAAAGATTTTGCAAACAGGGGTTGGGGGCGAGTCCTTACAGTCATATAACAACAAAAGCGTAAAGCATGGGGCTCACTGTAAACCGTTGTTCAAAGTTTTTAACTTTGAGTGATTACAAAACTGTATGAAATTAAAATAAGAGGGCACATTTTGCTTATAGATCAGAAGTACTATAAATTCAGAAATTATTGCAATGTTTTTATTATTGCGAAAAATGCGACAGGGTTATAATCGCAATAATTTAAACTCACATTTTGAATTTTTTTTATATGAATTAAACAGGATTTTTCTCAATATTGCAAAAATTAAAATTGCATTTTAGTCTAAAATGACAAAATCGCAATAATAAATGCACGCAATAATTTCTGAATTTACAGTACCTGTTTAATTATTCTTCCCAACTTCCAGAAAATAGTACACTTCTAAGTAGGATTAAATGCATGCCAATTTTGTTTAGCCCAAGCTATAATAAGATATTGTTTTGACATGAAATGACTGTCAATATAAAAATAAAAATATTTGGTATGATTGCCAATGAGACAACTCTCCACCAGAGACTAAATCATGTAGAAGTTAACAATTATAGGTCACTGTACAGCCTTCATCGATGAGCAAAACCCACACTTTATTTGAACTTAAAACAAAAGAGGTATGAATTATACTTCAATTTGCATAATTTAACAGAGAAAGCAAATGGTGCCATCAATAAGTGCTTACCTACCCCCCAAGGACCCTCAGTGATTTTAATTTCAAGATATGCAACTTTAACTTACTTTCAACATCAAAAGACTTTACCCACTGCTTAAGATCCTCCATATTTTGTATTTTATTTTCCATATTTATTATTCAAATATCTCTCACCAGATGATAAAGGTTTATTTTTGACACTGATAAAGTGAGGGTCACATAAGGTGAAAGTTCGTCTGGTAAGGATATATAACACTGTTGACCAACAAGTGTGACAAAATTCTACTTGTGGACATGAGCTGTTTTAATTCAAGTTTTGGAAACAATCATTATGCACTTTTTGTAGAAGTGTAGGAATGGTATTATGAGTTTCTCTATGAAGTAAGTCATCAACTTTTATAACTATAATCCTGATAACCTTTTGTCATGAGATTAAAGCTGCAATATACATTTTTTTTTTAAAAGGGGGAAGCTTTTGTAGCTCTTAATGTACTTGTAAAGTTTAGTCTCTAATTTGTGGTTTAATTCCATGAAACTTCATGTACAGATTTAGAGATTTACATTACTGTTGATTTCTCATGGAGGACCTAAATTCACTTAAAATTGCAAATGGTCCTGGACCTTTCATTATTGAAAGCAAATTTGAACCCCTGAGTAACATTACTTTGCATCTTCAATCATATATGTACTAGGTGCAGCAATTTGTAATCAAATATGCATAACAATCTAACAAATGTTTGGACCTTTTTTCAGAGACAAGTGCCTCAGTGAATGTTAAGCTGTTATGTTGTGAATGTTGGGGAGAAAATGAAAATAAAAAATTAACATTTATTTAAAAGTGACTAACTTGTATCTCTGATAGTTGAACTCTAATAAAAAAACATTACCATGTGACTAAAACAAAATTTACAAACCTTTAGGGTCCAAATTTTTCATCACTTCACTTAAATTCATTGTGTCTAAAAAAAACTCCAATAAAAACTTTAAGCTGTATATAACCAGCCGATTTTAATAATGCCTTAATAGGTATAAAAACATTAGTTATTTTACTTAGAATTATATAACCAATACTTATTTAAAAATGTGATTAAAGTGACTTTAACAAAGAGAAATTACTATATAGATTTAGTGTACCGGTACTGTTTAAACAAGAAAATGTATATAAGTTTTATTCACTGTTCAGCTAGAAGGATGTAAAATAACTGGATGGATTACACATTTTTAAATGTTCTATTTTTCTATTTTTAATTTGTTTATTTGTTTTATCTATCTATTCTTTTTTTTACACAATCTTCAGGTGAGAGGATGTACAATATCTAGACAGAATATTTTTATTTGTTTTATTATATTCATATTTTTTTATCTGTTCAGGTAAGAGGATGTACAATATCTAGACAACATTTTTAGTTGTTTTATTTTTTCATATTTTTTATCTGTTTATTCTTTTTGCATTTTTTAATATTTGGACAAATTACACATTTTCAGTTGTTTTATTTTTTCATATTTTTTTTATTTGTTTATTCTTTTTTGAAATTTTAGTAATGTTATATTTAATTGATTGATATACAGTGCTTGTATCAGAGGGCATTAGCCTGAAAGGGTGTATCTTAAATTTACACCACGATATCATAGTCAATGCAAAATGATAGTTTTCAACAATTAGGAGGGGGGTCCTTCAGCTATTTGACCACATATGTTATTGAAAAGCATGATAAATGCAGGTTATCCAATTTCATTTAACGATATCGTGATATCTTGGGATAAGTTCGTTGATATTTGCCTGTGATTCAACAAGAAATAATCAGTTACAAAATGACAATGAAATAACATCAAAAACTAAATTAACCCAACAAATTGACTGTCACTTTTATAGATAATCAATCTTTCAAAAGTATTTAGCTATCTTAAATAAGCTGCCACATCAAATCATGAATATAATAACTTTTCCAGCCCTCCCTCTCAAAAAAGTAAGAATATTGTGCTATACAAATTACCAAGTGAACATTTCACATCAAATCTCCCTCACTAACAATCTCTCAGAGGGGGGTCTCCCACTATGAAAGTTTGAAAATACAAAACTAATAATGCAAGGATAATTGATAGAAAATGCATCAATTTTCAAATAATTTTCTAATTGGCTTGTAATTGGACAGCCATAGTTTTTTATATACTTACTGTATTCTGCAAAATAAATACTGTGTTTTACTATTAATGATGTCCTTGTACAGTACATGATAATGTGCCAACAAATAACTTGTTGTGATTAATTACATACACCTGTCCAGAGTTATCTACCCTTTTGGTAAATATTTCCTATTCATTTTTTTTTCATTTTCATTGTACAATGAATGTGTTGATAAATTTAAATGTATTGTGGCATTTTTCCTTCCTTTCAATTTAGACTCAATTTGGATATGAGTCTGAGATTTTTGTTCTATACATATTCGTCAGGAGACTGTTGTATATAATAATGCAATCTCTTTTCATTGATCTTAACATATCAAATATTTATCATGCTTTGCCAATGTTTTGATTTTTTGTTTTTTGTTTATAAAGAATATTTAGAGTTAAATGTCAAAGATCAAGATAGTAATCCAACAACACAAGTTTTCCACACTAGTTACAAAAACAATCAAGTCAACAATGTATGAGAAGCTCAACACTACACCGAAGGTTTGTTTACATTCCAATCATATTTTACAGAATACAAAATTATCCTTTTTTTATTCCAACGTATCCCCCTATTCTAACAATGTATCCTCCCTTTTGTCTAGTTCCCTTATTTTTCCAATTATATAGCCCCCATTCATACCTTTATATCCCCATTTTCATTTGCTTACAGTTAATATAATATAATGAGACTGATGATTAATATAAAGAAGTCGTTAATGTCAAACTTATTTTCAACTGACATTCCTGTCAAGGTATTGTGTTAAACTGATATCTATATGTATATGGGTGCCCTGAGTAATGATTAATTTACATATTTTTTTACATGTTAATTTCCTGTTGTTTTTTTCTATCCTTCAACTTACTGTTTGCTAAAATTTCTATATTTCATCATTAAACATTTCCTTTTTTTATTAACAGATTCAAAGATCTTGGACGATCTATTTTTAAATTGGTGGGAAAGATTGCAGTTTGCTCTGTTGTCAAATATGTTGGCAACCTGGTTTTTTTATCATTAAACAACTGCGAATGTCTGAATGGGGTTGATACAGAATAGAGAATAGTGGCAACAAAAAAAATGAGCAAAAAATACCATAAAAATTTCAATTATACAGAAATAACGACCCCCCCACTCCAGGCCCTCTATTATAAAATGCAATACCAGAAAAACTCATTGGAACTTGTGCAACACTGAAGGACCATAATTTTTCAAGTCCTACCAATATATTTATAAAGCCATACAGCAATATTGATGCCCTACCTAAAGACACTGCACAGACATACCACATCTTACATAACCTAACCAATAAAGATATGTAGATAACAATCTGTGTGATACCATTTAAAACCTTGATGTATTCCCTAAAGGTATTTGAACAAAACTATTTACTTATACACACAAACATGTGAGGTTTAAATGCACAAGAAATTTAAGATTTTGTAACTGTTTTTAATAACATTACATTGTGAAGTGTAATATATGAAATAAAATCAGCCAACTTTAAATGTAAAGTATTTTTTCTTAAGATGTAAGCTGAATAATATCTTCAAAGTAATTTAAAATAGGTAAATTCAACTCCTACTGACATTTAAGCTTCAATTTTGCTTCCTACAACTTTCAATACTTAACAAATAATTAATTTATACTTATGAAAATATAGCCAAAGTTTCACCCTCCCATCATTTCCAGTTTATGCACCTTTCTGTTTACATTAGAAATGAAGATAATGAAAACAAACAAACAATCAGATGGAATGTACATTTCTCATGATGAAATTGACAAGTCTAAAAATAACTTACCAAACTCTTTCAAAGCTGGTAAAAGTTTCTTTTTCAAGGCATCATAATATTTTTCATCAGGGATAGTATAATGTTCCTCCTCCCCTCTCGTGCATGCCATGTTTGTAACAGTTTCAGGTCACATACACACAACACTGATAATGGGGTAATATTTATGATTTATTTAATCATTTTTACCTGAGTGGATTTATCTCCCCTAGGCTGGATTTTTGTTAAATCATTGCTTGTGTATAAGTTTTTATTTCCTTGGAGTGTTTTTAGTGGATAATTTAATTAACAACTTTATGAATAATCTGATATAATGTAACACTATGTTTCTTTTGTTACATGTATATAAAATGATCTTTTGATCTTTAAATAAAGATTATTTATCAAAATAAACATTGTGATAAAGTCTGGAGCTTCTGAAAATCATTCTTTTAAATATAAGAGTCAATTCTAAAAGAAGATAAGAAATATTTGATTCAAAAATAATATGATAAAATTTAAAGAACTTGAATTTAATCACACAAAATTATATATTTTTTTAAACTTTATTTTCTATTATTATTAATACATGACATATTGGTGTTAATTCTGGCTGAGCTCAGTTCAATGATAATTCAGGACTGGATCCTTGTCCGTCTTCAAGGCATTTTTGACAATTTTTTTTTTCTATTCTGTTTGCCATTTCTATTATTGGTTTTTGTATGATAACTGCAGACACTAATAATTTACATGTCATGGGTGTTTATATTTAGAGAATATATGTACCTAATCATATAACCTGACACATACACATTTGATTTATTAATTACTTCAACCAAAATATAATAAAAAATTACACTGAGTTTAAATTCAGCATGTAAACTTACACTCAATTGCACATACTTCTCACAATAACTTTTGCCAACACATTCTTTGTGTATTACTAAATACTAGAAATAGACCTAGGTTTAAACAAAGGACATACACAGAAAATAAAAAAAAATCTTGAAGTTATTCACCTCACAATCAATTTTGATAACTCATTCTTTTTTGAGTACTTCATCTAAAACGAAGACGTATAATTTGTTAGTTATAATTCCTCGTCAAAAATTACTAAATTGCTCTCAATTAAATTAAAGTCTAAAATCTAAGCTCAATTTCATACTCCTCAAAATAACTTTTGATTACCAATTTTTTTTTAATGACTTCTGCAAAAATAAGAAAAATACCCACTTTTTAAATAAGGTATAAAACTCTCCTCAAAATTAACATATATTGACTTGACAATAAATTTTGCTAATGCATAATGACAAAGAAGTACCAAATCCAAAGCAAAATTTACTAGTATCCTCAATTCAAATTAAGTGCCAATCTGCCTTAGAATCAGGCAGTGGTGAAAACATGACAAACAAAACCCATTCAAGTTGTCATAATAATTTAAATGTTCAAAATGTATAATGGTGCATGACTATAACATTTGTTTCCTTTTCCTGTTCTGGTAACTCTAAGATATAATTTGGTTGAAATGCACCAGAAATTGAAAATTAAGGGGAGCTTACTCCGTAATTTGCTATCATTGTAACCAAAAGTTATCTAGAGATTTCTCTAATTACCAGACATGCAGAAACAAAAGACCTACCATTTCTAACTCAGGATGAGGGTATCTTCAAAATAGGATGATTAGGTCGGTGGGATTTTTTGGTCATGTTTTGATTTTTTTTTCTAAATTGCCTGATTCTTACAAAGACTGGCAAAATCTTCTACTAATTACCCATACAATTTAAAACAACATTCTGCTTTCAACTTCCATTTGTAAAAATATAGGAAAGTCCACTTTTACCATGAGAAACAAACAAAAATAGAACTAATTACAATCAAAAGCTTTAAAAGTAGGTACACAATCATGATCAATAACCTTTCAGACAGAAATATTCTAATAAAATGTTTCTAAAATGAAGTTTGTGGTTCCAGAGTTTATCATTAATGTAAATTGTGTTAGAGTTATTTCCCTTTGATCTTATGTTGGAGGGCATATTTCTGACCACTACACATTAACCTTAAATGTTGTTGATTTATGAGTTATTGGGTTGCTGTCTTATTTATATACATGTACACCTGATACAACTCATATTGTTGTCATACTTGCTACTAAATTATGCAAAATATATCATACATCTAATGAATAAGTTAACAATGTATAATGATTTCAAAAGGTTTAGTCATGGATGTACCTTTCAAACTGACTATGTTATAAAGATGAGATATAAACATGATAAACATGTTTTATTTTCCAAATATACACATAACAAACGTGATCCTTCACAACAATCTCCAATATTTTTACATCACATTTATATAATAAACCTAAAATATAGATTAAGATATAGTCATTCAGTTTATTATCAATTTTTTATAAGTACACAAAATTATTATATAAGGTTTGCTACATCAGAGATGTCACTGGCAATTGTCCTCTCACTTCATTTTATTGATTGATTCTACTTGATTGATGCCACTTTCAGTACTACTGCGCTACTTTGTGGCAGTCAGTTTTTATTGGTGGAAGAAGCTGGAGTGTCTGGAGAGGGAACCAACGACCTTTGGTAGGAAAACTGACAATCCTAGTCAATAAAGTTTGAGTCGAGCGCACCTGCCTCCTGCAGGGTTTGAACTCACAACCTCAGTGTTGACAGACAAGTGATGCAGTAGTTGGACTACTTAGACCACAGGGCCACTGAGGCCTGAGCTGGCACATGATTTTATCTGTGATTCTTAAATATTCTTATCGTAATTACATGTATAATTTTTTATTTTTTTCTGTAATTATCTATATTTGCTACATATGTAAAATTTGGTTTGTTTAGCTGCAACACTTGCACCAAAGGATGATCAATGCTTTATGTTATAACATAATACAGCAAATCTTCAACAGGGATATGAAAAACTTATAACTTCTACACTGCACACATCAGGTCAAATCTCTCATCAAAGTTTGTTTACTCATATGACCTCAATCACCCTCCAAAATATTGATATGTATTGATCTGTTTATATTAAATGCAAACAACAATACAATCTGGCATTCCTATTGACTGAATCAACTGAAATATTGACCATATAATACAGAACTAAAGAGCCAATTTGTTTAACAAAGTCATTTAATACAAATTTTGACAGCTCCAATGATCCATAGATAATATATCCAGGTGATATCCCATGATGCAATTGACAATAGGTATATTAAGGTCATGATAAAGAACTTGACCTTGAAAGGTGTCACAAAGATAAACACTATAAACTTTTTACATTTTCTTAAGACCTTTAAGCATATCTTAAAGTTTACCAAGTTTTACCTTGATCTTCTCC
This sequence comes from Mytilus coruscus, assembly GCA_017311375.1. Lineage (NCBI taxonomy): Eukaryota > Metazoa > Mollusca > Bivalvia > Mytilida > Mytilidae > Mytilus > Mytilus coruscus. Next base: position 8,267,682 of record CM029604.1, on the reverse strand, counting down.
AAAAAAAATCATTTTCTCCTAGACCTTTTTCTGGCAATATTTTCTTTCTCTTTCAACTTTAAAATGTTTTTTTCCCTTTTTTTTCAACTTTTCTGTAACTTTTCTTCCAAAGATATTTTGAAAATTCTTTCTTTCAGTAAATTTGTTCTTTAACTTAAAGAAGTTCTTCCAAAGATATTTTGAAAATTCTTTCTTTCAGGTATAACAAAGACCTTTTGATTTGTTCTCTACCTTTAGAGAAGTCTCACAAAGTCAAACAAATCTTTATGTTTTCAATAAGAAATCAAAGGCGTAATATTGAAAACAAGAATGTGTCCATAGTACAAAGGTTGCAGTAGTATATTGGGCAAATAATGCCCCACTCACACTATCATTTTCTATGTTTAGTGGACCGTGAAATTAAAGTAAATAAGAGTCAAAACTCTAATTTGACATTAAAATTAGAAAGATCATATCATAGGGAACATGTGTACTAAGTTTCAAGTTGATTGGACTTCAACTTCATCAAAAACTACCTTGACCAAAAACTTTAACCTGAAGCGGGACAGATGCATTTTTTATGTTCAGTGGACCGTGAAATTGAGGTCAAAACTCTTATTTGGCATTAAAATTAGAAAGATCTCATTATAGGAAAATGTGTACTAAGTTTCAAGTTGATTGGACTTCAACTTCATCAAAACTACCTTGACCAAAAACTTTAACTTGAAGCAGGACAGATCAACGGACAATGACGGACAGACGGAAACGAACAGACGCACAGACTGAAAAACATAATGCGCCTCTACTATCGTAGGTGGGGTATAAAAATTCTTTATTATTTGGAATATTTTCAAAATAATACCAAACCAGAATAAAATTTGAATCCAAAAATACCATCAATATGAAAATAAATGTTCCAATTTTAAAAGGAAAAGTTAAGAGGTGCTTGACCAGACATGCAGTAGCACAATTTCTCTATGACCTCCTGAAATTTTATTAGGAAAGTCCTGGATCTTAATAGAATCCTGCTGTTTTGATTGATCCTGTGTCCGTTTTTCTTTTTGCTGTTAAAATTATGGAAAAATTTATTTCAATATGTTCAGATTGAAAATTACGATCTGAAATTAGGTCACGGTCAGACGAACCCAGCAAGAGGGATATGTACACCTTACAACAATTCAATATACTAAACACAGTTGACCTACTGCTTTTAATATATTATCTGAGAAACCAGCATATCACCAAAACTTAACATATTGACCAATGAACCATAAAATCAAGATCAAGGTAAGATGAACCCCGTAAAATAGCAATACTTTAACATGTAAGTTATGCAAATATTCAAAGTCAATGAACCATGACTGAAGGTACAGGGCTAAACAATCTCCATGGAAATCAGATGTGCCAATGCTAATACAACTGCATACCAAATACCATTGACTTTTCATAAGTCGTTCCATTTAAACAAATCTAAACACAAACATTAACTTGTAAACTATGTAAAAGTCAATGAACCATAATGAGGGGGTGGGGTTATATAATTTCCATGGAAATGAAACTTGCAAATGCCAATACATTCGCATACAAAACACTCTTTGACTTGACATTAGTGGTTCATCTTAAATGGACCTAATCACAAACTAATACATATGTAAACTAAGCAAAAGTTTCAAAGTCAATAGACCATGACTGATGCGGGGCCAAATATTCTCCATGGAAATGAGATGTGCTAATGTATACAACTGCATACCAATTAATAACCAGAACGGTCCCCTTAAACTGACCTAAACTAATACATGATCTAAGCAAAACAAAGTCAATAGACCATGAAATGTATACCTTGCAAATTGATTCTTATACAATGCATACCAAATATAGTTTGCTGAACCATATAAATGAGGTGAAGGACAATGGACATGATTGACAGACTAAAGGTTTGTAACACTTATACAATCAGGCATCTATATACAAGATATCACAAAGTATACAGGTCTTCTTCTTTCTGAAATACATACCCAAGTCTCGGTGACTGGGGAATAGAAATATAAAAAAATAAGATGTGGTATGATTGCCAATGAGACAACTCTCCATCAGAGACAAAATGACATAGAAGTCAACAACTATAGGTCACCGTACGGCCTTCAACAATGAGCAAAACCCATACAGCATAGTCAACTATAAAAGGCCCAGACTTGACAAATGTAAATGGTCATTATTGGTCTTCTTCTGACCGGCAGTGAAACCCTTGCCAAATTGAGGGCCTGAGGTGTCCATTTGGTTGTGCAGGGGTATAGGTATGTGGCCACCTCCAGTAAGAATTAGGATGTTAAATCTGATGCCTAGTGTAGAGAGAGTGCCATTCTCTCTGCACCTTAAGAACCCTTGCAACAACTTGTTAAGGGGTTGCGTCCCATAGGTGGCCTGTTGCAAAGCAAAATTTCTGTCCTTATCCAATTTTCTCATTGTCAATGGCAGTCCAAATTTCCAGCCTATCATCCCAGTCGACCCCTTTTAAAGGACCTGCTTATTGTATTTATTGTTAATTTTTTATCTTGTCCTGAACATGCATGAAATATTTGCCACTGGACATAAAGCAAACATCAATCAATCGATCTTTCTGAAATATTAAGCTTCAAATAAAGAGCTAACACCAACCTCCTGATTTGCATCCCAGGTGTGACAAAAACTGGCAGCAATGATAAACAAGGTCATTGAAAGTAGTGTTAAAAACAAACAAACAAAATTCACATTAAATAGCTAGAATTGTTGAAGGTCGTATGGTTGCCTATAACTGCTTACATCCACTTCATTTGAACTTTAGTGGATAGTTGTCTCATTGGCAATATTACCACTTCTCCTTAATTTTATAGTCAGATTTGTAATTTTAAAGAAAAATCATCTTGTAAGTCCTAGCCCATAAGTGATGGCTGTCCTAATACATTTGAATCACTTATTAAGTTAAAGTTCTCACAGTAAAACCATATATTTACATCCTTATGCTGCAATTAAATTCATTCTTCAAAATCACCCATACAGATTTTACAAAAAAAGGTATAATCATGATATTAAACTTTTTTCTGTACCATTTTCACACCATGAAACTTGTAATTTAAACTGTGATTTTCATCAATGGAAAGGTTCATATACAATGTACTTTTCCAAACAAATGTCCTACTACTTTATATACTTTAATGTTTTTCTTTACATATCTTTTTTCCTCCAAATCCCAAACTACCTGACATGCACAAACTATCCATCATAAGTGTGTTGGGTTGGTGGAAATGTTGTTTTTTTTTTTTTTTTTTTTTTTGGGGGGGGGGCAACCGTTTTATATTTTTTGGTTAAATTGCAATAGATTGATTGATTGATTTGTGTTTAACGCCACTTTCAGCACTATTGTGCTGCTTCGTGGCGTCAGTTTTATTGATGGAGGAAGCTGGAGTGCCCAGAGAGAACTACTGACCTTCGGTAGGAAAACTGACAATCCTTAAGTCAACTAAGATTAGAGTCGACTGCACCTGCCAAACATCCTTATTGTTAACAGGATTATGATACAGTAGTTCCACTACTTAGACCACTGAGACCACTTAGACTACTAAGACCACTAAGCCACCGAGACTCCTTAATTTGCAATAGAAACAAACAATTCATTTCACTTGTTTTCTAAAACAAAATACTTTTTTTTCAATTTATTGAATTGTCGGTGCCATAGATCTTTAAAATAAAATCTTCCTATTGTAAGATCTATATGTATAAATAGAAATGTATAAAATTCAATCCATCTTGTATGGGAAAAGATTTGTAAATGTTCAATCTGTTTGTTTAAATGTACACATGATGCTTATAATAAAATGCTAAGAATTGAAAAATTAATTGCTTTTTCTACATTTTTATCTTATGTTTTTTTTCTACATTTAGCTAAAGAGGTATATTGAGTGCTAGAAAAAATAAATAAATTCTTCCACATTCAGGAATTTTTTTATGTTCTTATTCAAAGTAAGAAACCTTGTAAGTGGTTGTCTTTATTGGTATCTTAATTTTTCATCAAAAGGCAATTAAGTGTTGACTGCATTAGATATAGTCTGAAAGTCTATTCAATTTCTCTAGACTTCAGGGCATTTAGTGCTTGACAAATTTTACAGACACTTGTTCTATGTTAAAGACTCTATGTATTGGCAGATCAAGGGGGTGTTCTGGGGGTTGCAGAACCTCCCCCTTTTTTTTCTAATTATGTGATAGTTTCATGGTGTTCAGGGGGTTTGATTTGACCCCCTTTCCAAATGGCTGGATCCACACCTGGTATGTTGACCTCTCTAGATGTATGTAGGATTTTTAGATTCATTGGTCTCCTTACATCTCATACAACTGTCATATTCAGTTCCCATCACATATTTGCTAATATATGAATATTCAATTTGTGAAATTAAATCACCAAATTGGTGTTATTTAAACTAAATCACATGCAAAAACAAATATCTGCTAAAACCTGAACATTGAATTTGTCTACTAAATTTAAGCAATAAAATAATTGTACTTTTCTGTCTATTATGGATCTTCAACAGACATGATTTCATTTAAAGAACATAAAAATACATATATAATTATTATCGTGACACTTTTAAATACTCATCAATTTGTTTATGTTGATCAAATGGGTGATACTAAAATATCCATAAGCCACAAGCTGTTAAGTATGTTTACACAAAACAAACAAATTCTACTTTTGGAAAAACTAAAATTCTCCAAAATCTAGGTATATTAGGTGATTAACAGCCTTAAAATGTAGATATTAAATGTAACTTTTGACCTTAAATAACATTATACAATTTGACAAATGTGACGGACAGCATTATGTGGATTCATCATTTTTCATAGAGTCCTAATTTTCAAGTATTTCCTTGGGAAGGTGAATCATAAATTTAAATGTTCAAAGAAATGCAAAATCACTATGAGGCATTGTATGCAGAATTTGCCAAAACCACGAAATTGAGTATTGACGAAGATATCAGTTTTCCCATTCCACGAAAGTCGGTACCAATGAAAATAAATCAATTCACAATATTTATATGAAAATTGCTGTCCATGCAGTCATTTCATTATATACTCAGGTTTTTCATAGCACCGCTTTTACAGTAATTTTTCTGGATGTCCCTATAATGTAGGACTCTAATAGTATACGCATAAGTATCCTGTATCCTGCTTCTATAGCGAACAGATACATTTAAATCATTGTTTAAATAACGTTTACTTAGGGCGATTTTATTGAAAAGTAACAGTAAAATAAAGGTACATGTTTTCATGTAAATTATAATAAGTTATAAATTGTCTAAAACATTAGTTTGTACATTGTAGGAAAATATAACATGTATTTGTCTCTACGAAAAGGAGAAAGCTCAAGAAATTCATTTCAATTAAAGCTTAAACAAATAAATGTTACATATTCTGACAATGAACAAATTTTGTATTTGTAATTTACAATGATGACTGTAAGGGAGGTGTTCATATTAGTGATAGACTGTGAACGGCAAGCAACACCAATTATCCAAATATTTAATACGCCCAAATTGTTAAAAATTCAATTACAGGAAATATAGTAAAAAATGTGACACTAAATTGACAATTATTACGTGGTCGGTCTTCTAAATTTAGAAACAATCGAGCTACCTGTAAATTATAAAGCCTATCACATCATGTTATACCTCAGCATACTAGCTTTTGCAAAAGACTATTTTCTGACATCCATATACTTTAATTTTAGCCTCTAACCTTACACTTTTGATCCATCACACTTTAGCATGATATACCATAGTACTTTAGTAAACAAACAACCATCGCACTTTAGCGTGAGGCACCATCATACTTTAGCGTAGACCATCGCACTTTAGCATGACCATCGCACTTAAGAGTACCAAGAGTACAAAAGAGTACAAAACTTAAGAACTTAAGAGTACAAATTTTGCTCAATTCTTTTTAAAATTAAGCTTGACGTCACTTAATTTGATGACATCTTAGAAAATTTTGTCTTCAAGTTTTAGCAAATACTCACATTTTCTGACTGCCCTTAGTTCTTTTGACACTTATAGAATTTGATTAAAGGGGCATTAGCTACGACATATATGAAAAAATATAAATATCGCTATAGCAGCCAATTTACTTCAATTTTGTCAAAATAAGCTAAGAAACATTGCTGATGAATTTTAACTTGCAAGTGAATAAGTGGACCACATTGAATCTGTATTCATGAAACCTTCAATTTAACCCTAAACTTAAGAGATGGGTTCATAAACTAGGCATGTTCAGCTATTAAAAGGAAAAGAATGTCAACATTGAAAGTGAAACAAGGGTAAACCATTTGGTTGACTGATTCGATCCACAAAAACTCATTCTTATACATGTAAAAACGGTTTTAACAAATTTTTTAACCTTTAATATAAAATCAAACAGACCTAGAAAAATCTAATTGCACGTGTTCGCTATCTACTTATATCTATATTTATGTTTAAATTGGGTTATATGACCGTCTGAAGTCTTGGGACGTCAACTGGACAGTTAATAACCTCAAGACTAAAATACACATGAAATACTGATACATAATTGAGTACATGCATTGTCAATAGTTTATTTCAGACTTTTATAATTTGGATATACCGTTTAGTACGTTATAAATCAAATATGACAATTGATTCAAATCGGTGAACATGAATTTGACAGCTAATGCCCCTTAATAATTACTTAACATAAAAATTTTATTTTGAATTTTGATGAATTTACAGGGCCAAATAAACCCTAAAATGTACCTTCTCCTTTAGACCAAAGTACTTTTTGTGATTATGAGATCATCAATTTCTAACCACTTTGTTTTGATTTTTTCTTTTATGTCATGGCTGTATAAACCACGAAAATGAAATACTTTTAATGAACCGAAGTCTTTGCAATAAAAACTGAGTGAACCCCATCAATCAGGCTTGTAATTACATGTTATTAGGACTGTTTTCTTAAGATCAAAAACACATTGCACATATGCCTTTAGTAGGTATAATTTTAATATTTTATTTGACTATTCTTATCATCTGTAAAGTAGTAAACATTTAAATACCCACTCAAGTCCTCAATCCCATGCATGTACTTTTAGCATGCAGACTGCAACACCCAGCCTTCTTTTAAATATTTAAAGACAAAATTTTATCAAATTGTTGAAAATCATCTATATTCTCAAGAATACCTGTCTTATTGAACATAGTAACAATAAGGAGATGAGGTATCACAAATTTGTTTTTTAAAAGAGACCCAGTAGCCCAAGCTAATAAATTTTGGGCTAGGCCTCATATTTAAGATGAAAATGTCCATAGGGGCACTTATGTAAATATCATATTGTATCCCTGAGCCTCAGATTCCTTGCATGAAAACTTATCAAATATTCATACCTAAAGGTTAAAGCAAGAAAATGCCACCACAAAAACATCTACATGTACATGTAATATAAAACCACACATCTGTCAAAGGGTTTATTGAGTCTATGGTCTTTTGATATTATTTTGTTAGTGGCTTCATTGACCACTACAGGTAAGTTTAACAACTACAACACCTATTTGATGAAATTATTTTCATTGAAAATATAAATATTTTATAGCAAATTCATTATTTGCTTCAGATCAAAGGGACCAAAAAATTAATTTCAGATTTGTAGTTTTCTATAAATAGAAAATGATTCAGTAATTGCATTCTGAAATACCATTTTTCATATTTTCTTTGTTCTTAAATCAAAATGTATAATAATTGAATAGCCTAAAAAAATAAGATGTGGTTAAGGATTGCCAATAAGACAATTGAGGCTCCACCAGAGACCAAATAACTATAAGTCACTTGTATGGCCCTCAACAATGAGCATAGCCCATACTGCATAGTAAGCTATAAAAGATAACGAAATGACAAATGTAAAACAGCTTCTTTCTTGGGTTTTTAAAGACTTCCTTTTTACAAAATGTCAATATCATTTATTGTTCCATGAAGCAACATACAAAATATTGATTGATTGTTAGTAGCTTAACGTCTAGTGGCAAATATTTCATGCAACAATACTATCAGAATAAACTCTGTGACAGATGTGTAGTTTTATACACATGTATATGTTTTCTTTGTGGCATTTTCTTGCCTTTTTACCTTTAACAGTTTCTTGCATGGAATATGAGGCTGGGATACAAGTTGGTCAGAGAAAAACATTTTATGCCCCACCTAGGGGCATTATGTTTTTCGGTCTGTTTTCTGTCCATCCGTCCGTCTGTCCCACTTCAGGTTAAAGTTTTTGGTCAAGGTAGTTTTTGATGAAGTTGAAGTCCAATCAACTTGAAACTTAGTACACATGTTCTCTATGATATGATCTTTCTAATTTTAATGCCAAATTAGAGTTTTGACTCCAATTTCACGGTCCACTAAACATAGAAAATGATAGTGTGAGTGGGGCATCGGTGTACTATGGACACATTCTTGTTTTTTTATTGAGTTCTAGAAGTACATGAAAATGGAATGTAGCAGATTTTGGAGCAGTTTGCAGATTTGTTTTTCTTTTTTTAAGGGAGCTACCATTTGATTTTTATGGGGGGCTAGGATGAAATTTGAAAAAAATAGGCAGGACAGGAGTTTTGAGTAAAAAAAAAGGCAGGATGAGCAACTTGGTTAAAAAAAAAAGGCAGGATGACAATTTGTGTAAAAAAATTCAGGATAAACTGGTTAAAAAAATAGGCAGGACCGAATAGAGTAAAAAATAAAAAGGCAGGACAGAGATTACAACTAAAAAAAAAAGCAGGACAAAATTTTTCATCCTAGCCCCTCCATAAAAATCAAATGGTAGCTCCCTTAAAAAGAAGGGTGTAGCTGTCTTCATCTAAAAGTACATGAAATGAATGCAAGTTAACCCTGTTAAAAATATTATTTCTGTTCAAATTTGCTTAACATTTCTGTCAACAGATGTGTCTATTAATGTTTCCCATAGATCGACTTGTATTAATATACATGTACATTTGTACCACATAATTGGGATGATTTAGATAAACCAATTAATTGGAGTGATTATGTATCTTTACATTCAAGGCATTAACATTTCATGAAAAACAAAATTACAGAACCCCAGAACTATGGTGCTACATGTACGTGCATGAAAAAAATAAGTCAACTGGGGTGAAATTCTGTAATCCCTGAGACAACTTTCGTTCCCAAACTTTTTTAACAAAATTAAGTATAATAAATAAGATGACATCAAATTTGACACAATTTGACATTATACACACTTAGTCTCAGATACAACCCCTAAAGTAAAAGTATACACTCTAGCTCAAGCAGATACTCGTCTAATGCCCACCATCATGGGCGCTGCCTCTCAACTTACATGAAATTGTTGAATACTAAAGTTTAATCTGTTTTTGCTATACAAGTTATCGCATTATAACTCTTATGGTGAAAATAAAGATTGATTGATTGATTGCTGTTTACTTATTAACACCCAGTTTCATGCATATTCAGGATGGGTGATAGAAAAGAATTAGTAGGTCCAATCCAAAGGGGGGACATATAGATTCTATGTCATATGTCATTTAACCATCTAGAATCTTTGTCAAATAAATAAGTCTGTGTGCCCTTCTACAATGGACTAATTGAATGACAAATTAATCATCCAGGGCTGTAGTGAATATTCTCTTTTAAATATATTTATAGAAAATTGTCACGTTGAAATAGGAAACGAAATTAATTTCTAATAATATAATGTGCATCAGTTTAACCTTGAAAAAGAGTAATTAATTGCAATGTTTAACTTTAAAAAAAATTAAATTAAAACAAATTGAATTTTAAATGTCTGCTTACTGCTTTGATCATCCCAGTCTATATTCTCCCAGTTATCATCTTGCTCCATTGCTTCCACAGAATATCCGTTTAAAAAATAAAAACTATTATGTCACATACAGTTCACAATTATCACTTTCTTCAATACTCCATTGAACTTTTATAATCCAAATATATATTTCAAGGTCTGTTTCAAATATGTAATGTACAACTTTGTAGATCACAGGTAAAATGTGAACTTTACTCGCAATGTCCCAATCTTAGTAACTTTTAGCCATTAAAAGATGTATACATTTTATGGAGTACTGTTATAAAATTGATGTTAAAAACTTAATGAAAAGTACATAAAACTGCAGGCGTCCATCTGATGCAGTCAAATTTAGTGCATAAATGATCTGATCCAGGTTGAATGTTACATGCATGTACACATTTTATTTCAAAAGATCATCAAACAGAAACCGTTGTCAAAATACTTTTAAACTTTTTGTATTCCTCTAGGATCATGGATGTACAGTGTATCAATGTTGATTTCAACTTTCAGAAAAAATTCTAATCAGCTTTGTATACTCCAATAAAAAATGTTTACTTCAATGTATGTTTCCAACTTGCAAAGTAATTTACATATAAAGTCAATCTACAGGTATTTAATCATCAAATGAATCAGACCCAAATAGGACCCAAATTTACATGTTGTTCACTTGTAAATTAATATTCCTTATCTAATCTATGATATATTTTTTCTATTCATCTAAGAAGTTTTTTTTTCCATTTTGCTATGAATTAATTTTTCTCCATAACTTTCTATGAATTAAGTTTTTTCCATGGCACTTTTTTATGAATTAATTCCTTCATTCTAACAATATCCTACTAGACTGTGTTATAGAAATAAGTAATATCTTGTGTAATCAAGAACAGCTAAATGAATAATTAAGGTATCTGGTATTTCTGTAATCACTAATCAGGTTCACATTTAGGGAAGATGGTCAACATAACATGGACGCATAGTGTCTGGGCTGCAGGTCATGGAGGTTATGTCAATAGTACTTCCATTGTCTGAATTTTGAAACTTATTTCTTCACACCTGCCTAAATTGTAATCATTAATTTAAAAATGTTTTAACAATTGTTTATATTGGAAATTTACTCATTTCATTGAATATTCTCATCAAACAATTCGACCTTTGACCTCTGATTTAAGGGCATTTCCCTTCCCTATATCTTCCATCTGTATAAGTTTTATTTTAATCAAGCAAGGGAAACTCAAGTTACATCCCGAAACCAAATTACAATTTTTTTTTTTTTTAGTAGTAGTGGTCTGATCTTTGACGTATTTACTTATTGATCCCTAAATCAAAAGGTCCTTTCTCGTCCCTATATGTTCCAATGGTATAACAATTAAGATTATGGATCTAGAAACCATTTGTTTTCAAAAAATTGCTAAATGATCCAAAAAAATGTCTATGTTACAATATTAATCAGATCAACAATTGATTATTTTCAACAACTGCTAGTCCATAACCCTTCCCGTCAAAAGTCAAGTTTTTTTCCTCAGAAAACTAATATTTTCATACAAATTTCTATTTCCAAGGGACACAACTTCAACTATATATCTTAACTGGAAAAAAACTCAACTTGCTAATTGAGTTAGGTATTTCAGAAAAAAGTGCAGAAAACTGATATCTTAAATGTCCAAAAAGTGTCAAAACTTATGCAAAATTTGCTCATCCAGAATGAAACCAACCATAGATAGCCAAATCTTCTGATTCAAATAATATATACAAAAAAACTCATCAAAGAGCACCTGCGACTCTTTTCACAAAAAATCTTACGATTTAAATTGATCGTAAGTTATACTGAAATGTGTATGACTTACAAGTATTTTTACTCTTAAGATTTTCTGAGAAAAGAGACACAGGCTTATAATTTTGTATGCCTAACACGTGTTTCTACTACAAAAGACTCATCGGTGACCCCCCAAAAAAAGTGAAAAGGCCAAATAAAGTATGAAGTTGAAGAGCAATGAGGGATTAAAATTACGAAAGGTTTGGCCAAAAACAGCTAAGGTAATCTATACCTGGGGTAAAAAATACTTAGAGTTTCGAACTGTTCAAAGTTTAGTAAACATTTAATTTATAAATTTCAATATCAAAAAAATTATCTAATCAACAGATTGAAGTATAACACAAAAAAGTATAGATCTTAATGGACAGGCAGATTGACAGATGGACAGAAAGCATGAACAACTTAATGGACAGGCAGATGGACAGGTGGACAGAAAGCATGAACAACTTAATGGACAGGCAGATGGACAGAAAGCATGAACAACTTAATGGACAGGCAGATGGACAGAAAGCATGAACAACTTAATGGACAGGCAGATGGACAGAAAGCATGAACAACTTAATGGACAGGCAGATGGACAGATGGACAGAAAGCATGAACAACTTAATGGACAGACAGATGGACAGAAAGCATGAACAACTTAATGGACAGGCAGATGGACAGAAAGCATGAACAACTTAATGGACAGGCAGATGGACAGAAAGCATGAACAACTTAACACACACGAAGATGGACAGAAAGCATGAACAACTTAATGGACAGGCAGATCGACAGATGGACAGAAAGCATGAGCAACTTAATGGACAGGCAGATTGACAGAAAGCATGAACAACTTAATAGACAGGTAGATGGACAGATGGACAGAAAGCATGAACAACTTAATGGACAGGCAGATTGACAGATGGACAGAAAGCATCAACAATGGATGGACAGAAAGCATGAACAACTTAATGGACAGAGGATGGACAGAAAGCATGAACAACTTAAATGGACAGGCAGATGGATAGGTGGACAGAAAGCATGAACAACTTGGACAATGGACAGGCAGATGGACAGGCAGATTGACAGATGGACAGAAAGCATGAACGACTTAATGAACAGGCAGATGAACAGATGGACAGAAAGCATGCACAACTTAATGAACAGGCAGATTGACAGATGGACAGAAAGCATGAACAACTTAATGGACAGGCAGATGGACAGATTGACAAAAAGCATGAAAAACTTAATGGACAGGCAGACTTACAGATGGCCAGAAAGCATGAACAACTTAATGGACAGGCAGATGAACATAAGGCATGAATAACTTAATGGACAGACAGATTGACAGATGAACAGAAAGCATGAACAACTTAATGGACAGGAAGATTGACAGATGGACAGAAAGCATGAACAACTTAATTGACAGGCAGATGGACAGATGGACAGAAAGCATGAACAACTTAATGGACAGGCAGATGGACAGAAAGCATGAACAACTTAATGGACAGGCAGATGGACAGATGGACAGAAAGCATGAACAACTTAATGGACAGGCAGATGGACAGGTGGACAGAAAGCATGAACAACTTAATGGACAGGCAGATGGACAGAAAGCATGAACAACTTAATGGACAGGCAGATTGACAGATGGACAGAAAGCATGAACAACTTAATGGACAGGCAGATGGACAGAAAGCATGAACTACCTAAAGATGAGACCTAAATTGTCTCTAGGAAATTTTGCAATTTTATTGGTCCATGTAAGTATTATACACTTATATTATTATAAAATAACTAATTGAAGAATTCAAATAGAAAAATATTCATGTGACAAACAACACAATCACAAATGCTCACGCAGGTAGCACATGAGTTAATTATCAGTGTTGTTCAGTCACGAGTTGAATATTTTTTCGATATTTGAATTCTTTGATTAGTTATTTTTTTTTATTACATTGACAATGGGCTTTTTAATGGAAATAAAATAGAAAATGCAAGGAACTTTACCTTTTTCTACACATTCAAAATTTGCTTTGAAGCAACCCCATTGACCTCTTGACAACACCTATTGTTGTATGACGTCAGAGGAGTGAAATTATCGAGTTTATTTAACATGTGAAATTGTGGGTTTTTATTTCACTGGGAAATCACAGTCATTCATTGCAACCAGTGTCATAAATGCCTTAATAAGATTTTTGATAACATGGATTAAATTACCGAATTGATGAAAAATACATTTAAAATATAGCTTTTATTTTTTATTTCTATTCAAATCCAACTTGAGGTTACGAATTTAACCTATTGATGCCGACTCTGTAAAGCACTACATAGACATTTGGGGATTGTCTTAAAAGAAGTGGCGTGACCTCTTTGCATGAAAACCAAAAACATAAATGAATTGCTGTTATCTATCCTACAATAACATTATTTCTGTATGCCCTAATTATACTGTAACACAGCTGACTATGCCGTATGGGTTTTGTTCATTGTTGAAGGCCGTACTGTGACCTATAATTGTAAACTTCTATGTCATTTGGTCTCTCGTGGAGAGATGTCTCATTGTCAATCATACCATATCTGCTTATTTTTATATATACCAAACACTTTTAAAAGGCAACATTTGCAGTCTAACTAACTAAGAAAAAAAATATGAAAGGATGTATGCTAAGTGACAACTATTCCATGCAAATTAATCCAGAAAATTTAGATTTTTCTATATATTAAATATGCAAGAGACAGAAAATTAGCTGCATTACAAGAGCTGTCTTTAGTTAAGAGGAGGTGCCCCTGCAAAATGCTGTCCTAAAAAAAAACATTCTATCAGGATATCCCAGGAAGTCCAGGAAGTCCTGGGATATCCTGAAAAATCCCAGCACTGGTCATTTTGCAATTACTGATGTTCAAGTGTCACAAGAAGTACCATGAAGTACTGAAATCTGTTTTCCTGATATTTCAGGAATTTCCAGGACTTTAAATTTGTTTCATGAATTTCTGGGATATTTCAGGACTTAATTACAATATTTGATCAATCCTGATTTTTCAAGAACCCTCAATAGGACTTTTTGATTATAATAACAGGAATTTCTGGGCTGGATCCTAACTATTGTCCAGTGGAGGTGTTACACTGAGCCAGACAGTTTCAATTGAAATCTCTTCATACCAACATCTGTATAGTATATATATATTAGTATTCATTATTAGGTCCGAGGACACAGTTATTGTCCTTAGATTTTCGTTGTCTACAAATAAAGTGTGGACAGTGTATAACTTGCAAATTTTTTTCATACATTTTCCAAATTTATTTCTTTATATTTTATGCATGAAATATTAAGTAAAGGGATGAAATTACATGTTAAAAAGTTTGGGTGCTGAATCTTTATGTTAAGTAGTGATTTGGTACAGTTCAAAAGGTCAGAAACTAGTATGTCTAAAGCTGTCAAACTGAATTTTAGACCCCTTAACATAGAATTGTCAATATTTTCAGTTAGAGCTGGTAGACTTTTCTATAATTTTGATATTATTTGTCCCAATAGTAGTACACTACACTGTAAAATCTTTTGAGTTAGAGCAGGTGCGATTTTTTAATTTGAATTTATTGTCTAAAAGAAATGCACTACGAAATAACTGTGTTCTCGGCCATATCATTAACCTAACTTTATTATCTGACACAATTTTTTCAATAATTAATATATATTTTCAGTAATAAATAAAAGTGTAAAATTATCTTCAACATACTTTTAAGGATATTTTTAATGTTATTAATTCACTAAGAGGTTAGAAGAATTGAGCTAAAGTGTGCTTTAAAATACCAACTCCCCTCATATTTGTATGTGTTTAAAATAGACAGTGGCGGATCCAGAGGGGGGGTTCCGGGGGTTGGAACCCCACCTTTTTTCTTGACGATCAATGCATTTGAATGGGGACATATAGTTGGAACCCCCCCCTTTATCCTGGGTTGGGAACCCCCCCTTTTAAAAAATGCTGGATCCGCCCCTGATAGATATTGCAAAAAGGGTCTTCTGTAATTTTTCTTTTTAATATATTAAACTTTCATTGTTTTAAGAGACAAGTTTCTAATTTACTTTTTATAAATGAATTGACGCAGTTAACTTATATTAATGGTTCATTCATTTTGAAAATATGTCAAAGGACAATGTGATATGAAAATATTTGCTTTGAGACTGCTACTTTGTCTATTTTTTCCAAGAAATTTCTACAGATTGGAAGTTCATGTATTGCTTTGATTATCAATACTTTATTAATAAAATTATGAATTTCAGAAAATGGGATTTTCCTTTTAAATAATTAAATACGTCATTCATTAAAATTGCATGACATAATGAAATACAAACTAATTTAAAGAACTTTTGACTGGTATTCCCATTTGAATGGTTTTACACTAGTAATTTTGGGGCCCTTTATAGCTTGTTGTTCGGTGTGAGCCAAGGCTCCGTGTTGAAGGCCGTACATTGACCTATAATGGTTTACTTTTTATAAATTGTTATTTGGATGGAGAGTTGTCTCATTGGCACTCACACAACATCTTCCTATATCTATCTATGCCATATATAGGGCCCAATTACCGTGGATTATATTATTTTCCTGGGAATAAATTTTTGGGGAGTGAGGAAAACTTACATTTTCTTTGATATTTGATTTTGTGGTTTTACCAAAGTCTGCATACATTCGTGTAGAAAATTTGTTACTTGTTGTACATTTGAATTCGTGGTTCCTGGGTAACCATGAAATCCACGAAAATTGGTATCCAACGAATAATAATGAATCCACAGTAGTCGTTGTTACAACAGGACATCCATTTATAATAGAAAAAAATATTTTATAGGCCATACAGTCCTCCATTCTTTTCTTATATGTACTGCCCCAGCTGGTCTCTTACATTATTGTCTTTCAAGATGTGAAATTTATAAATTTTGATATTATAAAGAAACTTAGGTTTCAACTTCCTCAGGCATAGTTGATCTTAGAAGGATTTGGCTATTTTACTAGGTCATTTTTGTTTATAATTAGCTCTTCAACTGTTTCGGTTTTATACATCCTTGGCTTTCAAAATTAGGCTTTGAGCGTTCCTGATGAAGGTAAATCAATAAAAGTGCTTTGGATGCATTAAATTCATAACGTGTTGTTATGATTTTTTATAAAAATGAACAAAGTAGAAAACTGTTATACTAGCAATCATTAAATCAGCTACTGAGTTTTTAAAAATTTTACATAATCAACATGGCTTTCATAAGGCACTTTCAACAAAAATCTCTTATAATCTTTATTTAATGTGTACCAACGTCGTCAACATACATTAATTATCTTAACCAATGTAATTCATTTATACTTGATATACATAATTTTAATGATGGAAAAATTCGTTAAATTATCTCCAACCAATTTTTAAGGATATTTTTGTTGTTTATGATCTGAAAAGTTAATTTCAATTGTGAATAGTCTTCTTAGAATATTGCATGTTAATTATAAATAGATCAATACTATATATTTTTGAAAATGCAAATTGGTCACATGAGATATATAGATTACTGTTGTCATTGTTTATATATGGATCGGATTCCACTTAATTCAATGAGAATTTTCTAAAAGATTAACATAATAAGTTTCTTAAATATATATACTGTATATCCATGTCATCTGGTAAATTGTTATAACATTTTTAAGACAAAGTATATCAGTATGTAACACTTTCAGGAAATATACTTTGAACAAATAGATTCAGTTGACTTAAATACAAAATTAAAGGTATAGACAACATTTATGTTTTAAATAAAAATACAGAATAACACAAGCTTACATTAAGAAGATTTTTCTTTAACATAATTATTCATTGAATATCATGTCAACCCTCCATGGGTTTAATTATTTTCAAGTTGATTTATATTATATTAATTTGTAAAACTTGCTGATCATTTTGCTAATTTAAGTTTCTATCTACATGTGACTATTATATTTTTAAGAAAAAGGCAAAATGCCAAAAAAATGGTAAAAATTCTCATTAAAGGGCATTAACTTTAATAAGGCGTCGACTAACGATTTCAACAATGCCAACTTATTTGAAGGAATTGTTTGCTGATCATTTTTGCAATTTAAAATTTCTTTCTATCTATTATAGCTTTCAAGATAATAGGCAAAAATTAAAAAAAGGTAAAATTTGTCATTTAAGGGCAATAACTCTTATAAGAGGTCGTTTGACAGTTTTGAAGTATAAGGACAATTGGTAGAGCTCAACATTCTGAACATTTCAGCCCTTGTCAGATTTTCCCCATTTATAACAGGTTATCAAAATAGTAGACAAAACTTGCATTTTAAACTAATGTTCTATTTTTAGCAATTTGGGCAATGTTGGTTGGCAGGCGGGGTCATCAGACACATTTTTCAAACTAATCCCCCAGTAGTTTCAGAGGAGAAGATTTTTGTAAAAGTTAATGGACGACGACGACAACAGATGACGACAGACGATGGCCGCCAAGTGATGAGAAAAGCTCACTTGGCCCAATGGGCCAGGTGAGCTAAAAAAGGAAGAGTGTTGCACTTACTGGTTCCCAGATATTTAGAAACTAATATTTAAAAACTAATAAGTACATTTCAATCTATAGGAAACCTGCACAACATACACAGTTTTTGAAAGATAACAAGATTTTGTCCATTTCTCTACAAGATGCAAACAAGAAAAATTCTTTCAAGTCTGGCAAGAGGTATTCACAGGTCTCCCAGGGTTCTTTTTGAATACCAAAAAAGAAGGATAGCTGATTTAAAAGTAAGTTTAATCATGTTTCCAGAGATTATACCTGAAGTTGGTTATTTAACATTTTTTATTAAAGCTAATGCTCATTAACTACCAAACACAGATGAAGTTTCAATTTGGGTGGCGTCACTTTTACCCCAAGTTATGCACCTTTATAACTAATCTATATGCAAATGGGGCGTCATCTGTGTCCCATAGACACATTTTCCATTTATTTTTTTATGCAAAATACCATTATTGTGTCTGTCCTTTGCAAAAATTTAGTGGTTAAAACCTTAGAACAACCACTTTTCGAGGAACTCTGCTATAGAGTCATATAAACTTGCTACCTGTTATAAAAAAAACTCAACATAACAACAAGGAAGCAAATTATGTACACCAGACATGTGTTATGTTTTGTTATCTTTTATTGTTTTGTCATAAATCAGGCTGTTGGTTTTTTGGTTTGAACTGTTTAATTTCTGTACAGGATGCATTGTGCTCATTGTTCAAGGCTGTTACAGTGATAAATAATTGCTTAAATCTATTTTATTTGAACTCTATTGGATAGTTGTCTCATTGGAAATCATAATACCACATTACCTTTTCTATTTTGTTACATATCACTTAAATGCTGTTATTATATTTGCAGAGAAGCAATACACACAAGCTTCAGCATTTTGTGTCATCTCCCATGGATATGCAGAGTGTCACTAATGTTCCAGGCATTGGTCCTGCTTATGCTGGAAGACTAGCCCATAATGGTATAACCCATGTACGTAAGTTTCTACGTTAAACTCTTAAACATTCATTGGTTGCCTTTCTTGTACTTAAATAAAGGCTCAAATAACCATATTAAAGATTTTTTGGAAAACATTATGTATTTAAAGCTTTCCAGAGGGTGTGTATGAGGGGTCCTTCATTTCTTTATTCTTTAACTCTTTAGACCATTTTCTTTATTCTTTATTTATTTTGATCATTATTTTCTATTCTTTATAACCTAGACCACCCCCCCATTCTTCTCTATTCTTAATTTTGCTTTCCCTTTATTCTGCACTTTTTGTCCATTATTCTCTTTTCTGTAAACCCCATCAAGACCCTTATACCAAACAGAATTTAAGTCTATAAAGAGACAACTTGCTGTAAAATTCAATGTTGTAAAATTCACAGATTTACTTTAATAGTTATACCACTGCCACTACCCAACTTAAAGCATCTTCCGAACATTTGAAAGTCCCTACCATGTACTGGTTACGAAATTACACAAAAACCATTTAAATTCCGTTTCATCTCCGCATCGAGTAAGTGTTCTACTACTAATCTATCAGTTCTTCTAACTACCTCCTTACTACTATCAAAGAACTGGTTATTAACTTTTGTAATAAAGCTTATGAAAATAATGGTATTAATTATTTTGGAGTGTTAAAAATTCTTTAGAGGTTTTAGATAAAATACATGCTTTTGATGGTCCTTATAATTCTGTTGACAGTTATGATTTTTCTACTCTGTACACTACACTTCCACACAATCTTATAAAGAAAAAGTTTTTGTATTTGATAAAATGGTCTTTCGAAAAATCTCATTGTAATTTTATTTGCTGTAACTCGTTTAAAGCCTTTTCTGTAACGAAAAGGAAAGTATGCTAGATACACTTACTGGAAATGTGAGGATATGATTGAAGCTTTAAATTTTCTGCTAGATAACATTTATGTACGTTTCGCGATAAAGTGTATCGTCAGGTAGTAGGTATTCTATGGGCACTAACTGTGCCCTTTAATAGCAGATTTATTTCTATATTGCTATGAATCTCAGTTTATGACCAAACTCAGTAAAGACCCATCATTGTTATATTTAGTTGATACATTCAACAATACCTACCGTTATCTGGATGATATTTTTCGTTAAATAATCCAGAGTTCTCTAAATATACTTCCAAATTTACCCAAAAGAACTTACTTTAACTAAATCTAACATAAACAGCAGCAGTTGCCCTTTTCTAGATTTAGACATTTCAATTTCTAACGGAAACTACATACTAAAATTTACGACAAAAGAGACGATTTTCATTTCCTATTGTTAATTTTCCATTTTAGACGGCGATGTGCCTTTGGCTCCATCATACGGTGTTTATATATCCCAACTTGTTCGGTATGCCGTGTGTGTTCTGATGTCATAGATTTTAACTAACGTAATCAATGCATCACTGGGAAATTATTGTGTCAGGGATTTCGATACCATAAATTACTTAAAACTTTTACTAAATTCTTTCATAGATACAAAGATTTGATTAGTAAATTTGGCTGTACCTGTAGAAAACTTATTAAAAATGGTATTTCACATCCTAAATTTTACGGTAATATTGTACTTAAAGCGAGGAAATCACTATGTGATCCGTGTAAACTCATCGAACCTTTAAACAAACTTATAAGTAAGGGTTATCGTACCAATATTGTAATTAGATCTCTGAATATAGTTTACATTGGCACTAATATCGATTTTGTCATTAGCAAATTAAAACATAACTAAGTTGTATCTTCTTTTTGAGGCGGGATGTTTAGAGACACACACACGTTAATTTTTATCTCTTAAGAAGTAGCTCCTCACTATCCTACTACCTGTCGATACATTTATTTTTGGCATTGCACAAGTCATGTCTTCTCTGACTGTTCATGACGTTAAAATACTAAATCCCTGGGATGTGTTTTAGTTGATTTTAGTCTCTGATGCATGATTTTTTATCATTAATTGTTTTTGGCTTTTAACTAGCTGTCAGTAACTGCGAGTACTCTCAAATCGTACTTTCTTGTTAATTCGACCTGTTGATACTATTTTTAATACTTTTTTGTTATTTTATATTAATATGGATCTTGTCTGTATACCAGCTTTGATTATTTGGAATATCTACTAATTTTCACTTCTTCGTACTACATTTGTATTAACATCAAGATTATTCTCCTTTAATCTGTACAGGGAAGTTTTATTGTTGATATTTACCCCTTATTATGTATCTAGTGTTAAATTAGGTATTTATATGACAGACCTTTCTTGGTATTCCTAATTATTGGAAGATTTTATATAGACAGAAAAAGTATACCTAAAACGACAAAGTTATTTTTCATTTACCTGTATATATTATGAAAACCGGTTTTTTCAAAAGTGATTATTTTCTAAGGGTTTAATATTTCGCGGTAGTGTTTTGCCATGGCTTTATTTGGACTTGTTTGTTTGCTTTTTGGCCTTGAATGTTTGTCCCTAATATTTTATTAACTATGTATTTACTTTCAGGTATCACAGATCGAATTTATTCGTTCATAGTGTGTTAATTTACGTTTTGATTGAGTTAAGCCTTCCAATTGATGTTTTATCGTGTGTTTTCTATGTTGTGATGTTATACTATTGTTTCAGAAAAAGGAGAAGGTTTGGTACCATTAAACGTTTAATCCGCTGCAAATGTTTGCACCTGTCCTAAGTCAGGAATCTGATGTACAATAGTTGTCGTTTGTTTATGTAATTTATACGTGTTTCTCGTTTCTCGTTTTTATATATACTAGACCGTTGGTTTTACCGTTTGAATGGTTTTACACTAGTACTTTTGGGGCCCTTTATAGCTTGTTGTTCGGTGTGAGCCAAGGCTCCGTGTTGAAGGCCGTACATTGACCTATAATGGTTTACTTTTATAAATTGTTATTTGGATGGAGAGTTGTCTCATTGGCACTCACACCACATCTTCCTATATCTATAAGAAGATGTGGTATGAGTGCCAATGAGACAACTCCATCCAGTTCAAAATTTATAAAAGTAAACCAATATAGGTCAAAGTACGGTCTTCAATGTCCAGTTGAATTATCTCCACTTGAATTAAAACCATTTGTGCAGAAGTCATCTGCACTTAAAGAGGCACTAGCTACGAGATATATAAAAAATCTAAAATAGGATTTGTTTTGTTCAATCATTAATGAAAGTGAAATAGTGAAATAATTATTCGCATTTAGCAGCCAGTATGGTTCAATTTTGTCAAAATAAGCTAAGAAACATTGATGATGAATTATTCACTTGCAAGTGAATAATTCGACCTCATTGAATCCGTATTCATGTGAACTTCAATTTAACCCCTTAGCTAGAGATGGATAACGCATGAATTGTTCGTGTAAAGTTATTTAAAGGAAAAGAATGTCAACATTGAAAGTGAAACAAAAGTAAATCAATTAATTGACTGATTCGATCCACAAAAATCATTCTTATACAGGTAAAAATGATGATAAACATATTATTTTTAATCTATAATACGAAATTAAAAAAACATAGAAAAATCCCATTGCACGAGTTCGCTTAATCTATTTATATTTATATTTATGTTTACATCGCTTATATGGTCATCGGACGACTTCGGAGGTCAACTCAATAGTTAATTAGATGGCGTGTAGACTAAAATACACATGAAATGAAGTTACATATTTTCGAGCCCATGCCCTGTAAATTGTTTACTTTAGACTTTTAATAGTTTGGATAAATGTTTTACATTGTTATAAATCAAATATGAGAATTTGAGTCAAATCGGTGAACATGAATTTGACAGCTAGTGCCCCTTTAAAGAAACATTACAGATTATTAGTATGTCATTATGGAGATGTGGTATGTTTGCAAATGAGACCAAAGAACAAAGATGTCAACTGTGAATAACTACAGGTTGTAATGGCCACTTACAATGATAAAACTCGTACAGGAGATTCATTATTAGGCATTAGTTGTACTCCTATCCGAGTTTATATCTAGGAGATTATAATAAAAAGTTTAAAACAAGTTCACTATACAAATCCTTGATTAAATCAAAACACTTGTGAGGGGGGGTAGGACCTTTAATGGTACTGGATTGGGTGTTTTTAAGCTCAGAATTTCGGGATTGCTCCTTTCGGGATCCGGGAATTCTTTTTTCGAATTTCGGGATGTTGGGATTTAAATTTCTTTAAATTCGGGACCTCGGGATTTCATGTTTTTAAGCCTGGGATTTCGGGATCAGACCCCTCCAACCCCCCTCTCACTTGTGAACACTCAAACTCCAAACAGCGTTATCGTTTACGTCATACTTCCCTTTCTCTACAAGAATACACTGTTTTGGAGTTTGGTGAACACTGTACATTAATGTTTAAGATTGCTGTCATCTAGCAATTTTGCAAATTTAAAATGAAACACTGAACTGAATTTGGCTAAGTAAATTATTTTGAATTGGAGTTATCTGCCTTTGTTTGTGATTGTACATTTTTCTTCTTTAAGTTTCTAGCGATCCTTCAATTAATGAAGATTATTTGCCATTTGTTGTTAAACATAATAAATTTTACAATTCTGAATAAAAAAAGTTTTCTTGGATTATATGGTAATTCAACTTGAAAATTTGATTATTAGTAAAAAGCAGAAATTATTCTGTGCATTTATTATTGCAATTTTTGAAGAATGAACAAAAATGTGAATTTAATTATTGAGATTTTAGGAAAAGCTATATAAGATATATGTTAAAATATGTAAGATATCAGAATGCAAGTTCTTATTACTGTGATACTCAAGGAGTCCCATTATTCATATTAATAAAAACATTGTAATAATTTCTGTACTTACAGTACTACTTTTCATGAATTTTAACTTTACAAAATTATTTGTAATATGTTGAAACAAACTGTTCACCCTATCAAATTACTAGTTATTTTGTATAATGATTGCCAATGAGACAATTATCCACCAGAGACAAAATTCCATGAATGTACTTTTTATTTCAATTTCAGCCAAGCCAAATGTATGTGATTTATGTACAATGTCAGAGGAACCAAAGAAAGTTCATTAATCGGCTTAATCAACTAACTAGCGGACATCAAAATCATTTGATCCGCACATACAATGGTTTGGATGAATGGCACAAACAGAGAGTTTTCTGATACATGTACTTCAAAAGTTTATGGAAAATATCATGATTTCAATTGTTTTTACATTTTCTATATTTTTTCTTATTATTTACACATTAAACTGATAAACTGATAATGTTAAAATCTCATATTAATATTTTATTTTGAATATTGATTTTATTAAAATAATGCATGAATGCATTTATATTGTACCAAGGTATTCAGACTTATGTAGAATTAATGTTTGCTTATTAATGAATGATACGTGTGTGCATCAGTATTTAAGATTAGTTGATTAATTCATTGGTGTATAATCCCACATTCACTTTAAAAGATTGAAACAATATAACCTCATGGTTGTACACTTTTTATAATCTATTTTTAAGCATATGATGCTGGACTAAGCAGGAGTCCAACTAGAATGAACACAGAATGTAAAATTGCTGTTTCTTTTAAGACATTTTAGAAAATTTTCAGTTTTCCAGGATTTTTAATTTTTTCATGCAATGGATGTCAATAACCAGAGGGAGAGATTATGTATTACAAAATTTAAACAGTAGTTTATTATTAATCCGAAAATAATTTTGTTTTGCTTAAGAATTTCCTTCTTATAGATTTTAATATAAATACCCAAAATTTGACAATTTTTTCAAACTAAACTCATTTGTCATTAATGTATTATTTTGAATTTGAAACTTTTGTTCATTTTCTTTTTTTAAATTAAGTTTATTTTATGATTTAGTAGTTTTAGATTTTATTTTATCTTATTATTATAAAGAGGAATTGTTTTACTTTGGGTTATATATTTAATTTTATTTGTTGTACAATTAATTAGACTAATTATTTTAATTATTGGGTATTGTTCAAAAATGTATTTGTTATTAATTTATTATCATTTAATTAAATTGTTATTGTTGATTAAATTATGAAAACAATACTTGTGTTTTACTTATGCCTAGCAGAATATTAAGTCTAGCAATAAACTGACCCCCAGCGGGGCCCCAGGCTGTCCCTTACAAGTTAGCTTCCTCTTATCTAACAGTGCTCTGGACCTTGGAGATGTATCCTCATGCATGCATTTATGAAATTTGTCATCTATTTAGAAGTAGCTATAATCTTTTCAGAACCTCAAATTACACACATGGAGCTATGATACAGTAAATTCAAGTTAGGATTGGTTGATTGATTGGTGTTTAACATCACTTTCAACAAAATTGGCTATTAAGTTGCAGTCTGTTTTTGAATTGTGAAGGATGCCAGAGCGCCTGGAGAGACTTTCAGACCTGCAGGAAAGCTGACAATCCTAATCAATTATGATTGGAGTAAAATGAATCTGACACATGCAGGATTCAGGATTCAAACTCACAACCTCAGTGTTGACAGGTTAGTGATACAGAAGATGGACTACCGAGACCACACATCCACTGAGGCCCCCAAGTTAGGATTTAAAGAAAAGACTTGTTGAATATGACCACTTTCATGAAATAAATTAAGGGGAAATTGCCTCTACCTCTTTGATTTTAAAGTCAAATCAACCTATAATATGAGTATGCATGCATATTATACACAATAAAGCCTAATTCAAAAACATATTTCCTAACAATCAAGTGTTTTAGGTTTGGCAAATAAGCACTTTATTCAAATTTCAGAAGTCCAGCAAACTGAGCTTAGCACGGACTTTACAATATCGCAAATCATCAATAGACATTTATATGTGCTTGTTTATATGTTGACTACCCACAGACTTTTACTCAATATCTTCTTTTGAGTATCTACCCAAGGCCAAAAATGGGTCTTCAATGCACTGAGATAATCCTCCATCTACTCACTGCCCGGCTGTGGCAGCCTTCAGCTGGCATCTATACAATAATGCTTTATAACTTTATAGAAAATATCACAAGAACTGTGGATTCACTATTATTTGTTGGATACCAATTTCCGTGGATTTTGTGGATACAGGTGAACCACGAAATTAAATGGTCAATGAATAACAAATTGTCTATAGGCTTGTATGCAGACTTTGGCAAAACCACGAAATTAAATATCCACGAACATGTAAGTTTTCCTAAATACACGAAAATTGGTACCCACGAAAATAAATGAATCATCAAACTGACTTCATTGCTTAGCAATAATTAATTCAAAATCACTGAACCATAACATACATAACATAGGGGACAGGGTCTTAAAATAGTCGTCATACTGATATGTACTGATAGTAATGCAACTTTGTAGTAAATATCATTTGATCTATCACATGTAGTTCCTATCAAACTGCGACTTAAGTAGAAAACTTAACAATAATGAAAATGCTTCGCTGAGCGCAGCCTGATACGACCGCAGAGGTCGAACCCTGAACAGTTGGGGCAAGTTTGGACACTATATTCAAGCTTGAGACTGTCTGAATTTGGATTGTGATCAAATTTTAGACATAATATACATGATATAGGTTTCTGACACAAAATAAATGTGGTCAAAGATCTTAAAAATCTATTGTGCAATACTGTGCTATTGCGCAATACTATTCAATTGAAGATTTCTTCTTGAAACTTTTAAAAAAATTTGAAATTTCAAAAATTTTGAAGAAAAACAATATGACCCCTCCAAAAAAAAATAATTGGGAAACCCCTCGGAGTAATTACCCCAAACTCTATTCCAGCCTTCCCTTTGAGGTATGGAACCTTGTAGTACAATTTTAGAGAGATCCATACACTTAAACACAAGTTATTGTCTGGAAACTAGAAAAATGCTTCTTTTTGGCCCCTTTTTGGTCCCTAATTCCTAAACTGTTGGTACCATAACCCCTAAAATCAATCCCAACCTTCCTTTTGTGGTATTGAACCTTTTGTGGTATTGAACCTTCTTGTAAAATTTCATAGAGATCCATTCACTTAAACTAAAGTTATTGTCCGGAAACCAAATGTGTCTTCGGACAACGACGACGACATCATAGCAAAATTTTTTCGGTCGTATAAAAATAGCTAATTAATTCAAAGTCACTGGACTATGATCTAAAAGGTAGAGCCTTCAAAAGTTCTCAAACTGATATGCAATGATAATACATGTATTGCAACTTTCTGCAAAATGTCATTGATCTATCACAAGTAGTTCCTTAATAATCAAACTGACTTAAGTAGAAAACTTAACAATTGTTGATGCCACCTAACATCGGGGCCGCTAGCTAGAAAGCAAGAACTATGTATTTGGTTAAAACTGGCTACACAAAACTGCAACCACTTTCCAAGCTAAAGTATATTTAATCTAACTTTTAAAATTATAGCTAATTAACTTATTTTAATCATCAAATACAAAAAGCATGATACTTTTCATCAATTATGTAAATAAAAGGATTTCCTCTATGTCTATTTTAAGTCGGGGAATAACCCTGAGTATTTTATATGAAACTGCAAGCTAAATTTTGTATTTTGAATCTAATTTCTGAATCTGTACATTATTCCGACTTAAATGATGTATTACTTTAATGATTTCCACTATGAATATATTTCCATATGTCGCATAGTATTGACAAATTGGGCAATGCCAAATAGCTTAACTGGCATATTCCAAACATTTAATCCTGTATCATATTTTCCTCAATTTCACCAAAAAAAATAATCATAAAATGGGGTTTCTTTTAAATAAATGGAATGCAAACCATGAAATCAGCATAAATAAAGTTACTTGAAACATATTTTACCCCTAGTATTATATGAACTAAATTTAACTGATGAGTTGCCAAAAATATTGAAATAGTGTATTTCTTACGAATCCCACTTTCAGTGGCCTTTTGACTATAAAAAGTACCAAATATACATGATAATGAATAAAAATTTATGTTACACTGATCAGCAGTGAAGGCCAAAGTAGAACAAATCTACACTTGAAATTGTTTGTGCTGCCTGTAAGACACAAATGATGCCCCCCACATGACCATAAAAAATCCTAAATTTGACACTATGTATTTTGATTTTTTTTTTTATTATTCTGAATGTCCAACTAAAAGGTTTCAACTTTCCAGTTTTAGTAGTCACCAATTAATTAAGTTCAAATTTCTATTTCCAGAGGTCACCGAGTTCAATTTCCAAGTATTGATTAGATATTGGACAATACTAAAAAAATCTTATTTATTGCATTAGGAACAATTATAAATGTAGTAGTACAAACCATCGTTTTCAATTATGATGAGAAGGAAATGATTCAAGTCCAACTACCAGTTTTTTTGTGAATATCTATGATCCCCCTCCCAAATCTGACTATAAGTACCCCAAAAAAATGATTAAGTCCAAATACCTAGCATTTTGAGAATGTTTGAAAATAAATGGAGAATGTGTCCCCATGGACACAGATGATTCCCCCGCTTGCATACAACATTATAAAGGGACATAACTCAAGAACAATAAAAGTGACGCTACCCAAATTTGTACTTGATCTGAGTTTTGTGGTAATAAGTATTGTGTATAGGTTTCATAATGTTTGGTTGGGGCAAACTTAAGTTACAGAACGGAAACTAAAAATTTTGCAATTTTTCGATTTATAAAGGGGCATAACTCGATAATGATTAAAGTGACGCCACCAAAATTCAACTTGATCTGTGTTTTGTGGTAAAAAGCATTGTGTATAAGTTTCATAACATTTGGTTGAGGCAACTTAAGTAAGAGAACAGAAACTAAAATTTTGCCCTTTTTCCATTTATAAAGGGCATAACTCGAGAATGGTTTAAGTTACCCCACAAAATTCAAACTTGATCTTTATTTTGTGGTAATAAGCATTGTGTATAAGTTTCATAACATTTGGTTGAGGCAAACTTAAGTTAATTAGAGAACGAAACTAAAAATTTTGCAATTTTCGATTTATAAAGGGCATAACTCTAGAACGGTTAAAGTGACGCTACCAAAATTCAAACTTGATCTGTATTTTGTGGTAATAAGCATTGTGTATAAGTTTCATAATATTTGGTCGAGACAAACTTAAATTAAAGAAAAAACAATTTTGGGACGTGCGTACGTACAGACGGACAAGGGTAAAACTTAATGACCCCTTCGCTACAGCGGGGGGCATAAAAATCAGAATCCTGTTTAGATATGCACACTTCCATTATGTGTATAAATAACCTACAAAATATTAAGCTGTAGGAGAGAGCCGAACAAACTATGATCTCTTCATGCAGGTAGTACCAAAAAAGTCCAAATACCTGGCATTTATATTAAATTAAAATATTAAAGCTGTAGCTCAACAAGAATGTGTCCATAGTACACGGATGCCCCACTCGCATTGTCATTTTCTATGTTCAGAGGACTGTGAAATCGGGGTCAAAACTCTAATTTGGCATTAATATTAGAACAGACTGAGCCTAAATGTTGACGCCGCCCACGCAACAGATGGATTTTAGGATTAGTATGTCTCGCTTTAGCGACATAAATATCGCAAGATCAGCAAAAATCTTTTGCCCGATTTAATGACCACATTCCCAGAATATCAATACTGTATTTGTTGTTTTTCACTAAATATTATATTTTCCACCTCTGTAAACCACAAGAGCAATATCTCCAAAAAGGAGTTGATTGTCTATTCTGGTCATATTGCCTTAATACTTATTTGAATCTACTACAGCTTTATGAGGTTTTCTATAATTGTTACATATCAGCAGTGCACTCCTATATATATTACAGATGAGTATTTCGCAGAAGAAGCTGAGTTTTGTTTCCTCTCCAAAGGATAACCAGAGTGTTATTAATGTCCCAGGCATTGGTCTAATGTTTCTGCTAAACTTAAGAACAACATGGTTTTATGCAGATACCTACATCAGTTTCTTCATTGAATTCTTAAATAAAAGTGACAACTTATTGTACAATTTTGTTGATTTGCAAGAGTTACAAGGAATTAATGGAATCTGGAATAATTTCGAATTCTGGAAAATTCAGATAAGAAATGTATGATGAAAACAAACCAAACTGAAGAGGGTTAGCTATGCCAACATGGATCAGGTTAATTTTACTTTCACTGATACTTCAGTATGAACTGTCCAACCCCTTTGTAGCCATGCATGCATGGCTAACTCCATCATTGGATTAGTTTTCATCATACATTTCTTTGAAATTTTCTAGAATCAAAATAATTCCCAATTCAAATTATTCCTTATTTAGTGATCTTATAGGATTAAACGCCTTTTAAAGGAATTTATTGGTGTATAAACTCGACCAATTCACTCATTAAACAAATAAAAGTCCGAAGGACTTTATGATATGTTTGTGAGTGACTTGGTACAGTTTATACACAAATAAATCCTTTAAAACATTTAATCCTTATAATTCTTTAAAATTGTAGATAAAGAATTCATGATAAGGAATTTATTTTCCACACTTGTAACCTCTACCACACGTAAATTGTATATTTGTGTCATTGAATAGGCCTAGCGCATGAATATATTTGTTGGTTAACTCAAAAGTATGTACTCCATGAAATTTGCAATCCAATAAAAATAAACTACAAAACTCTTATTATCATTCAAACGAATGTTTTGTGTTTATCATTTAATCTAACGATTAACGCAAAGTGAAAATAAATTTTGTTAACGTCGATCTGGATTGTGTCATTATCCCGCCATCTTGTTTATATTGGTTACGAAAAGAAGTTCTGTCAACGTCGTCTATCGAAAAATAAAATGTCAAGAACAACTACCGGAAGTCCTCTTAACCAATCATATCAACGTATTCCCTAATATGCAAATCATATAAGAATTATTCTTAAATATCTCCACCGAATTGAAACCATTTTGCAAAAATTTTCTAATTCATAAAAGGATAACACGTATCACCAAGTGAAGTTTACATTAGTTAAAATAAATATAAAACTGCATCTCTGTAATTTGTTTTAGTGAGAACACAGAGATGTATACCTTGAAACTGTTATGATGTAATAACGTAATATTTGTATTGAAGAGACATTCTACTTTATACTTGTATGAGGAAGTTATTGAATATACTAGAATCTTTCGTGACTTCATATTGTTTTTCTAAAACGATTTTTTTTCTCACTTAATAATATTTATAGATGTAATGTGTAATGCAATGCATTACTTTGCAAAAGTAATTGTAATTTAATGCATTACTTTGATAAATGCATGTAATTGTAATTGTAATATAATGCATGGTTTTGTCAAAGTAATTGTAATATAATGCATTACATTGCAATGTAATTTGCCCCATGCCTGGTGGAAATTAGTATTGTATATAAGTTTCATAACATTTGGTTGAGGCAAACTAAAGTTAGAGAATGGAAACGAAAAATTCAGCAATTTTTCCATTTGTAAAGGGACATAACTCCAGTCTTTACGCTTAACCACAAGTCCTACAGCAGTGGCTTGTTAAATTGCTTTCAGGCTTGTAAAAATCTTCTCTACAAGTCAACAGAATCCAACTAAAATTTTCAAAAATTTGAGCTTCTGGCTTGTGGATTCAAAAGATTATCGTGAAGACTGTAACTCTAGAACAATAAAAGTGACGCCACCAAAATTCAAACTTAATCTGTGTTTTGTGGAAATTAGCATTGTATATAAGATTCATAACATTTGGTTGAGGCAAACTAAAGTTAGAGAATGGAAACAATTTTCGGACGTACTGATGTACAGACGGACAAGGGTAAAACTTAATGCCCCCTCCGTTACGGCAGGGGCATAAAAAGTAGTTTACAAGATATTTTGTAAATATGGATAATTGATTGTTTATGATTTGTTTATATATAGCAGGACAACTGGTACACTTAGCATAATAAGCTAGAACTTAGTACCAGGCTTGGCTTCAAGCATACAGAGTATAAGGATGCAAGTGGACATGCATCAGGAAAATTATTCCACAGTAGATTGTAGAAATGTCCAATTCTCTGCACACAAAATTAATTCCACATAGGTCCACCCATTGAATTACACAGAAATATGTCCATGGAAATGTCTGAATACTCAATGGACAAGAATTCCATTTACATGTACATGGAAAAACTGTTGGCTATTTAAAGACTGGAGTTATATGGAGCCTTTATGAAATAAAAGAATATAAGCAATATTCAGGTAGTTATTTGGGAGAAATCTGATATATTGTTCAAATTATACTTTTTCACTGTTTAAATGTTAGACAAAGAAATAGAAAATTTTAACGTAAGCTTATACTTTAAAAATATAGAACAGGTATATTGTAATATGTTTGTCATGTGTAAAACCGGAAGCGAAACAAATTGCGCAGTTGCATAAGTCATTTCTAAAGAATAAAACTGGTATTCACCATTAACAAAGTACGCAATTAGATAATCAAGGCAAGTTATACTTTAGATTAATCTAATTCTTTTTGAAGACAATAGACGATAGCAATTTGCACGAACACATTTACATTAAATGTTTATAGCATGGGATGTGAAATACAAATTATTGACCAGGAAGTCAAATTTTTATGGGCGTGACAAAATTAAAATAAATAAAATAAAATAATAATAGGTCTCTCCTCCTAAATCATACATCTCTTTAATGAAAATTAGTAGCTCTGGCATCAGAAGATAGCTTATATCTCACACTGATTAAAAAATACATATTTTATGGAATTTTTGTTGCGATATAAAAGAAAATAAGCCACTTCTTGTTAAGTCAAGATCACTTCTAGTGTCAAATAATAGCTTACTCTACAGCGATTCCAAAAATATACAGTCTTGATGTATATTTTATAAAATTTCATGAAATAAGGGAGATAATTTACTCCTGCGATTTAAAAGAAAATGTCACTTCTGCTTTCATTTGATAGGTTACTTCATGCTTAATTTCCAAAAACAGATGGTTCTAGATTCTTTTACATGAAATTAGTGCAAAACATTTGCTACTTCATGTTTACAAAACACTGATATTTTTCAGGTCAAATATCTTCTAATCACAAAGATTTTTTCATGAATCAATAATAATTATACCAAATATTAAAATATAGATAGGCATTGTTGGCGGAGTAGTCGGACACTAGCTTTTCAACACTAATGTTATGAGTTCGAACCCAGTATGTGCTTTTCTCCAACTTTATAATTTACTAAGATTGTCCGTTTTCCTGCTTAAGATGACAGAAGTGGTTCATTCCAGGGACTCTGGGTTCCTCCACCAAAAAAATACTGACTGCCATGAAATAGCCAATAGTGTTTAAAGTGGCAATAAACACCAATCAGTCAATCCATCAAAATCTAGAAAGTCAAATTCAAGTATGAAGCAAGACCTTATTTACAAGTCTTATCTAATTAGATACAACAGACACGTGTTTCATATACATAAGACTCCTCAGTGACGCTCAGATCATAATGGTTAGAAGGCCAAACATGTAAAAGTTGAAGAGCATTGAGAACCAAAATTCCAAAAGTTGTGCCAAATACGGCTAAGGTAATCTATGCCTGGAAGAAGAAAATCCTTAGTGTTTTGAATTAAAGAACCTTAGTGAGCGCTCACATACCCCACGCCCCACATTGTCATTGGAGAAATTAAATAAGTGTAAGAAAAAAAATTGTATAAGAAAAAAATTGAATCATAATTTCCTGTCAATATGTACATCTACATAGTATGTCCTTATTATCTACAAAATTTCATGAAATTCTGTTGTGTGGTTTCAGAGGAGTTGAGATGACAAACTGTTGCAGAAGTACATTGAAGCAAATAAGTTCAAAGGCGTAACTCTTAGAAAAAAATTGAATCGTAATTTCCTGTCGATATGCACATCTAGGTAGTATGTCCTTATTATCTACAAAGTTTCATGAAATTCTGTTGTGTGGTTTCAGAGGAGTTGAGATGACAAACTGTTGAAGTAGTACCTTAAAGCAAATAAGTTCAAAGGGTGTAACTCCTATAAAAAAAAATTGAATCGTAATTTCCTGTCGATATGCACAACTACATATTATCTTAAAAGGTTTCATGAAATTCTGTTGTGTAGTTTCAGAGGAGTTGCAATGACAAACTGTTGCAGTAGTACATTGAAGCAAATAAGTTCAAAGTGGCGTAACTCCTAGAAAAAATTGAATCGTAATTTCCTGTCAATATGCACAACTACATAGTATGTCCTTATTATCTAAAAGGTTTCGTGAAATTCTGTTGTGTGGTTTGAGAGGAGTTGCGATGACAAGAAACAGGACTGACGGACTGACTGATGGACGAACAGATGGACTGACAGAAGGACAGACAGACAGACAGACAGAAGGGTAAAAACATTATACCCTCCGCAACTTCGTTGTGTAGGGTATAATAACTCTAAGAAAAAAACTGAATCATAATTTCCTGTCGTTATGCACATCTCGATAGTATGTCCTTATTATCTAAAAGGTTTCATGAAATTCTGTTGAGTGGTTTCAGAGAAGTTTTGATTACAAACTGTTGCAGTAGTATATTGAGGCAAATAAGTTCAAATGGGCGTAACTCTTAGAAAAATACCTGAATCACAATTTTCTGTCTATATGCACATCTAAATAGTATGTCCTAATTATCTACAAAGTTTCATGAAATTCTGTTGTGTGGTTTCAGAGGAGTTGCGATGACAAACTGTTGCAGTAGTATATTGAAGCAAATAAGTTCAAAGGGTGTAACTCCTAGAAAAAAATTGAATCATAATTTCCTGTGGATATGCACATTTACATGGTATGACCTAATTATCTACAAAGTTTCATGAAATTCTGTTGTGTGGTTTCAGAGGAGTTGCGATGACAAACTGTTGCAGTAGTATATTGAAGCAAATAAGTTCAAAGGCGTGACTCCTAGAAAAATATTGAATCATAATTTCCTGGCGATATGCACATCTACATAGTATGTCCTTATTATTTACAAAATGTCATGAAATTCTGTTGTGTGGTTTCAGAGGAGTTGCGATGACAAACTGTTGCAGTAGTATATTGAAGCAAATAAGTTCAAAGGGTGTAACTCCTAGAAAAAAATAAATCATAATTTCCTGTCAATAAGCACATCTACATAGTATGTCCTTATTATCTAAATAGATTTCATGAAATTCTGTTGTGTGGTTTCAGAGGAGTTGAGATGACAAGAACAGGACTGACAAGACTGATGGACGGACAGATGGATAGACGGGTCAAAGCATTATACCCTCCGCAACATTGTTGCGTGGGGTATAATAATTCACTTTGCAAACAGTAAATTTATACAAATGATCATATACAAACTGGGCTGGTGATATCCTCTGGGACAAAACGCCCACCAGCAGTGGCATTGACCCAATGATGTAAATCAGTTATCAAATATATTTTATCACAACAAATCATATTTCGACTTTCCAGGGGAGAATACTCCTATTAAGAAACACCATAACCTTTGGACCAAAATGTTTTCAACTAGAATATGTTGAAACTAAAAATTTCTTGTTTTACTCATATATTATCTATATAATAATTATATGAATAAACAGCGTGCCATGAGCGCATGATACGCTGTTGTGTTTTCAAAGAATAAAGTTAAAAACTTCTCAATGAATATCAGAAATTTTTAAAAATCAAAAGGAGGTTATTGTCGAGCCTGCGACTTTTGTCGCAGAAAGCTCGACAAAGGAAAAGTGATCCGCGGCGGCTGCGACGGCGGGGGCAGCTACGGCAGCGTTAGCTAACTTCTTAAAAACTTTATATTTTAGAAGGTGGAAGACCTGGATGCTTCATACTTTGTATATAGATGCCTCATGTTATAAAATTTCAGTTAGTCACATGTCCAATGTCCTTGACCTCATTTTCATGGTTCAGTGACTACTTGAAAAAAAAGTTAAAATTTTTGTAATGTTAAATTCTCTCGTATTATATTAAAGTAATAGGATAACTATATTTGGTATGTGCGTTCCTTGCAAGGTCCTCATGCCTGTCAGATAGTTTTCACTTGACCTCGAACTCATTTCATGGATCAGTGAACAAGGTTAAGTTTTGGTCCATATCTCAGATACTATAAGCTACAGGTCTAGTATATTCAGTGTATGGAAGGACTGTAAAGTGTACATGTCCAGCTGGTGGGTGTCTTCTGACCTTGACCTCATTTTCATGGTTCGGTGGTTATAGATAGTTTTGTGTTTTTGGTCTGTTTTTCTTATACTGTATGCAATAGGTCTACTATATTTGGTGTATGGAATGATTGTAAGGTGTACATGTCTAGCTGGCAGGTGTCATCTGAACTTGACCTCATTTTCATGGTTCAATGGTCAAAGTTAAGTTTTTGAGTTTTGGTATTTTTTCTAATACTATATGCAATAGGTCAACTATATTTGGTGTATGGAAATATTTTATGATATATATGTCAGTAGCACAGGTTTTATTTGACCTTGACCTCATTTTTACGGTTCATTGCTCAGTGTTAAGTTTTTCTGTTTTGGTGTGTTTTCTTAAACTATAAGCAATAGGTCAACTATATTTGTTGTATAGAAGAATTGTTAGCTGTTCATGTCTGCCTGGCATGGTTCATCTGACCTTGACCTCATTTTCATGGTTTATTGGTCAATTTTAGTTATCTTGGTTAATATATGTTAAAATTATGTGACAGTTGTAATAAAGCTTTATATTTAGGACTATCAACATAACATCAATGATAAGTAAAGAAGGCGAGACATTTCAGCGTGTGCACTCTTGTCTTAATAGATATAAATCAGTCACTAAAGTTTAATGAAAACTGCTCATAACACTCTAGGATTTTGTTCGAAAACTTGAAAATCACCCTTTTTATGAATGAAAATCCCATAATTCGAAATGTAAAATCTAAATTAATAAAACCAAATGGGAGCTTACAGCAATAGATATAAACAATTCACCAAAATGTCAGGAAAACTGCTCAAAGCATTTTTAGTTATTGCCCGAAAACTGGAAAAAACCTTTTGTAATGAACAAAACCCCATACATTATGTAACTCGAAAATTTATAAAAGTCGAAATGGAGCTTTTGTCAATATATATGAACAATTCACCAAAGTTTCTTGCAAACTGGTGGAAGTGTTTTGACTTATTGTCAGATAACAGGGAAAAAATCTTTTGTAATTAATAAAACCCAAAATCTAAAATTTATAAAAACTAAAGGAGCTCATGTCAATAAATATAAACAATTCACCAAAGTTTCATGCGAATTGGTTGAAGTGTTTTGAGTTAATGTCCAACATGTTGACGAAGGACAGATTGACAACGGTATCCCATAATACGCCTCGTAAACGGGTGTATAAAATAAGGAAATGTGGTATGATTAATTGCCATTGAGACAACTATCCACAAAGTTCAAATGAAATGTATGAAAGCAATTATTATTGGCAACCATACTGTCAGTGAGTCTTCAACAATGAGTAAAACCAATACTGAATATAGTCAGCTATAGGCCGACATAAAAAATATGAAATAAAAAGAAGAAACTGTGTGACCAAGGACACAAACCAACCAGGGCTGTATAACCAGTCAAGGTTGTTAAAAACTTCCATATATATACAAGGACATGAGTGCCCAAACAACTTAAACAGTATTTAATTATTCCTGCTTATTTGAATATATATATATATATATAGTTTCTTTAATAATAGGAATCACAATATTTCAATAAAGAAATTATTACTAAATATACATTTTCAAACTGTTTTTCCTGACAGATTAAGCATAAAATGTCTACAAAACTTGTAGGCTGTATGAGGATCACAGCCTTTAATAGACCAAAGGTAATTTTTAATATTTTATAGAAGAATATATTTGTTTCTATTTGGCATATAAGTGAGTGGTAATTCAATCAAATAAGTTTAAGAAAATATTCTAAATTCTTAACAATATTCCTACAAAATTATGTGTTCATTCCAGCTGGATTAGTTCATACAGGTGTAAAAAAACCTCTGCATATTTGATAGAATTCTGTCAAGCTTTTTTCAAGGAGCTGCAGTCTTACAAACAGATAGTAGGCAGAAAAATGGCTAAAATTCCATGTTTCGGTTAATGGATAATACCAAAATCACTCATATCAAGAATTATATATCTACAGCTGTGCTACTATAAATGTCTGTCAAACCCTTTTTTAAGAGTTGTCGCTTCACAAAGAGTGAAAAAGAACTGATTCCTATGTGTCACTAATATACTCACTACAGCAGGTGACAAATTAAAGAGACAGAAATAAAGCTCTAAACTTTTTAAATCATTCATACATGCATGTTCTTAATTACTTAACAATCATTGTTTCTATATTAACATTCTTATTTCATGGAACAGGTCAAAGGAACAATAAGGTAAATTTAACAATCTTGCAGATATATTATGTTGTAGTGCTTGAATTCTAGTTAACACCTATGTTCTTATACCTGTGTCACTCACCTCAATCTTATTATTCATCTTTAACAATGGCCTCTTTACAACAGTGTAGACTGGACTATAATGCGTCAGCACAGTTGATTATATGCTAGCATCTAGTTTACTTTATTATATTTAAGTGCGCAACAATTCTATACTATGATCTCCAGTAGAATTCTCTGACCACTGTTTATTATAATCATTACGATTAAATATTGTACTCAAAGAGAGACAACTCTTGCCTCGCAATCTGAATATGGTAAATATTCATGTTGTATATGTCATGCATGAGGGTCGTTATGAATGCAGGTATCTTCATGACAAATAATGGTAAAATTTTGTCTTAATGACGCTAAAGGTAATTTTGGTGCATCTGATGACAAAATGTACACTTTCTTTCAGACGATAAAAATTGACTGATTTTAACGAATCACGTTAAATTTTTCAAAAGTAACGGTAATGATAATTTTTCAGACCTTTGACAAATTTTCAAATCCCAATAAGGAAATTCATCTAATTAGCCGAAAATGACCGTTTGACGACTGACTGTACAGGGCATTCATACCCTCATGCATGTTATGTTGTACACTTGGATTATATAAGTGCTTTACTCAATAAAATATTTATTTGAAAATATATCTAGCATTAACTTTAGAAATAATTCACTTCATAAACAATTTTAGAAAATTAGTCTATATATCTAGTTTTTGATAGGTGTAAAGTAAATTTTTATGTAGTTTTCTGAGGATTGAAGGTCAATTTAAGAATTTGGGAAGTGTAAAATAAAGAAGGATTTATGACATCTAAGATAACTTTGATTATGTCACAAAGACTTGATGATTTAAGTATTATAATGTAAAGTAAAGTTATCATAAATTAAGTATTGATGGTTGAGAATAGTACTGTTTTATATGCTTTATCATATATTTCAACAGGAGAGTATATATGAACTGCTTTCTGAACCTTAGCACCTGGTTTACCTTCAGTTCTAATTTTGTCTTGTTTTCAAAGCTTTAAAAGAACTGCTCAATTACTCATCCAAGCACCTTGGTTACCTTAGAATTTGTGTGCTGTTGTTTTAAAAATATTTTGTTTATTGTCAAGTTTTTGTGTGTTTTGTATGGTATTTCATTGAGTTCTTTTTATAGTTGCATTTCATGTGTCAGATAATATGAAAACTCGACGTTTGTGACATGACATGCCAAATAATACGTCATTCAATAAATTGCGTCACGCCCGAATGACCGTTCATTTAGTACCCATTTTGAGGAAAAATATTTCTTGAGAAGCTTGCATAAATTAAAACAGACTTAATGTACATTACAACAATTGACCCTTTACTACATGTTCAACTCGTATACATTCTATTTCTGATTATTTAATATATATATATATTTATCATATATTTAGTAGTAAATACAGTAGTTTTGAATATTTGATAAATAGCCTGCTGTTTAATCCATATCACTCAACTTTGATTGGCATCCTTTATCACACCCTTTATCACACCCTTTATCACACCCTACTCATTTTTTTCATGTATATGTCTACATGAACTTGTGTTATTTGTTCTGCTGATATTGATTCATGAACATAAATAACCTTCACTATTTAGAACTTTGCATTTGTGTTGTGTCGGTAATTGTTATTTTGTGTGTTGCTTGTTGCATCTTGGATTTTGCATGTTGTGAAACATAATTTCTGACCTTTTGATCAACTTTGGTGAATTAGGATCTGAGACCTAGTGGAATAAATGCTGAAACAAATTTTAGGATCAGGACAATTGCTTCAGCACTTTTTCATATACATACAATTATTGCATAGGTAAAAATGAAAACTTTTCCCGTATTGATTGGGTTTCTTGTGGTGTGTTGGCAACATATTCAAATCTAAGTTTCTGTATGCAAGAGACTTTCGACTGAAAAATTACAGGGCTTTCATATGATATAAAGTAATTGTGTAACTATATTGACCTTATCATATATTTCTGATAGCTTTCCCACCTATTCACATATTTTCAAGCTGGAAAATGTGACCTGCTGTAAATTCAGAAATTATTGCAAGGTTTTTATTAATGAGAATAATGCGACTTGGCGAGTATCGCAATAAGAACTCGCATTTTGAAAACTAAACCATAGATCTGTATGTAGAATTTTCTAAAGATTGCAATAAATAAACTCGCATTCTTGACCATTTTGAAAATTGCAATAATAAATACACTGAAGTTTAAAGTTGAAACAGCTCACTGACGAACTGATTGAATAACTATAATACAGATGAATGCAGTGGCAGAGCAGAAAACATAATGCCTCATAGTCTCATACTATCATAAATGAGGCATAAAATCAAAGCTTATTATTTTTCTCCAGAGACAGAGCTCTTGAACATTCATAAAAAATGTGTTGCCTGTAACACCTCTATGCACCCTGCTGTAGAATCTCCATGTTAATAAATAATTATCAAAACCTAAATTTATGCAAGCCATTTCCTAATTTTTTCACTCTGCTTTTATGTTTTCTAAAACTACATGTATCATGTATTCACAGAGGATCAGCAGTTATGTTACCAAGAAGCATGGTAGATTTGTGTCCACTCCAATGTTTGGGAAGAGCACAAAACTTGTACCAGGCATTGGTGAAGCTTATAGCCAAAAACTTAAAGAATATGATATTACAAAGGTAAAATAACAATCATTTGTGGCCTTTCATCTGAGTTTAAATGAATGCTTTATCCAATGAACCATTGCAGATTTGTTTGCAATAAACTATAATTAAAGAAATGTTTTCCAATGCTTAGTTTTGCAAAATTTCAGAGAATTAAGTTTCGTAAAAAATAAATACTCGGCTATTCAATTTGTATGAAGAATTTCTTTATTTTGCAATAAATGATCTTACATTTTGTCAATAGATATAAGAAGATGTGGTATGAGTGCCAATGAGACAACTCTCCATATTCATATTACCAATTTTGACTTTGGATTTTATTATTTTCGAAAGGTTACACCTAATCTGTGGTAAGACAAGTAAGAGCAACCAGAAAAAGTAAAATCAAACATATAATCGGTCCAATTTTTGGGAAAGTTTTCTGTTTTCCGATGATTTTGTTGTGTAAAGAAAACATAAAATAGTAAATGTCCCCCTATAAAATTGTAGAGATTGTAAGCTTGATTTTACTTCCTAAAGATGCTCCTACTTGACCGAGTACCAGGATGTCCAACCACAGAGTAGGTAACCTGTCTAAAAATATAAAATCCAGAGTCAAAATTGGTAATATGAAAACAGTCTATTGTTCAACAACTAAAATACTTTATGCATGCAAAAGTCTAAATTTCCATTTTTCCAAATAGAATTTACCAAAATTTGGTGATTTGCAATAATCGTCAGTTGAAAAAAAC
Organism: Mytilus coruscus; assembly: GCA_017311375.1. NCBI lineage: Eukaryota > Metazoa > Mollusca > Bivalvia > Mytilida > Mytilidae > Mytilus > Mytilus coruscus. Next base: position 8,225,728 of record CM029604.1, on the reverse strand, counting down.
AATTTGTGCAAAAGAAAACCATCTGAACTGAAAAAATCAAATTATTATAGTATTCTTATTATTTTAAGCAGCAATTGTACTACTGAGACTAAAGGACAAAGATGTGAACAGATTCATTTATAGACAATAATTGTGCCCTAACATGTCCACTTGAAATTGAAAAAGAACCTCAGTATTCTCATGTACAGTATTCAACCCTTAACCAACAGCAATATATTATAAATTCTAATATTTAAAGCGAGAGGCTTGCCGAGTTTAAATTATTAAAATGTAACTGTTGAGAGTGAAGAAATATTGTAATACACATGTACACGAGTTATAGTTGTGGAATCTGTTTCTCTAATGATTTTATCCTTCCTTTTCAAAGATATGCAGAAAGTCGCGCTCTTTATATGTGACATCATCATGGACTCAGCTAGCATGGTGGGTTTTTTTTTCATGACGTCACAATAGGTCATAAAGAAGAAACCAAGAAAATTTGACGTCATAAATAAATTTGGACCAATCATTTGCTGAGAACAGACATTTCACTAGTTAAGAGAAATATTTTTCTCAAACCGATCAAGAAATGTGAAGATAGCACAAAATTAGATAAACAACTGTTTATTTTAATTTCAGGCCAGCCAACTGCTGGAGGTGTACATCGGTTGTGATGGAGACCGTTTAAAGTTCACAAACATTATACAGCAGTTGACTGGAGGTAATCCTTGTCATATGAATCAGGCATACGATGGCATAGACCAATTTTACCAACTGAATTACGGTCCATAAGAGAAGATGCCCAGTTTATGAGCGAGTTTAAGGTAATTGTTTTAACTTTCCTTCCATACTGAACACCCATTTCAATGGGAGATGAATTCATGGTAGCTAATTGATGTTACTTTCAAACTTAAAAAGTTATGAATGGGCTAATTGGCAAGTTGACATTTGGGATAAATCTTAAATTCTATAATTTGGGCTAATCTTAAAGGGGCACTAGCTGTCAAATTCATATTCACCGATTTCTCATATTTGATTTATAACAATGTAAAACATTTATCCAAATTAAAAAGTCTAAAACAGTATACGGACATGGGCTCAATAAAATGTAGCTTCGTTTTGTGTGTATTTTAGTCTAGACGCCATCTAATTAACTGTCAAGTTGACCTCCGAATACTTCCGATTGCCATAAAGGGATATAAACATAAATATAGATATAAATAGATATCAGACTTGTGCATTTGGATTTTCTAGGTCTGTTTAATTTCATTTTATAGATTAAAAATATATGTTAATACTTATCTACAATATTATTTTCATTTACCTGTGTTTAATTTTGATATTACAAATGGCGTAATTTTTTTTTCAAAGCTGATGTTTTTTCTGAAATTGTTTAGCATTTCACAGCGGTATAATACTTTTACTATAATTATTCATCCCTTAATTTTATTAACTTTGTATTTATACATTGTATCATAGATCAAATTTATTCGTTCAATGTATGTTCATTTGGTCACTACGTTTTTGATTGAGTGAAGTCATTCCAATTGATATTTTATAGTGTGTCTTTCTATGTTGTGATGTTACACTATTGTTTCAGATAAGGGTGAAGGTTTGGTACCATTAAAACGTTTAAACCCGCTGCAATTGTTTGCACCTGTCCTAAGTCAGGAATCTGATGTTCAGTAGTTGTCGTTTGTTGATGTGGTTCATTAGTGTTTCTCGTTTCTCGTTTTTATATCAATTAGACTGTTGGTTTTCCCGTTTGTATGGTTTTACACTAGTAATTTTTGGGGCCCTTTATAGCTTGTTGTTGGGTGTGAGCCAATGCTCCGTGTTGAAGACTGTACCTTGACCTATAATGGTTTACTTTTATAAATTGTGACTTGGATGGAGAGCTGTCTCATTGGCACTCATACCACATCTTCCTATATCTATATAATCATCGTTTTACCTGTATAAGAATTATTTTTTGTGGATCGAATCAGTCAATCAAATGATTTACCTTTGTTTCACTTTCAATGTTGACATTCTTTTCCTTTAAATAATTGAACACGCACAATGCATGCAGTATCCATCTCTAGCTAAGGGGTTTAATTGAAGTTCACATGAATACGGATTCAATGAGGTCGAATTATTCACTTGCAAGTGAATAATTCAGGATCAATGTTTCTTAGCTTATTTTGACAAAATTGAAACATACTGGCTGCTAAAAGCAATATATATTATTTCACTATTTCACTTTCATTAATGATTGAACAAAAAATAATATTTTATATTTTTATATATCTCGTAGCTAGTGCCCTTTAAAGTTTATATCTGGGCTTATCCTTCCATGTACAGGTTAATTACAGGTAAAATATCTATTATATTGTTTGACATTCAATACATATACGTATTATATAATTTATATTGCTCTTGATTAATATCACTACTGTAAAACAGCCCATGAAAAGGCCGTGAAATGTCTGTGAAATATCACAGGGCGCGAAAACCCGTGAAAATACCCGTGACTTTTGTAAAAAATATTTCTAAAGGCCGTGAAAAATATTTGATGTTAGAAAAGACTGTGAAATTTCAATATCCTGTGAAAAGGCCGTGATAATTTGTCGTTTCATGCTTAATAAAATATCACTGCCTTTTCACTGGTTGTTGAAACCAGTGAAAAGGCCGTGATATTTTTCATGTCAATTTTTCTTATCCTAATTCAGATTTAAAACATCCCATGTGATTATTGTAATATGGTCTTATTATTTCCACTCACATTTTCTAAATATCCTATAAACTTTTCATTATAAATATATGTCTGTTTAAATATGATTATATGCAATACTACTGTACAGGACTGACTTTTAAATGGAACCATTCATTGTTAAAATTAATGACTTTGTGCCAATAAATATTTTGTATTTAAAGAAAAGTATTTTGCTTCTCGTCTGTACATTATTATAAACAATGTAAACATTAGTTTTAATTGGAACCGAAACATGTAAAACGAGAACTTCCCAGAATATCAGACCGTATCCAGATTCGTGTTTCTTTTAGAGTAATTGTAGGGTTACACTAATGTCCTGACAATGTCCTGACATGTCCTGACAAATGTCCTGACAATGTCCTGACGATTGTCCTGACCGATATGAAAATGCTAAATACTTTTTTATTATTGAAAGGATTTACTTTAAATTTGGAACCAAGCAAGATGACAACATTTCTTAAATAAATACAAGAAAAAATTTAAAAAAATATTTTTAAGAGTTAGAAAACTTGACCTGACCAACTTCAACTTTGTACTGACTAATGTCCTGACCGATATGAAACTGCTAAATACTTTTTTATTTTTAAAAGGATTGACTTTAAATTTGGAACCAAGCAAGATGACAACATTTATTTAATAAATACAAGAAAAAAATAGAAAAAATATTTTTAGGAGTTAGAAAACTTGACCTGACCAATTTTGACTTTTGCTGACTAATGTCGACTTGGTTTCAAATAAGAAGTCAATCATACCCATAATAAAAATGTATTTAGCATTTTTATATTGGTCAGGACATATATATATAGTCACTGCAAAGTCAATGTTGGTCAGGTCAAGTTTTTTATCCTTAAAATATTATTTTTCCAATTTTTCAAATAATTATTAAATATATGTTATTATCTTGCTTGGTTTAAAATTGAAGTCAATCCTTTCCCCACACTGGCCACATAAAAAAATGACATTTATGTACAGTACACTAGTCACTACGTAGACATAGACATAGATAATTGGAAATGATTATAATAGCAATAAAACATAGCTAATTGGAAATGATTATAATAGCAATAAGTATCTCTGAAATGGAGTTCACTCTGATAATCAGAGACGTAACCCCTTTGAATGTGTCGGGAGCTATTTAAGTATTTTCGGACTTGGCCGTCGGGACACAGAGTTCAAAGGGATTAATCAGAGGGTAGCAGGAAAGTATTTAATATTTGTACAGCAAAATGTCCTTTATAGAAGGGTTTGTGCCATATCATAAGAATTATTGGTATGGCAATGAGGTGTTTAAAAATAATTGGTATGGCGAATGTGCCTGCAGTAAAGTTGCTACGCCCTGGCCCCTGTAAAATAAATAGCTGTGACTCATTATGGCAACTTAGTCTAGACAAGTTTGGCTTTAGCTATACATATTATTACTTCAAAGAAACATTTAAATTTAATAGTCTGTCTTAAAAGTGTCTTTAGTCTTTAAAAAATCTAAAAAAAATAATATAAGTTGACAATACAGAACTTCGTTAACTAATGATGCCATATTGGATAGGGGCAGATTTTCTGGAAAATGGTATGAAAATATGGGAAAACCTATGCATGTTTCAAGTGGCTGTTCTGTTTCAGTGATTTTTTAGTATTTTTAATACTATTTTCACCTCAGTATGAAAATCTGCCCCTATTCAATATGGGGTCATTAACAGTGAAGTCCTGTATTGCATGGAATAATATTGTAGCTGTTTTAAGTACATGTATGTACATAAATGCCAAAATTAATTTGAATATATAAATAGTTTTTTATATACATGTATAATATATGTAATATTGTTTATTTATTTATTCTAGGAATGAAGAGCAAAAGGATATAGCACAGTCTTTATAAAATAGTTCCAAGAATCCAGTTGGAAAGAAGAGCTTTTCAGTTAAAAGTATTTCCTGGGAATTAACAGGAACTTCTATAAATGTTTTCTGGAATAGTTATTCAAAAGGGCAGTGAAGTGAAGGATAACATTAGACAATTATTGCTGAAGTGGTAAAATCAGACCTAAGAGATGTACAAAATTTCTACAATGCATGTTACAGCTGACTTTAGCTACTTAATCACATTGACATTTGTGTGCTTTTATGTTTTCTTTACATAATTACTACAGTTCTATTAAAATTAATATTTTTATTCTTTGTCACAATTATAACTAAAAAATACAGCATTTTAATATGGTTTTCATAGTTTCACTTGCATTGTACTTAAATAAGTTGTCTGTAGATGTTTTCACTAGGTTTTCAGGCATTTCACTTCACTTGATTGAAACAGCATTTAAATTTTTGTTAAATTATGGCCTGAAAAATACAATTAACATTTTACAGGAGTTTTCACAATCAGCGAATGGCTGTTTATCACAGTAGTATATGTACATTTCACGGTCTTTTCACAATGGGCACATAATTTATCACGACTTTTCACTGTGTACATTTTGTTTTCACAGGGTTTCTACGGTCTCTTTACCCAAGTTTTCAGTTGGCACCTCTTCACGGCCTTTTCATGACAAATAAATGCATATACTGTACTATATCTACATTTCACGGTCTTTTCACAATGGGCACATAATGCATTATCATGACTTTTCACGGTGTACATTTTTTTTTCACAGGGTTTCTACGGTCTTTTCACACAAGTTTTCAGGTGGCACCTCTTCATGGCCTTTTCACAAACTTTTCACAGCCTTTTCACGACAGTCATTCCACGGCACTGTCACGGATAAGTTTCACGCCAACAGAAATTAACCGTGACAAGCACTGTAAAATTTGTAAGGGTTCATGAAACCAAGTGTCTCGCCTACTTTTGCTGTTAATCGCAGGCTCAACAAAATGAGGAAAAAATCAATAAAAATATTCCTTTAGATACTATCTTTTGATTGTAAGAAGCTTCTGTCAAAATTTGGTATAAATCCAGGATAGTTTATGAATCTAATAAATGTTTTAAAACTTTAACTGCAGACTGTATTTAATGTTAACTGGAAGAAAAACTAAGTCCATTTATAAGTAAAATACGGATAAACAGGTACAAAATTTTAACAAAATTTCCTTCTAGATACTAGCTTTTGATCATAAACAAGCTTCTGTCCAAGTTTGGTAGAAATCCAGGATGGTTTAAGAAAGTTATTAAAATTTAAAAAACTTTAACCACAGAGTGAATGTATTGTTTCCTGGCAGAAAAACTAAGTCCATTTATAAGTAAAATACGGAAAAAAATCAAAAAATGAAATTTTTTTTAAACAAATTTACTTCTGGATACTTTCTTATGATCATAAACAAGCTTCTGTCCAAGTTTGGTACAAATCCAGGATAGTTTTAGAAAGTAATTAAAATTTTAAAACTTTAACCACAGAGTGAATGTAATGTTTCCTGGCAGAAAAACTAAGTCCATTTACAAGTAAAATATGGAAAAACAGGAATTTTATTTTTACAAAATTTACTTCTGGATACTATCTTATGATCATAAACAAGCTTCTGTCCAAGTTTGGTACAAATCCAGGATAGTTTAAGAAAGTTATTAAAATTTCAAAAACTTTAACCACAGAGTGAATATTTGTGGATGCCGCCGCCGCCGACGGCGGCGACAACGACGACGCCGACGGAATGTAGGATCGCTATGTCTCGCTTTTCGACTAAAGTCAAGGCTCGACAAAAATCACCAGCATTTTACGGACATTTTCACGGCCAATCTACGGGCATTGTTCCAGTAGTGTAAATGCACGCAATAAATTCTGAATTTACAGTAATAAGCAAAAAATCTTTTGAAAGGTTGAAAAGGAAACAATTACAGAAAATGTTTTACAATATGAGTGAACACAATGACATGTCAATACTTTGGAGCATTAGAAACACTGGCAACACTTGTGCTGCTGATGATGGTGGTGGTGGACGTTAGTCCTGAAAGTGATGACCACAAGGATGGTTTTAAAGACCTTCATTACCTATGAGGGTCCTGAAAGTATCATCAGCCATGATTTACAATACATTTTGATACCAAAATTAGGAAATGATTATGAAACTAAGGTTCAAACTCCCTATGGCAAAGATGATTTTGGCTATACTGTTTTGGTCCCTTTTCCAAAAGATTTAAGGTGGTACCTAACACTACAGGAGATAACTCTGTAAAAATCAGCTAAACGTTTTAATCACGTTGTTTTGTTAAGGAAATATTAAGCTTCTCAATGATCAAAATTAGTGTTTGTCAAACTGCTATATAACCAACGAAATTTTTCTGATAAAGTGGTTGGTTCAAATTTTTGAAATTTTTATATTTTGTCAAAGGGTCAAAGTGAACATTTTGTCAAAATTTTATGAAAATTAAACGAGCCAAATTAATATTAGTCAAGGTGTTGGGTACCACCTTAATGTATTTATACAACTCTGACTTCAAATGTATAGGTTTGACTACTAGTGTTCCTATGAAGGAAAATCCAGAAAAGCACTTCCGATGCACAAAATTTATAGTATTATTCTTATTTTGCTTTCACATATAATTGATAATTCCGTCTTTTTACAACACATACTTGATATCAATAAACTTAAAGGTCTGCAATGATCAGACGAGATCATGCAATAATTCTCTCCTTTCTAATTTAGAAAACAGATTTGATGATTATACCTATTACAAGCTATATTACCAAAACACTTTTGTAAATTATGATGCATTATAATGCGCCCTGATTCTAAATAATGTTTACCCTGGTATTCCTTTAGAAGGATTTAATTCTTGAGTTTCTATTAACCACAATACATTCTTCAACAAGATTTTACATTAAAATACAGCTGCACACCTACTTAAATGAACCTCCTCATGGGGTTTTTGATTATGTGATTACTTGGCCGTTTTCATAGTGATTATTTAATTACCAGACCAAATATTTCATGACTATTTGATTATCTTACCTAAAAAAAAATTAATGATTATGATTAAAAATGTATATTGGCAAAATATTTGTGATTATGTGATTACTTGGACACCCCATGAGGGGCCTTATCTTATATAAGACAGTGTGCAAACTTTTGTCACATATTTAACAAACCACCAAATAGGAATATGAATATCCTTTTCTCATATATTTTTCTTTCGATTTTCAGTTGCAAAGGTTTTTTCAAGTATTCAATTGGAAGCTTGGGTTATTTTCGAATACACATAGTAGTCACCTTGAGAAGAAAGTTTGTAACTTTATTGTTTTCAAACTATCCACTTTGTTTCCAAATTTTGTATTTTTGACAAAGGTAGACAACTCCTACATGTAGACAGGACAATATGTCTTCCCTGTCAATACAAACCCTCTGGAAGAAGCATGTCTTGGTGTATGTAAGCATTTATAAGAATTGTCATTCTATAACCAGCTATTTGAAGTCCCATTTTACAATATAATATGTGTGATTTACTAAGCCACTTTCAAAGTCAAAATTATTCTGAGATTCTGCTCAATGGACCTTATTATTGCTGTTTAGAATCTGTGACATACGACCAGAAAATCTATGTCACCTGAACTATTGAAGTCATACAACAATCACTTTTCCTTTGTGGTGTCAGACTGTATCTATTGTGACTTCAAAATTTTACAGGAACCTTTGTGATGTCCAGTGATATTGACCAAATAGCTACAAGGTGTATATAATCATGGTTGTACTATTTGCTTTGTATAAACAGGGACCCAGTTTGCCCTTCCTAGGTATTGTTTCCTTTGCATAAAACAAAAATTTGGTACTTTGAAAATGGATTATTGCACTGTTAAATTTTTCAACTTAACATTAAAATAAATTAAATTTAAAATTTCTGCTTACTGATTTGATCGTCTATATTCTCCAAGTTGTCCTGATGCTCCATAGCTTCCATAGAATTAATGTTAAAAATTTATCACTGCACAAAATTGTATGTTCCAAATTTATAATTCGACGTCAGTTTCAAATATACCTTATAATCACAGGTAAAATATTAATTTTACTAGTTACATCACCATAGAAGTAACTTTTAGCTCAAAAGGTGTTAATATTTTATATAGAACTGTTAAAAAACTGACGTCAAAAACTTAATGAAAATATATAAACAGCAGGCATCAATCCAAAGCTACAAATTTAGTGCATTTTAAAGTCCAAAAGTCACCAATGATCATCCAGCAGAAACTGTTGTCGAAATACTTTTATACTTTTAGTATTGCACTAAGAATGTATCTTTCAATGTCTATTTCAAATTTTATTTATCATTTCTAAATTTAAACCTAGAGGCTACAATTTAAATGCTATCATTCATTAATTACATTGACAGATTTCACTTTCAGCATTGTATCATAAACAGAAAATGCAATGTCATCAAAACTTTGACTCCACTAAAGAATGTTTATTTCAATGTATGTTTCCATCTTACAAAATAATTTACATAAGTCAATCTCTAACTAGGTATTTTATCATCAAATAAACTAGGTCCAAATTGGGCTGCAAAATTGTTCACTTATGAACTAATTTTTTAATACTGCAAATTGATTTTTTCCAATTTCAACTGAATTATTTCTTTTCTATCCTTCTGTGAATTGAGTTTTTCTATCCTTCTGTGAATTAAATTTTCCCATTCATCTATGAAATATTTTTTTCCACTTTGCCATTAAACATTTTTTCGCATTTTGCTATGAATTAATTTTTTCCAATCCATCTATAAATTAAGTTTTTTTCCTATAATTCTAAGAATTAATTGTTTCCATCTAACAACAATACACTCAAGCAGAAATAAGTAATATCATGTTTAGGCAGAATTAATTAATACCTACTGAATTAATAATTAAGGTATCTAGTATTTGGGTAATCACTAATACAGATCACATTTACCTAGGATGTATACATAGTGACTGGTCAATAGGACATAAATGTCAATAAAGTATTTGACTGGTCAGATACTGTATAAACTTTGTAAATACCCTTTTCACATGCACTCTACAGATATAACCATTAATTTTAAGCGCCCCTTTAACTATTGCTTATAGCAGGAATTTACCCATAATACATGGAATTATTTTCTCTACAAAAACATCCATAAGTCTCGTAAAAAATTACACTATAATTCAATAAAATAGTTTTTTTAATCAATATTTGTCAAAATTAATTATGAGTATCTAGTTAAATAAATATTTAAAATTCTGTTATAAAAGTTTCCAATTTCCAGTTTGGGGTTCATTTGTATTATTCCATTAATAAATCAATTTCCTTGTTTTAATAACAGGTTCAAATCAATAGTACTAATAAAACAAACTCATTGTTTATTTACGAACAGAAGAAATGTCTTATTCAAATACTTTTAGTCCCTTTGGGAATATTGGATTATTTCCCTTTTGAAATAGAAAAAGAAGAAATTAAATGTAATGTTTACATCCAATCTAATCACTGACAAATGCAGCTATTTTGATATAAAAGTATCAAATGATTGATTGCTGTTTGCTATATGTCCAGGGGCAAATAGTTCATGCATGTGTTACTCAAAGATGGCTATCTTGGTTTTTTCTATCGGGCAACATTAGTACTTGCTGATGTTGGTTTCATTGTACAAGCTATTAAAATATACAGCAACTTCCATTCTGCTTTGGAATATAAAAATAAGGAGATGTGTTTTGATTGCCAATGTCAATGAGCCAAGTTCAAATGAAGTGGATGTAAGCAATTACAGGCATCCATATCTAGTAAACAGACTATGAATCAGACAAATAAAATATAAGCTTAGTGGTCATCCAGTTGTGGACTAACAGTGTAGATTTTTTATTATGTGAATTATTCAACAGCTATGGTCTAGCTTAGACAAAAAACAGGGTGAACCTCCAAACTTAGTTTAAACCCCTTCACTTTTGAACATATAAAACTTTGCACATGTTGTGCCTGTAGAAAGTAATTTGGTTTTGCTCATTGTTGAAGGCGGTACGATGACCTATATCTGCTAACTTTCTACGTCAGTCATTTGTTCTCTGGCGGAGAGTTGTCTTAATGACAATCATACCACATCTTCTTTTTTTTTATTTCTAGACCATGTGTTGTTGTTGTTTATCTTTTATATTTGTAAAAAAAAAAACATTTTAAGGTGTTATATATTGATAAATCTAATAAAAATATCATAATTGATTTCAAAAAGCTGCTTACAGCGCATTTTCCATGCAGCCCGGACTTAGTAGATAACTTTACAGAAACATAATTTAAGGCGATTTACAGTAACCAGAATAAAAAGTTACTTTGGTATACAGACCCAGCGCTATACATAAATAATTCAAGAGTTATATAATTACTGTGGGATTTCCAAATTACAAGAAATTACTGTACAGCCATCATAATTTTGCTAATCAAGAAATATTTATTTATTTATTTATCAATCAATGCTCACTTATACCCTGATGGGTTGATGGCATCGATAACAACAGAACAATTTGAACACAAAAGCATAAAATCATTAAGATCAAGATGATCGAACAGTCAATAACTCAATAAATACTTAATATAGTAGCATGTTATAACTTCTTATAAAGGTATGGAGTCCACCCCTGCAAAATGTCCATGGTCAAAACATGGCCCACCAAAATTGGTTCTCTATGCTTTTAACCATGTTTTTTGCTAACATGTATCATGGTTATTATCTCAACCATGGTTTTACTACTTAGACCATGGTTACATTTTCCAAGACCATGGTTTTACTACTTAGACCATGGTTACATTTTCCAAGACCATGGTTTTACTACTGAGACCATGGTTACATTTTCATAGACAATGGTTTTACTTCTTAGGCCATGGTTACATTTTCAAAGACCATAGTTTTACTATAAATTGAAGATAAATTAACGATAAAAAACATTTTTATTAAATTGTTTTCACTTGAAATATATTATAATTGGGCAAATCTGGACATACCATGAACAGAAGTAATTAAAATCATTATATAAATAACACATAGCTGAGAGGGTGATTAGAGCAGATTGTTACCCCGAGAAAACATTGTCAACCGAGGCGAAGCCAAGGATGACAATGTCTTTTCGAGGGATAACAATATGCTCTTATAATCACCCTCTCAGCTATTTGTTATTTAATTTATTATACTGAATGTTCTGTTATTACTGTCCATTAAAAAAGTAATAAACTATAACATCTTGTACATAACAACCATACGTATTTGATAAAGCGCTCAATTGATCAAGGGTCTGCATGAAGGGTAATAGAGTATTTGCCATGGGATAAAGTAAATTATCTCCCTCTTATTAACCAATCAAAATCTAGCATTTTGACATAAAGTATAATGATGGAATATATATCATTCTTTTCATCTTTTATTCTACATTTTTTTTTTTGTACTTGAGTAAATTAGATAATGTTCTCCTGAAGATTCAAGTCCTCTTAAAAGTGTTAATTACACATTCATACTATCTATGATTTAAAAGATATAACTACGCAATCAATATTTTTAATTATATATTTAGTTATTTTTATGACCAAACTCAGTAAAGACACGTCATTGTTACATTTGGTTGATATATTCAACAATACCTTCCGTTATCTAGATGATATTTTTCGTTAAATAATCCAGAGTTCTCTAAATATACTACCGAAATTTACCCAATAGAACTTACTTTAACTAAATCTAACATAAACAGCAGCAGTTAGCCTTTTCTGGACTTGGACATTTCAATCTCTAAAGGAAAACTCCATACAAAATTTATGACAAAAGAGACGATTTTTCATTCCCTATTGTAAATTTTCCTTTTTAGACGGCGATGTTCCTTTGGCTCCATCGTGACGGTGTGTATATATCCCAACTCGTTCGTTATGCCCGTGTGTGTAGTGATGTCATAGATTTTAACGAACGTAATCAATGCATCACTAGTAAATTATTAAGTCAGGATTTCGTTACCATAAATGACGTAAAACTTTTGCTAAGTTCTTTCATAGATACAAAGATTTGATTAGTAAATTTGGCTGTACCTGTAGAAAACTGATTAAAACGGTATTTCACATCCTAAATTTTACGGTAATATTGTACTTAAAGCGTGGAAATCACTATATGATCCGTGTAAACTCATCGAACCTTTAAATAAACTTATTACTTCAGATTATCTTACCAATGTTGTAATTAGATCTTTGAATATAGTTTACATTGGCACTAATATCGATTTTGTCGTCAGCAAATTAAAACATAACTAAATTTGTATTCTTTTCAAACGGGATGTTTAAAGACACACCACGTTCATTGTGATCTATAAAGAGGTTAAACTCTAACTATCCTACTGTCTGTCGATACATTTATTTTGGCATTGCACTAGTCATGTCTTCTTTGACTGTTCATGACGTTAAAATACTAAATCCCTGGGATGTGTTTTAGTTGATTTTAGTCTCTGATGCATGGTTTTATTATTAATTGTTTTGGCTTTTAACTAGCTGTCAGTAACTCATGAGTACTCTCAAATCGTACTTTCTTGTTTATTTGACCTGTTGATACTAATTGTAATGCTTTTTGTTATTTAATGTTATTCAGGGTTATATCTGGTCTATATACCAGCTTTGATAAGTGTTTGGTACTAATATAAATTTCCACTTGTACTATGAACATCAAAATTATTTATTTTGTTAAAATATTTCCTTTCTCTATTGTAACTGTATCGTATACCTAACAACAAAATTATTTTATTTACCTGTGTTTAAAGTTATTGCAAATGGCTGATATTTTGTTCGAGCATATTGTTTTTCTTAAATTGTTTAACATTTCATACCGATATAACATGTCACTTTTATTATTCTTCCTTAGTTTATTTATTTTGAATTTGCATTGTATCATAGGTCAAATTTATTTGTTCAGTGTATGTTCAATGGTGTTACTATGTCCTTTGATTGAGTTAAGCTATTTCAGTTGATATTTTATAGTGTGTTTTCTATGTTGTGATGTTACACTATTGTTTCAGAAAAAGGGTGAAGGTTTGGTACCATTAAAGCGTTTAAACCCGCTGCATTTGTTTGCACCTGTCCTAAGTCAGGAATCTGATGTTCAGTAGTTGTCGTTTGTTGATGTGGTTCATAAGTGTTTCTCGTTTCTCGTTTTTATATAGATTAGACCGTTGGTTTTCCTGTTTGAATGGTTTTACACTAGTAATTTTTGGGCCCTTTATAGCTTACTGTTCTGTGTGAGCCTAGGCTCCGTGTTGAAGACCGTACTTTTACCTATAATGGTTTACATTTATAAATTTTGACTTGAATGGAGAGTTGTCTCATTGGCACTCATACCACATCTTCTTATATCTACTAAATAAGGGAAAAAATAAAATTATTGTTTAGATGTACATGTATCGATATTTTGCCTCTTATTCATTTTGGATAAACCAGTAGCGTGTTCTTTTTTTTCAGGGTTTAAACTGCTCCTAATTGTCCTGGAGTTAAATTGGTTTATAAATGCATCATGGGTGTAAGGCCCAACAAGGGTTTTATTTGTTCTATAGTGTACACTTAAATTATAACTTTTCAGATTTCCATTTCAGTCTATTTAAAGAAGGTATATTAGAAATATTAAAACATTTTTTACAGATTCAAGACATCACAATTAATGATGCTATTATCTCAAGAAAAAAAATGGAAAAGGAAAGATTAATTGAGGAATTGTTTGTGTTAAATGCCACTTTTTGCACTCATGGTTATTATAGTGGCAGTATAAATACTGTAAATACAGAAATTTTTGGGAGGTTTTTATTAAGGGAGCTACCATTTTTATGGGGGGCTAGGATGAAAAATTTTGTCCTGCATTTTTTTTCAGTTGTAATCTCTGTCCTTCCTTTTTATTTTTCGCTCTATTCGGTCCTGCCTTTTTTTTTATTAGTTTATCCTGACTTTTTTACATAAATTGTTATCTGCTTTTTTTTTTTGCCAAGTTGCTCATCCTGCCTTTTTTTACTCAAAAGTCCTGTCCTGTCTTTTTTCAAATTTCATCCTAGCCCCCATAAAAATCAAATGGTAGATCCCTAATGCGAAATGCAACTGGGTGAGTATTGCAATAATAAGAACACGCATTCTGATAACTGAAGCATAGACCTTTATACAGATTTTTTCAAATTGTAAAAATTGAAATAATTAAACTCGCATTGAATAATCGCAATAATAAATGCATGCAATAATTTCTGAAAGTTACAGTAGTATTCATTGGTGGAGGAAGCCAGACTTCCTGGAGAGAACCACTGACCTGGGAAGGAAAACTGTCAATACTAGTCGATTAAGACCAAAGTCAAGCGCAATAGCCACAGCAGGGTTTAATACTCACAACATCATTACAGATAAACTACTTGAACCACACAGCCACAGATGTCCCATCTCATAGGAAGGCCACCTCTTAAGCATTTTGGTGAAAGTCCAAACATTTTGGTCTATTTTCTAATGGTTATCGACCAACAAACAAGCATGCTAATGAACCAAGATAATTTTTCACCAATGTTCTACTGTAATTCAGAAATGATTGCATGCATTTATTATTGAGGTTGTAGGACAATCAAGACAAATGTGTGTTTAATAATTGACATTTCAGGAAGTGCTGCATACAAATAGTGCTAAAAAATCGCCTTTTCGCAATAATAAAACTTCTGAATTTACAGTATATGATCAACACCTCCCATATAAATATTTACTTGGTTATTATCTAAAATAGGTTAGCTCAATAACATTTTTGTTTCATCAAATTAATTACTGTTAATGGGCATTTCAAAAGTAATTCCCAATCCATTATAGTATACAATTACTTGTAATTATGTAGTCTATATCTTATTACCATACATGGTTTCAACTGCTGGAGACTTGTATCAATTCCCACAAAGGTCAACTTACCATCTATGTCCATTAAACTATGTGCCTAATGTAACAAGAGGAGCATGATTCATATCACAACCTGACATTGTCTCTTCTAGGACTCGACCCGGGACCTCTGTGTTACAAGGCAGTGCTTTAACCGATTGAGCTAAGTACTTCCTTTTAATATGAGAAGGATATGATTGACACAGTCTAGAACAAGAATGTGTCACCCAGTACATGGATGCCCCATCCGCATTATCATTTTCTATGTTCAGTGGACCGTGTAAAATGGGGAAAATCTCTAATTTGGCATTAAAATTAGAAAGATCATATCATAGGGAACATGTATTCTAAGTTTCAAGTTGATTGGACTTCAACTTCATCAAAACTACCTCGACCATAAAACTTTAACCTGAAGCGGACGAATGGACGGACGAACAGCCCCAAACGAACGAGTGAAAAGACGGACGCACAGACCAGAAAACATAATGCCCATAAATGGGGCATAAAAAGAAAATGTGTCCATAAGTCGTGATCAGTGAACTGTGAAATCTGGGTTAAACTTCTAATTTTGCATATCAAATCAAAAATGAATGAGTGTTAGAAGTTTCTAGTTGGCATTATTACAACTTCATGGTAAACTGCTTTAAACAAAAACTTTAACCTGACAGTTGACAGACTAATGGACGCACTGCCCATGAAAATATTGCCTCTTGCTTTCCCAGGTGGGGCATAACAACTTGTATGAGAAACAATCATGACTTGAGGAAAATTAGAAAATATATTCAAAGTTCATTCCAACATTTAATGCAGGCATAAACTGTAATACTGCTTACTATTCTAAGAATTCTTTTTCAATTATACATATTAAAACAGGAATTTCCAAAAATATTTGACAATAAGACAATCACATCAACCAACACAAAAGTTAATACATTGACCCTCCAGAATTTCAACTGGTCTTCTTGATACCAGCATGTAGCATTACAATAAATTGTTCTAAGGGCCTCACTGGTATGGTCCGAGGACACAGTTATCGTCCTTAGATTTTCGTTGTCTACAAATATAGGTGTGGACAGTATAACTTGCAAATTTTGTTCATACACTTTCCAAATTTATTTCTTTAAACATGAAATATTAAGTAAAATATCATTGGTAGTGATTTGGTTTCAACATTCACTGACCTGAGATAGAGCAGGTGCTATTTTTAAAGCTGGACTCACTGGTATGCCTCATTGGTCTGTTAGAATTTTGTCATATTGAGTTATCTCCTCTTCATTTATTTCCATTTGATATTCAAGAGAGATAACTCTATTTTTTTTCAGTCAAAAGAAACAAACTTGTATGTTTTCTGAAAAATTTATTATGCAGTTAAATGTAAATATATAAACAAAAATTAAATATGACAAAGATATATTTTTTACATCATTTGGAATATAAACATTTAATGTTCAAAACATACTAGTATACAGTTCTGTATGTGAAAATATATTTCCCTCTTTTAATAACATAATATATGCATATTTACACATAAACAACTCTCATTTCTTAAAGATCTTTCACTAAGTTTTAAATACAAAATATTCTCAAAAGAGATGTTAAACTTAGAGCAATCACATTTTGACATATTTCAATTTTGATGTAAAATTTTCTAAATTATATAAGTTGTATTGTAAGTTCACTGATTTTATATTTAACTCTTGGATAATATACCAAAACTGTACACCTTTCAATTGCAAAAAATATTAATAATCAAAAAATATAATAAATGTCATAATTTACATAAATGTGAAACTTAGGAACACGAATAATTTGAAGCTGTTTTCAAACAACTAGAAAATAAATAATAAATATGGGATTTTCTATCTGGAACAAAAATCCACAAATCTTTCTAAATCTGGAACTAATACTTTAAATCTGATTAACATAATCAGCAAAGTTTGACTCCACCCACTTGACAAACCATATTAATCTGACTACACCCACTTGACAAAACATATTTATCTATCAGGACTTTTTCAAACCATAGATATAATAGCCATTATAATGGCTATTATATCTATGTTCAAACCAAAGTCTTAGAAATACTTAATATTTTTGGCAGTTTACATAATATATAAGCATTATAATATCTATTATGCAAAATAAACTAATCTAAATTATTCAAAACAATCAGGATTTCATATTACATAATGTGTAAAAATTTCATGAAAAATGTATTACCTGGATTTCATGTTTTGTATCCAGAGTTTTCTCCCTTAGTACAGTCGTTCCACAAATCCTTAAATGAGATCAAATACTGCCTATCAATTTCATTTAATTATTAAGTGATTTAAATTCTTTTATCATTTTGAAAGTTTTACAATTACAGGTATTTTTGAGCATACAAGTTGAATGAGAAAGAATTTTTACGCAAATAAACATTAAATGGACATGATTCAATGATATTTCTATAATTACAAGGTCAATTGTGATAACAATCCAAATAAATAGTCAAAATCCTGGACAAAGTGGGAACTTTATTTTCTTTTTCAATTAAATGACTATAGTTGAGAACAATATTGATTGCAATCAGGTTAGAAAAGCGAAGATCTAAAAAAAAAATTAAACTTGATTTCCATATCAATAGAGACATCCAATTTGTTGAAAAATATAGCGTGATGATGTCAAAATTCAAAAGTTTTCAATTTAAACTTCAACAATAAGAGATTTCTTATGATCGTTCACAGTCTGATGGGAAATGTCTTCTTGATGTACTGAGAAATTTAAATTGCCTAGTAAACAGTATTATTCATAAGAAATTTCAAATACAAACATTATAAGTATATATAATAAAGTATTTTAATAATATTGGTTTAGCAAACATTCGTAGGTTCTTTGACATCGAGATGTATACTTGAATAAACAAAGGCCTAATAGGTGTACACGTAGCTTTACGATTGAGATCTATTTTTATCTAGGATTTCCTTAATAGGTATGAATTAATTGTGTACGCTGTTTACACATGGTGATTTCATGCTAGTCAATATTTCAAATTGCTTTGTACTTTTTACCTATTGAATATACTAAGTGAAGAATTCGTTGAAGCAAAGAAATTATTGAAGCAAAGAATTCATCGAAGTGAAGAATGGATGGCGTATGCGTCATAATTTGTGGCATGCATGCATTAGAAAAGAAATAATAAAAAATAACTTGTTTTCTTATCTTCATTTGCTATAAATCTTTTTTTAAAGATTTTTCTTACAAAATATCTACATCAAATGAGAATGTATCGTAATGGGGTAAAATAGTACAAATGAGAAAGACGATCTTTAACCATAAATCAGAGGTAATTTTCTTCATAATGAACTGGCCTAATTCTTCTGCTGAATGGATCAATACAAAAGATATGAATAACTGAAACATCCATCAAACTTGGGGATTTTAAAAAGAAAATGAGATCTCATTCTTTTCCATGTCAAAGAGACTTTTATCATAAACAATCTACCCAAATGAACTTTAAAGTTATTTCTTAACATGTTTGAAATCGCTAGTTTTAAAGAAAAAATATGTTCGCTTAATTAACCATAATATTTCTATATCACAAGTTACAACTGTGACATGCAAATTGATTAGCCAAAACAACTTCAAATTAAAATCAAAACCTAATCATGTAAATGGATGTGAAAAATTTTGTGAGTTATTTTCGTTTAATTTTACATGGGTTCCAGATTTTAGTCAAAAAGTAAATTCATAGTTACCTCCTTTTTTCACAAAAGGCTTTTAAATTCAGGGAAGATAATAAGAGCACATAAAACAAAGATTCCATTTACAGAACTATAATAAATAACAATAGTCAGATAATTTAAATGCAAAATGAGTTTAATTTAAACAAAAAATGACAATTTACAGAAATTTTCAAAAATACAATTTAATACAATTGCTTCCAAGAACACAAGATAGTATTGCAGTTCAGTACTGAATAAACTAAGAACTTTTTTGTGACATGATCGACAACACTTTCATGAAACATGCAAGCTGCATGATGCCATTGTTCGAGTATTATTTGCTAGCCATGACACTCCAAATCTATTAGTTTGTGAATAATTAGTCTTCTGGTTCTGTCCTAGCTGTGACCTCTGGCACTGGCTCTGTAAACAAGGTCATTAGGTCAAAGGTCAAGTTGAAATATAAATTCATGATTTTAATTCTTAAATCTGAGTTAACATATTTTTACTTTGACATGCAAATTGATTAGCCAAAGCAACTTCATATTAAATCAAAACCTAATCATGTAAATGGATGTGAAAAATTTAGTGAGTTATTTCCCTTTAATTTTACATGGGTTCCAGATTTTTGTACATTTGATTTTCTTGAGGTTTGATTTTGACTTATAACATAAAAATGTAAAAACAAACTTTATGAACTTTCCAGGTGTTCAAAATACAAAAGCCTCCAATATCAAAATTAAAATCTGTAAATCTTTATATAATAATTTTCTTGGAAAAATCATAATTTAAACTGTACATAAATGAATTGAATATATGCTACAAGGAATCAATTTTCAAAATTTTTCTTGCGCTTTACTCATGCATGTAAATTTTTCAAATAACTTGGAAACAATACCTGAATACCTTACAAATGTTATCAGTCGGTTAGTAATTTTTTAAATTGCATAACTATATCATCAGATAATCTACTATTAAAAAATTACTTTTTCCAAGAAGTGTTTATAAAGGTGCAATTTTAATTTGATTAAAGTAGAGGTTATCATTTTTCCAAGAATTTTGTTTAAAGGTGCAAATTTAATTTGAATAAATTAGACATTAAGACAAAAACATAAATATAATTATTGCTGAGTTTTTTATTTTATTATGAACAAGTAATATTCACAGTGATCATGTTAAGTGTCATTGTTATTTCTTTTTATCTAGCACAGCTATTTCCCTTATGCAAGAGTTTTCTCCCTTTTCACTACAAACATCATCTGGCTGATGATGGTAATAATTTTCTAAATTCCTAAAAACTAAATTTGTTGGTCTAATTTACTCAGTAAAATGTTCTTTTTCAAGACGAAAAAAAATGTGAGTCAAAATCAAGGACTAGAAAAGGCAAGCAGGCAAGTTCTTTCTTAACATAAACTAGTAAGTCCAGAGACAAGATAATTTGGATTTGCCTAGTTTTATATCAGTATAACTTGTCATAGGTAATCAAGATTTTTTTTACCAAGACCATTGCCATTGCACTTGTTCAAGTGTGGAGAAAAAGAAATTCAACATTTCCAAACAAGGGAACTAACTCTTGCCAATGGGAGACAACCCATGCCAGACAAAAAGAAAAGACTAAAATTAATACAAGTTTACAACACCTTTACCACATTTGACATAATAAATATAAAATTAAAATTGACAAGCATGCTTTACTATAAATTAAATTATTTTAAAATTATACATTGATTGCGCTTAGACTTCTATATCATGCAGTGAAATGTAGCTCTAAATTCTAATTAAATGCAATCTAAACTAGAACAACTGAGCATTCTCTTAGCCTTTTTGTTTTTCTCATTACTTCATTTTGATATCTGAAACATACTGCTGCAGAAAGTCACAGTTAAAATTATTTCTTTTAAATATAAAAAAATGGAGATGTGAGGTATTTAATAGAGACGTACAGCAACTCAAAAACACATAAGGTCCCTAAAGACATCTACAGGTCAAAGGTCTTGTTTTTAACATCAACTGAATTCATATACTTTAAAGAAAGGTGAGATTTGCACATGCAGAAAAATTGGCCCCCTACAATGATTACCCAAACAAATGTTTGCACGGGTTCGAACTCACAACCTAACTTGAAGACATGGACTTGAAGACATGAAGTAAAATAAAACTTTAAAATTTAAAAGTTTTATTTATCAGATTTACTTTAGTCTGGTTGTTAAAAAGCAATATCCGTCATTTATCTACCAACTAATTTGAAGTTTTATTATGTAATTCTAAATTTTTTTTTACATTTTCATTCATTTCAAAATGTACATTATTAACTTAATGACTGCCTGCTCATATTAGGAAATAAAAGGATTACAAACTTTTTCAACACCCCCACATTAAAATATGATCCTGAACACCCACTTAAATAGAAACAATTTAGAATAATGATCCTCTAAAGCTTAAAAATTAACGCCCTTCAAATTATGCCTCCTTTTGTAGCTAAAATGATGCAGTCTTGCTTCACTAACTTGAGATCATACAAGTACATACTTATTTCAAGCTATGTTAAATTTTCTAAAGGAATTTTAATCGATAATAAATATATAAAGCGCATGATTTTGGTTCAAAAGCACCTTAACAAACAAACTTCTTCCCGTACCATTTTTTTAACCACTTAAAAGATTTTCAACAAATTTGATTTAACAAGGCTTTTTTCTTACAATCCTTTTTTTTGGAATTGGGAAGGGGGGTGTTAAAAGTTGGTTTAACTTCATGTCCAATGGCAAATATATTTAAATTTTGAAGACATGAAAAGTTCAACAATTTATAGAACTCAATACAAAATTGTGGGAAAAATAAGACACAAACATGGGCAACATTTTTTTTGGTTGGCTAATTCAGCTTTATATAGCTCCCACAGTTGGGGATTTTATTTTTTTTTAAATGATTGCATGATCTTCTAATATTTCTACTAGATGAAAGGGGATGGACATGTAACAGACAAAATGGAAGGCAATGACAGATATAACTATTATTTAAGCGTAGGAGGGCATGAAATCAACAGATTATAAGTACTTTGCACTTTCAGTAATATTTTGCATATTTTGTTTTGTTTTTTTTTTACTTCCAGTTTTCAACCTATGTTCTTTTAAGTACCTTTATTCATTTAAAGATTTAAAGTGGAGGGAAGATTTAGTGACA
Organism: Mytilus coruscus; assembly: GCA_017311375.1. NCBI lineage: Eukaryota > Metazoa > Mollusca > Bivalvia > Mytilida > Mytilidae > Mytilus > Mytilus coruscus. The sequence continues at coordinate 8,203,297 of CM029604.1, read as the reverse complement.
GTTGTCTCATTGAAACCAAATCTCCCTTTTTTTTCAAAAGTGTTTTAACTCTTATCCCTTGTAAAATTTTCTATACACATCAACGACTAACAACATTCACTGCATGATCTAGAAATGGTATGGAAAATACAGTCAGAACTGAAAAAGGCAAAGACACTAAATTTTATAATATTTTGAAGCAATTTTATCTTCAGCTCCTTGTAAACTCATTAATGTACAAATGTTCTTGCAAATTTCAAATACAGTGGATTTATAATTATTTCGTGGATACATATTTTTTCAAAGAATTCTTCGTGAGTATAAGTGAACCACAATTAAAATTTGTAACAAAATAAAAATTTTCTATAAATTTGCAGAATTTGTAAAATAAATTGACCTGAATCCAAGAAAATTAGTACCAACAAATATTCTTTTTATAAATCCAAAGTAACTATATCATGTCTTGAAGTACCAATTAAACATGATCAGTCAAATGAAAAATGGAAGATTTTCAGAAATTTACTTGTTGCCAAACCTCATGATTGTACTGTATTTCTGTGACAAAATTAATACACAAAAAAATTGCAAATGCTTACATAAAATATTGTATATATATATAAACATGCAAACAACATTATTTTCCCTACCTAAAGCCTATACAGCTCTGCAATTATAAACAGCACTAAATTATCACATAAGCAAAACACAATTCAGTTTTCAAGCTTTTGCTTAATTAAAAGTACATAACAATACAAGCGCTAGGATTTACAGGGGGGAAAGTACACTACAGCTCGGGAGAATTTTACTTATTCCACGGATATTTCACCAATAATAATCCACTAATTAAGTGGCAGGGCAAATTTTTAGATGATACCCTATAAACTTATCCTTTTGAATGGAAATGAAATTTCTTTTCTTTCATAAAAAAAATCAAAATGCCACTTCTTTGAAGAAAACAAGTTGAATTTGTGTTCCAGTATTTTACAGGGAAAATTTTGAGTAGTCAGGAGTTTGCTGTCCATGGTGGGAAGATCCACCCGAGCTATAGTGTTATTCTACAAGTATGATTCATGTTGCAAAGATAAAATAATCAGGGAATATTTTATTCCCAATTGAATATCGTCACATATATAAAGATATGAAATTATGAATTCCTGCTTCTGAAGTCAGTTCAAAAGAAAATGTATCTTTCTAGTGTTGAGAAAGGACACATTTTCAAAATTTTTTCTTGAAAATCAGAAATAAATCCTAAAATTTCAACTTATCCTACTCTTCTAATTTGAATTCCAATATTCACAGATGACCCAAAAAAGAACTATTCCAAAAATATTCAGTTTTTTGTTGAGATTTGCCAAATAAGTTTAAGACTTAATCATTAAAACATTAAATTTGCAACAAAAACCACACTATTTTTTTCATTTGGTTGCAGTTATATTTCAAAATAGTTTTTTAAAGATATAAATCACTTTCTTCTAGCTTCTTTCAGCTTCCAAAAACAAACAAATCACGATTTATGCATGCAATCTGATGCTCTATCGAACAAGCAGCGAAGTCTGATAGCTTTTTTATTTTAACCGATCATATCATGATAACAGTCTTTAACTTCTCATGCCATACAGGCGTATTTGCACTACAAACATGCTACGGATTAAGATACATGTTACATGTATATCAGTTCTTGTAAGTATCTATTATGCATTCCAGTACTAATACATGATCTTTTTCAAGGACATTGATCATAGAATTGACTTAAAAGATGTTATTTTGCTCTGGAAATGCACAGGTTAGTTTGCACTGGAAATGTATTGTTTAGGGAGTGGAAAACTATTCACTGAACAGTTGAGTATTGAACAGAATTCGTAAATACATAAAAACTTACAAAAGAGTAAGCTTTAATACATTACATCTAAATATCTGATACAGAAAGTCTGTTCCTCTTTTTTGGTCAAGGATATGTAAATGTAGGAGATATAATTTAACTGTTGATAATAAGATGACAAGTACATTAAAATTATAAAAAGAGAGGCGAAAGATACCAAAGGGATATTAAAACACACAAATCACACATTAAGATTATCTTTCTCAATTGTTACTATCAAGGACTAATTTAAATACCAATAAACATTAAAAATTATGAACCATCTGTAAGGTTAACAATAATTTTTCTTCCATTAAGTAGCGTCTCCTTTATTTATAAAGAAAACTCCCTTTTTAATCAAAGCATTCTCTATTTTTCTTAGCCTTCCTATGGCTTGTAAATACAGCTTTCACCGACTTATCATAGGCCAATGACAACAGACTTTTTAAGCATCAATCATTGGATCTTTTTATGAGATACCCCTAATCCAAAACCAAAAGGACATTAGATTATTGGCCATATTTTAGGTACATGTGCATTTACGTCACCTGGGCTCTCGGTTATAAAACTTTACTCAGTAGTCAGTTTTCAGAATACAAAATGTGTGCTTGAAACAAACACAAAATCCAGTACTTTGATTGGTTGATTTCTGAGTCTGGGCACAATAACCATACTTGAAATGTTTATGACTTCAAGGCCTACAATCACTGTTTTTGTATGTAATAAAGATTTTCAAAATATACAGAATATGATACAGTGTATAATGAGGTCAAGGATATTTAGCACACATAATTTTCAGCTACATGTATATGAATGATATAGATTTATATGAAATTCCAGGGTACACATTGTTATTATAAAACAGCTTCAGACTGCATGCACCGTGTTGCTTACTTTATGTATATATAATTTCAGGTTCTACTAAAATTTGTTTAAAAGTTATGTAGTTTTAAACAAAAGCTTAATAACTGAATTGTATATATGAATATTTGCACATACATGAAATAAAGGGGTACATCTTTTACCAGCATATGACATATAATTGTAAATAATTTTTTGGCAAAACCAAGCTTATTTCAACAGATCTTGCTCAGAGGTGCATTAATAATATTTCACCATTGAATTTCTATATGTTAAAATAACTGTTTTTGAATTATTTTCAAGTTATTTTTTATAGCCTGTGTTGTTAGCATATATGTATTCGAGAGTTAATGTGCATGTAAAGAATAATTAAGGTTAAAAGATTTTATTTCGTAACTATAGCAATTTAAAATATGTTAATAATCTTTTCCAATTTTTTAGTATGGAGAAAAGGAGATGCAGGGTGTTGTATTTGTCAATGAGACAGCAACCCATCAGCACAAAAAAAACTTAGTCAGACTGTACACTTATACTGAAAATAACTTATTACAGCTGAAGTAAAGACAAATTTGAAAATCCTTAAATCACCCATTTTGCAAAAAAAATCTGTGAAAGTCACTTGGTTCTTAGTTACAACATAGCAATACAGATCATGCAGCCTGAAAAATGGGTTAGCATGTGCACAGAAGCAAAAGCTTGAACTGTACAAAAGATGACTTAACAAAAAAAAACCTGTGTTTCTGCTAACACTTAAAAAAAGTGTCAATGTTTTGTTTTCCTTTCAAAAATAAACTTTATATGCATGTTACTGCCTAAAATGGCTGTAAATGGTTCCTTTTTTTTTTTTTTTTTGGGGGTTACTTAATTCATGTATTCTTCAAATTTTAAAGCTAAAACCAAGACTATGTTTACTCTTCATTTTTGTTAAAATGAAATCTTCTTTTGGCAAGAAATTAAGCAAAAGTCAGCATTCTAAATGCAGTAAATTTGAGAATTGAAATTAAAAAAATTATGAATTAGGATATCTTGCAGGTCAGGGTCAGCTCTGTTAACAAAAGCACAGGTTATCAGTATTTTTCTAATTTGGCCTCATTTTGATCTTGTTTTGATCAACTAGTTTTATGATACATTGTATTTAAAAAAAATATGCTGATTTTTTTTCTTTTGAGTATCAAGCTTTTGCTCTCATAAGAGACTGTCCATATCCCAACAATGAAATAATAGTAGCGATTTTGTGGAAAACTTATGAAATGTCTTCTTTTTACTTCATTTATTGTGAATTCCTTTGAAGTAAAATTCACAGAAAGAAAATGTACCAAATTTTTGTTTTAACTTTTAAAAAAATTTGAATGCTGCATGTTTCAAGCTACAAAATCTTCACATATAATTATATTAAAACACATTACAATACAAAATTTCCATACTTATATGATTAATGAACTATAATTAATTTTTATTTATCATAAATCATTTAGTCAATCAGAGTCCAAATATATAAACTATGTTTCCACAAAATGAATCGTCTATTCCATGCTTTATACAACAAAAATCATTGAAAAAAAAAGGAAAAAAACCTAACTTGAATTAGTATAGTAATGGTGCAGGGTTAAGCGAGAGATGCTATCAATATAACATAAAATTACCCTCTGCTTTCTTTTTTTCCTTTTTCCCTTTTTTCTCTTTTTTGTTCTTTTTATTGCCTCTCATTTTTACAATGACGGGTGTTCCATTATCATTAACAATTACTTGTCCGTTTTCAACGCCATTATCACGTACTTGCTCCAAAATTTTCAGCTTCCTGCTTTCAAGAGAACTTGACGAGGCAGAAGAACTTGCATCATCATCCTTGTGACCTTTAGTTTTGACAGAGGTCACGATTTTCTCCTCTTTTGGTTCTCTCTTGCTGAAGGTCCAGTTATCTCTAATAACGGCATGAACGACTTCACCTTTTGAAATAACGGTTCTTTCCTCATCGGAATCGCTGGTTGATGAATCTGATGAGGACCCCGAAGTGTAGTCACTTGACCTTGATACATAATATTTCTTACCGGAGCCGATCGTCGAACAACTTGTTGAACTACTTGTGGATTTTGTATGTATCTAGGAGATGGGCGTTCTTCTCTAATGACCTGTGAACTTTGAACATATCTAGCAGATGGCTGAACTTCTCTGATAACCTGTTGATTTTGAATGTATCTAGCAGATGGTTGACTTTGTCTTATGATCTGTTGTCCCCCATTCATCATCACACCCCTTGAACTATCAATCACTGTCCTATAACCCCCTTGAACAACATGAGGCGATACTACACGCCGCTGAGCAACTCTTTGGACCTGTGGATTAGCTGGAAGAACTCTGGTGACGATTTTTTCCTGTCGATGCCTTGGCATGCTGATAAGACTGGGTTCTGCAGAAATCATGCTTCCATTGGTGGTCAGGGTCTTTACCGGAGCCTGCATATGTCGCATGGTCCTTCTTGATGGCTCTGAGACCACATACTTGTCAGTTACATCCAAGACTTGTCCGTTAGTGAGATCCTCCTCCAAATAAACATATCCACCTCCTGGGCGGACGTATGTTCCAGACCCTCCATGACCTGCATGACCAGTAACAACTGAAGTAGAAACAAAAGTCATTTGTATTTGAAATTGAATTTTTTTTTTTTTAATTCTACATAAGACACAGCTACATGTATGGCATTCAAAATGTTAAGCCTGCTATCTACATCAGACAAAGACATGTCATTATAATTCATACAACAGTGGTACTGAAAAATATGGGTATTTTTCAAGATACATATTTTCATGATTTCAATGCATACACCTTTCATGTAGGAGTTAAATTTGCACATGGAACCATAAGTCTGACCTTCAAACCAATCTTGTTGCTTTTTTCAAACAGTTTGTGCACATTTAAAGTGAGCTGGAAATTTGCAAAAAAAAAAAAATTCAACCCTGCAAAAATTGCTAAGTTTACAACACTATGTCTTTTTCCATTGCATATGTGACTTTTTCTTGTACTCGTAATTCGTTAGATATTCACTGCCATCACTCTTAAATTCATAAACTAGAGGCTCCAAGGACCCTGTGTCGCTCACCTGATATCTTTATTTACAATTGATGCATGATAAATGCAACTGTTGTACTGTCGTTTAGTTTCAGAGATATAAGACTAAAAGTGTGTTTGAAACCTATGTTTTATTTCAGCCATATGTGCCATGTTGGCAGGCAGGGTCATCATACACAGTGGTCCCTGGATATCCTAGTGGTGATTTAAACCAAGTTTGGTTTAATTTGACAGTAGTTTCAGGGAGAATTTTGTAAAATTTATCTAACGAGAAATGCGAAGTGATGAGAAAGTTTGTTGTGAAGTTTTGTTGTTGCAACACCCCAAAAAAAAAAAAAAACAAAAGGAAATAAAAATTATCATTTAAGGGCAATCTTTCCTATTAATGATTTCTGCAAAATTCAGTTGATTGTGCAAGGGTTGTATAGCCAGCTGAGGTCGTTAAAACTCTCATTTGTTGTTGCAAAAGTCAAGTGGTTTTGAATTGCTTTGTTGATCTTTTTGTATTCAACTTTTAAACAACAAAGTACAACAAATATGATGACTGATACTCATGACACTGAAAATATGGTCTTCATTCTTGTGAAGAAAATGGTAAGGTTTGAAATATTTCTTAAATATTAATTCAATACCAATACTTTAATTTGTATTGGATTTATCCCAGGAAATGAGAACAAGGGATACAATTAAATTCAATTTTTTCCCTAAACTTCTGATAAAATATAAAATGAAGAACTATATTTTTTAACGAGAATTTTTTTTTTAATAGTTGATTGATAATTTGAACAATATTAATTAAGTTTTAGATCTTGCATGGTTGATTAATTTTCTCTCAAAATTTCTGATATTCTATTAAAGTTTTAAATATAATATGAGGCAGGCATTACCTATGAAAGGGGATGAAGTCTGTATAAATTAGAGTAGGAATTCAAGCATCATTTGCACTTGAATCTGTAGAAAATGAAGCCAAAGTACTGAAACATATCTGACATTCGACCTATTGTTCGGGATTATAGTTGTGACATCATTTTCAATGTAAAGAAAGAAACACCATCATCAGGTATTAATGTGGTTTTTTTTCATGTTATAGAATTATCAATTATTTTTATTGCCAGTTCATTAGTAGATTGTTTTCTATATTGATTTTCTACTGCAGTTTCAGAAAAGAAGATTACAAAAGGAAAACATTTTGTAAAACTTACCAAAATTTACCAAATTAATGAAAATTGTTAAAATTGACTATAAAGGGCAATAACTCCTTAAGGGTCAACTGACCATTTTGGTCATGTTGACTTATTTGAAGATCTTACTTTGCTGAACATTATTGCTGTTTACAGTTTATCTCTATCTGTAATAATTTTCAAGATAATAACCAAAACGGCAAAATTTCCTTAAAATTACCAATTCAGGGCAGCAACCCAACAACCAGTTGTCCAATTCATCTGAAAATTTGAGGGCAGATAGATATTTACTTGATAAACAAGTTAATTCCTGTAAGATTTGCTTTAAATGCTTTGGTTTCAGAGTTACAAGCCAAAATCTACATTTTACCCCTATGTTCTATTTTACGCCATGGCAGCCATCTTGGTTGGTTGGCTGGGTCATCGCACACATTTTTAAACTAAATACCCTAATAATGATTGTGGCTAAGTTTGGTTGAATTTGGTCCAGTAGTTTCAGAGGAGAAGATTTTGTAAAGATTACAAAATTTACAAAAATTGGTAAAAATTACTTTAAAGGGCAATAACTCCTTAAGGGGTCAACTGACCATTTTGATCATGTTGACTTATTTGTAGATCTTTCTTTGCTGAACATTATTGCTGTTTACAGTTTATCTCTATCTATAATAATTTTCAAGATAATAACCGAAACGGAAAAAATCCTTAAAATTACTAATTCAGGGCAGCAACCCAACAACCCATTGTCCGATTCATCTGAAAATTTCAGGGCAGATAGATCTTGACTTGATCAACAATTTTACCACTGTCAGATTTGCTCTAAATGCTCTGGTTTCAGAGTTATAAGCCAAAATATACATTTTACCCCTATGTTCTTAATTTTTAGCCATGGCGGCCATCTTGGTTAGTTTGGCAAGTCACCGGACACAATTTTTAAACTAGATACCCTAATGATGATTGTGGCCAAGTTTGGTTAAATTTGGCCCAGTAGTTTCAGAGGAGAAGATTTTGTAAAAGTTAACGACGACGGACGGACACCAAGTGATGAGAAAAGCTGACTTGGCCCTTCGGACCAGGTGAGCTAAAAGAAAACCAACAGAATACAGAAGTGCTTCAATCTCTCACCTGCATTTATATTTGCCAGCAGGCTATATATATAGCTACAGGCACTAGCAATGATAAGCAAAAATATTTTGTTGCTGTAGGGGACAGCTCAAGTCTTTAATAGGATATCATTTCCTTCAAGTTTGGATACTCTCAGGTTATCACATGATATTAAGAATGGATACTCTCAGGTTATCACATATTAAGAATGGATACTCTCAGGTTATCACATGATATTAAGAATGGATACTCTCAGGTTATCACATATTAAGAATGGATACTCTCAGGTTATCACATGATATTAAGAATGGATACTCTCAGGTTATCACATGATGTTAAGAATGGATACGCTCAGGTTATCACATGATATTAAGAATGGATACTCTCAGGTTATCACATGATATTAAGAATTTTCTATCTGAATTCATGGTTAATATCTATTTTGATTAAAAGATTCATTTTTTTAATTCATGATGAAATTTTCTATTCTTAGTAACAGGGGCCATCTTGGTACTGGTATATCTTCTGATAAAAGGACACTATTATTTTTGATCATTTAAGTTGCAGAACTTCAGAACAATTTACAATGATATGCATTAATAATTAACCCTTATGTTCTATTTATAGTAACAGTTGCCATGTTAATCATGTTATTTGTCAGCAGACAATATCTTCATAATATTTTGAAACTATTCACCTTAAGAATGATTGCGGCTAAGTTTAGTGTACACCAAGGGATGGAAATAGTGAATGAAACTGACCCTTTGAGCCAGGTGAGCTAAAAAAAAGTTCTACCAAGACATATCTTTAGAACTTTAATATTTATAGAAAATTACAAAATGACATATCATTGAATAGGCAGTGTTTATAGAGGCTTTGAAGTTTATCAGACTGTATCTACTTTCTTCGCAAGAATTGCTCCTACAAAAAATATGTTGCAGTGAATTATATAATGATTAATGAATATTTATGGAAAATTACCAAAATGAATAAAAGATAGATCATTTATAAACAGGTATGAAGATGACGGGAGTGATCAAATAGCAGGTGGCATCTGAATTTGTTTACTTTAAAATCAAATATATGTAGCTAGAATTTAATACCTAAATATATAAATTATAAATCTACTTCTATGCTTTTGTATGTATAAGAGAGGGTTATACAATAGAACGGAAAGTTCAAAACTCAAGTGGTGAAAAATTGTGAACATTCAATAGAGACAACCAAATTAGTTTTTTAAGGTGAAAGACAATCAAATATAGATTTTACAACTACATTGAGTGCCATACAATATTTCTCTACTTGTGACAGTTATTTTCTTTAATTTAAAACATGACTCTTGCCAAGTGATTTATAAATTAATATTTAAAATTTAACTGTCAAGAGTGGAGAAATAGTGTATTGCATAAGATTCGATCGTGGAATCTGTTTCTAGAACATTTTTTTAATAGAGGATATGAAGACAAAATTCAACTTTCTTTTTCAATGATCGGAAATAATGGTCGCTTTTATGTGGGATATCATAATAGGAAAAGCAGAGGAAAGCAAACAAATTTGATGTCCTAATAGAATTTTTACCCATGAAAAATCAGAACCTTACTGTTGATTAAATAAAAGAAGTACCTGTCCATGTGACACAAAGGCCACACTTGTAAAAATATGGCAAATTCAGCCATTTTTTCATTTATAAAGGGACATAACTCCAGAACAGTGAAATAACACCATTGAAATTCGATCCGTGTTTGATGGTAATAACCACTATGTGTAAGTTTCATTACATTTGGTTGAGGCAAACGAAAGTAATGGAAACCAAATTTGGAACAGACAAACAGACAGACAAGGGTAAATCTTAGTACCCCCTTCATAACGACGGGGGCATAAAAAAAATTAACCCAGTCAGCATAGTCCAGGAAAGTATAAATCAGTTCAAAATTAGAGAAAACAAATTATGAACTTCCAAACACAAAATTCATCATTTTTACAGTCAAATTTTAAAGCTTTTTGAATTAAGTATGAGGCCAAGAACAGTACAACCCATTCAACCCTTTTTTTAAATTTAATAATCTCACAAAACATTTTCTTAATTGTTGGGAAAGACATTATTTTGGGAAGAAGTAATTTAGTTTTCAAAGATTTTATCAAAAATTTACATCTTTTAAATTTTTAATGTAGGATCAATAAGTATTTGCAGAATTACTGTTATGCTTGAAAAATTTTATAAAGACAAAAAATTGTTAACTATAACCCACATAATGTAAATGTGAATATTATGCAATCAAAAAATATATGTAAATTTGAAAGAACATTAAAATTTGATGAACAAAATTTCAAACACTTATTTAAGAGGATTACTTCAAACATACACTTTTTTTAACTTTATTTCCTATCTGTAAGTTGAATTAGTTTGATAAATTTTAACATTTTAGGCCAAGTATAAAGTGAAAGGTGGTTCTTTACCTGGAAATGTACAGTAATCATTCATAAAACATTACATGTACATACAAAAATTGACATTGTCAAGTTACACATATGATCAATAAACTTTTAACACATATATGTCTCACATTTAAGTTTAACCTTGTCAGAAATCTAACATAGAATGTCCCACACTAGAGGAAAATAAGTTACCAAAAGACCATAAAGGCAGTTTGCCCCAATGTGGGTAAATGGTGTTTGTTTTAGGAGTTTCAACTGTATGGAACCATGACTGCTTATAACAAGTTTATTTTGTTATTTTTTTGCTACTTAAGAATCAAAGTTTCCAACTTCAGATTTAAGGAGCATCATTCTACAATCATTCCACATATATTGGTTGGGGTCTAATGTCCAGCGGCAAATATCAGGATGATAGCATGTTGACGGGATAAGAATATGATCCCTGCTTTGTACTGACCCAGATTGACTATTTACAATGTGCTAGTCCACAACATAGAAATGTATACATATTTGAACACATTATTCTCACTCAAGAGCAGACAAGTCTCCTAATTGCCATGTCCTTAGAAGAAAAACAGCAAATACCAATTTTAAAGTCTTTGGTTTGACACAGAAAGGGATAGAACCCACGACCTCCTGCAGTCCAGGTGAACAAGAGACCACTGAGGCGGTTCATTTTTTTCCTCAAAAACTTTGAAAAATTACCATGGGAAGTATGGATTCATATTTTTGGACACCTTGAAATAAAGTCACGATATGAGCTGCGTCGGATAGAAATAGACCTTATGCAAATGAATATCAATTCATCTGTTCACCTATTTCCGGTTGCAAAAATCTCTATGCAAAGTCTGAACTGTAAGAAAATTGGGCTGAAATAAGAACCATAAAAATCGACCAAAATTCATTTTTAATTTCATATTTGAATGTCCCAAAATCAATCCAAGTCTTACATGGTTACATGTATACGTGCACTTGCATAAGGTCCATTTCTATCCGATGCAGATCATATGTTAATTTTCAGAAAACATTCATAATGATATAAACAAGTGTACTGTTCTATAATGAAATGAGAAATAACATGTGTAAGGGAGATAACTTCAGATAAGGAACAAAATTAATCAATTATCTCCCTTCTGGAATAGAATCTAAAATCCAAAACTGAAAATAAATTTTTTAGCTGAAAATTATAAAGTATTAAAAGTCAGAAATACAACATTTTGAAGCATACAAAGCAGGATAAAATACATTGTATAGTTATGATGATATTATACATGTGTTCAATATTTTTGATACATAAATTCAAAATCATCCTCAATTTTGAACCTAATAAAACACAAATTTCAGTTTTATATTAGAATTTCCTTTTTTTACAAAATATTTTACTTCAAAATAGCAATCAAGAGATTAATGTACATAAGGCTTTGAGGATGATTTCGGTGGAGGGACTCCAAAACTGTTAACATTTTTTCTTCACAAGACCACAAAATGATTCAGCTTAAAAAGAATTTTGCTGATTAAATTGTCAGGATAATGGAAATCATAAATCCACCATCTTAGTGCCGTATGTGTACTTGCTTGTAAAAAATGTTAATAATTATGGAAAGAGCATTCAATCAACGTGCAAAATATAATTAGTTAAAAGATCAATTACCGTGAATACAACAGCAAGCAGGTACTAAGGCAAAGGTCAAGGTCAATCATGGTGTGAAAAAAAACACGAAAAAATAACACGCTAAAATAGTATATCTAATATGTTGAAAATACAATTAATTGTTATGGGCATAAATAATAAAACTATACCCAATTTTGTTCTGCATGAATCTTGCATACATTTCATTTTTGGTCTAGACAGGAAAATTCAATTATCTCTGTACAATTTATGATTATATTGCAGATTAAACAATTAAGAGTTATCTGCCCTTTTATTTAGGCAGTGACAGAATGTATACAGATGCATGGCTTAATGCATAAAATATTAAAATACAATATATTACATAAAGTTTAAAGATACCATCAAAAGTTTATTATCTAAATTCAAGACCAGCACAACTAGATTTAAATCTTAGCAACTTTGGACTTGTCATCATGGTAACAGTGACCTGGTCTCTATAGTCAGCAATTGAATGACAGATATTTAAAGTGAAATCTTTTACTCCTTTTATAAACTTTTATAGAACATCCATCAAAAAAATTACAGAAAATAGAAACTTGTTTGAAAAACTGTTTGAAATTCAAGTTTCATACCACATGTGCTGATCTCTCATTTGAAATAAACTTTCAATGGTATTTTTCAACTAGGTGTATGTGCAATTATACAATAACGGCAAACTGTTAGTGTGCTGAGAAATAGGAAGAAGATATGTTGTGTTAATTAAGAAAAATCAAAAACAAAAAATTAAAAACATTTTTGTTGCAATATTTATCAAACAATAAACAACATGAGTTATTATATGGTCTGTATAGATGGACAAGCTCTAAATGGTCCAGCTGACAGCAGTTCATATTAAAGAAAAATTCTGATTATGTTTGGATTACTTCAATTAAAAAGCTAACCAACAACATAAATCATAAAAAACTCATTTAGATGTATGATATACCAATGTTTACATCCTTTAATTCATGTCAAGCTCCTAACTGGCAATATGTTAAATGAGACCTCCCAATGTGTCAAAGATCTATCATCAACACCAAATTCAATTAAAAAAAACACTTTGATATACTGTAAATTCAGAAATTATTGTGTGCATTTATTATTGCGATTTTGTCATTTTAGACTAAAATGCTATTTTAATTTTTGCGATATTGAGAAAAATCCTGTTTAATTCATATAAAAAATTTCAAAATGTGTGTTTAAATTATTGCGTTTATAACCCTTTAATTTTTTCCATTTTTCGCAATAATAAAAACATCGCAATAATTTCTGAATTTGCAGTAAACCAAGGACAACCAGTGACCAGTTCTACGTTCCAACTCAGAATAGACTCAATGAGACAACTACTTACCAAAGACAAATAAACAAAGACGTTTACAGAAAACTGTAAGAATATCTGAGCTTCCTATCGCTAGAATGGTATGGTATACACACTTATTTATTGCCCTAATCTTTTTTAGATTTTTGTTGTTTGGTTGCTGTATCACTGAAAAAACAGGTACAAATAACCCAACATCTTCTATGGTTTATAAATGCTAACATCCATCATGGAGGACATACACTTTGTGTAAATGTATGAGGCTCTAAGGATTCCCCTTTAGGTCAAAAGGTCGGATTTGACCATGGCTTGGAGCCACATGTATGGGAGCAGGAGATTTTAGCAAAAATTTAATACTCAGGGAATAAGATTAACAGGGGCCCAGTAGCCAATGCTACCGGAAATTTGGCTGGGCCCTAACTTTTTAACAGAATATTTCAATATGGTCAATACAAAATTTTCACATTTTGTCAGTTGGGCCCCTGGAGTGAAATTTTAAAGCTTATTCCCTGATACTACAAGTGGATTTCTTCAGGGCCCATGTTATAGCAAAGAACCAAATTAATCCAATTATAAAGCCTGTATTTTTAAAAGTCCATTTAAGGGAAATCAAGCCCAATTCATTAAAACTGTCCATATTTATAAAATGAGTAATTATTTCTTTTGGTTTTACTTTTAAAATTGTGTTTACTTTGTTTGGCTAAACATGGATATCAGGGACGGATCCAGCAATTTTCAAAAGGGGGGGCTAAACATGGATATCAGGGACGGATCCAGTAATTTTCAAAAGGGGGTTTCCAACCATATGTCCCCATTCAAAAGCATTGATTGTCAAAAAAAAGGGGGGATTCCAGCCCCCGCCCTGGATCCGCCACTGGAAATAGATGTTGTCAGATCGACAAAGTATTGAACAGCTACCAAAAAAGCATGCTACATCTTTGTAGACATTTTTAAAAATAAAGCTACACAATTTGAGACATTTTTATCCAATCTCTGCAACCTAATTTACCATGCCTCAAATTACAGAGATGAGAATTGAAATTATATATACCCTTACCTTGGGGCACTTCATCAGAAAATGACACATTTCTCTCCATAATTCCAATAATAAAATTATTTCCGCTTAAATCGTTACATTAGCAATTTGTTTTATAAACATTCAAATAAATTCACATGTGAATATTTTATTATCTGGTAAATTTATAATCCAGGATGAAACTCATAATTTTAAAATTATCATTCACCTGTCACAATTTTATTTTTCCAATCAAATGATTTTAATGTAGGCTATTTTCTGTATCTATGTAACAATTGCAAAACCAATCAACTGTTTAATAACATTGCAGTGGGTGGGTTTAATGATGCAGTCGTTTTCTCTTAATCTAATGTTCATCAATTTATGTTAAAAGCATTTAAAACACTTAAGGTTTTCATTGAAATATAATATTTAGGGGGCTAAAAATGAGGGTATTTTTGTTGCATTTTCTGATTTTTAAATGCCAGGCCCCTTTTTTTCTAATTTTTCAGTGACCTCTCTGTACCCCTCCTTTTGCAGTTCCTGGATACCCCCAATATCTTTCTACCAATTAGGTCATCTTTGGCACAACTTTTGGGAATTTTCGTTTTCAATGTCAACTTTATTATTGATTTTGGCCTTCTAAGTGTTATAATAAAAGCACCACTAACAAGTCTAGATCTTATGTTGTTATGCAGACACAATAATTGTCTGGTGTACTTAAATCATATATCTCTGGTAGATAGTTGACTTATTGCCAATCATACAACATCTTGTTTTTACATTGGAACATCCCTTCATTTTTGGTAAAAGAAAAAAGAAAATCAAGTAAAAATTAACCAAATTTAGACTTGCAACGCCCCTAAAAAATGATTGGATTGTCTGTAATTTTCATTTCTCTTTTCCACCCAACTCAACCATCTTCCATAGTTGATTTTGTTGTCCTTTATTCGTATTCTACCTGATCTTTTCAATACCGTTACATGATTTGTAGATAATAATAATATTAATATACAAAACATATCAAGTTGTCCCTTTTAGAGGGGGTGGATAGAGATCATGGAACATGGGAATAAGGGGCAGAAAGTGAGAGTCGGGGGGAGGGAAGCGGCTCGTCAGAGGGAAGAGGGTGAGTAAAAATAGGGATATTCTGGGAATTTTTTGCACTGTTTTTGTCTGGGAGTAAGGGAATCAGATACCCTTCTTTTAAGATGAGAAGCTTTGCTATTGTGTGTTCATCTTAAAAGTGTAACCCCCTTTGCTCTTAAATCTAGGTTACAACACTGTTTAGCAACTTTTAATTTATGTTTTGGTTCATGCAATGCAATGTTTATCTGGAAAGACTTGTGTCAACATTTGCAGAAATGTCCTTCAATAGCAGAAGTGCATGACTTCTGCAAAAATTATGTCATCTGCAAATTCTACAGGGAGATAACTCCATATATTTTTTACTTTCAAGCAAACATGTAAGAACATTCTACCATGTTTGACCAAACTGTCTATTAAAAATGTTTCATTTAAAAAGAATATTGTTTCAAGTAGACAAAGAAAACTAAATATAGCAAATGTCTTCTCCAAGTAATAACTCAATCCCCCCTTTTTAACATTTTCAACAAACTTAAGTTATTAATTTTGTAACCTTATACAAAGGTGGAATTTCAGTGCAAGACACCTTTATGAAATTGTATTGATTCAAAGGTCAAAGAACCAGACATTTTATATATCACATTACATGAAAACTAATCAAGCGTGAAATGTTTGGTAAAATCAAGGAAGTCAAGCATAGACAGATCACAGATACACAAATATTGATTATGAATACAGAAAATAATCTAAATAACTATATATTTTACATCAAATATACACAATGATCTAGTACCAACCTCTTCTTTCTACGTATCGACGACCGTCCATATTTTTTTCCCAAAAAGTTTACAGATGATCTCAATTTTCTAAAATTAACCTTTCAAATATTATTAAAAACCGGTTCTTTTGGCAAACAGAAAAAAATCCATCAACTTTACAGGTAGATCTATCCATTTAAAAATCTATTATTAGAACTTTCATTGATTGGTCCCATGAACAGTTATTCTCAGTCCAGTTTATGAATTGAAACCTATAGGCTTAAACCTGTTATGAAATATATATAACAGCATTAACATTGAGGGCAAACTTGTGTTCAAAGTTCCGTGAAATTTGGACAATTACATTACATGGCCTATTAGAATTTCGATCAATACATATACATGTAGGTGTGTAGATCCAATGTGTAAACAAAAAATTATTTAAATCATAATCCTTTAGAAGAACTAGGAAATTTTTTTAAATTTCAATTCTAAAATAAAATTTACTACAACAGAAATATTTTATATAACATAAGCCAACTGAAGAAAAAACTATACCAAAAAATTATAAATATTTTCTTTTGTCTTAAAAGTTGCATCATACAGTTAAAGGCAACTTTATATAGAAGTTCTCCCTTTCTTCTTAAAACTACATTTTCAAGACTTGTAGACTAAAAACTAGTTTTAAAACAAGAAAACCCCTATCCTTTGAAACCATCTTTTTCTGGTCATTTTTCGATGGTGGGAAGACACTTCAATTAGACAGTTTAAAGTTTTTTTATTGCATGATGTTAAAACTTCCATGTCTTATAATATGTTCTTTTTTTTGCAAGTCTTCTTTTTTCCGTCTTTGGGAGGAGTTATGATATAACAGGACATTTCCATAGGCTATCACATTTTGGAACAAGAAACCAGTATGTTCTTTTATAACCTCAAAATATTATAATTCATTTTATAACCTCGATATTATCTAAATTGTTTCTCTTTCTTTTCTCTATTTTTTATCTTTTCCTTTTTTGGGGGTGGGGGATTTAATGAATAGGAAGGAAGTTGACAGAACAAAAAACTGTGCTACATGAAATCAACATGACCTAACCAGCTCATAAAATTCCATGAAATAACTTTTTTATGTACATCTGTACTGATCATGATTTTGATAACGACCACATTAGCCATGGTTTTCTAATCTAGCCAGAGGCACTTGTATTACACCTTACACTATACAAAAGAAAATAATTTTCTTTTCTTCTTTTCAAATCCATCTTACACTGTGTAAGTGGTACACATAATTCTATACAATTGTAATATAAATATCAGACATTCACTGATTCCCATTATGCAATAACTATTAATATAATGTATTATAAATATTTAATTTTCTCAATAGTTTCTTATTCCATAGGTAATATTCTGGTTCAATAAGTGTAAGAGTACATATTTAACAAAAGCATAAAAAAACCTGTTACTTGATCTTCATATATCTTGACCATGATCCGAATGAAAAGTAATTGTGGAGGTACGAATATTTCAAAAACATAAAGAAAAAGTTCTCCCTGAAATATTAATTGCCATTAATAACAAAAGATGACATTGAATCAAGGAAAAATACTAACTTCAGCTATTCGTCATATATACTTAAGGCAATGATGTTTGCTGAAGGAGGACAAGGATACAGTTTAACATGCTTGAAATAAATGTGTAATTTCATGATAAATTCAGAATAATTTAAGGCCTGAATGGCAAATTAATTGCCATTTTGCACAAAATACATGCAAGTGAAAATAAATGGAGAATGTGTCCATGGGACCATGGGACACAGATGATGACCCATTTATAAATTTTGACTTGGATGACAGTTGTCTCATTGGCACTCATATATAAGGGACATAACTCAAGAACAGCAAATGTGAAGCCACCCAACTGATCTGAGTTTTGAGGTAATAAGCATTGTGTATTTTCATAACATTTGGTTGAGGCAAACTTAAGTTAGAGAATGGAAACGAAAAATTCAGCATTTTTTTCATTTGTAAAGGGGCATAACTCTAGAAGGGTAAAAGTGGTGCCACCCTTATTTAAACTTGATAAGTGTTTTGTGGTAATAAGCCTTGTGTATAAGTTTTATAACATTTGGTTGAAGCAAACTTGAAGTTAGAGAATGGAAACCAATTTTGGGATGAATATACTTACAGACAAGGGGCATAAAAAGTATTGTAACATAATGAAATCAAGTGACATATATGCAACTATGAAAAAAAAAAACTTTAAAAATTGCCAAACTCAAAATTATTGCCACTTTTGTGGCTTAATTTAGTTCCTGGATTATTAATTATTATTATTGTTATCTATATATCTTGATTTTCAATAATATATTCAACTATTGTTGTGCATTGAACGAAATAGTGAGTTTTCAGAAAATGCACTACAAAATAGCCAAAGTTCAGACTTTAATTCTTACCCTAAAACATCTCTCGACTAACTTGTCTTGACCTCAAATCTAGTGTTAGGTTCTTTAATATCTTGCATTTTGACTTGTACTATATTTTTTTTAACCTTTAAACATATAGAGTAAATTACTTAATATCCTATAACATAAGGAACTGGATACCATCTTTTAAAATATGGGTAATTATGATTTAATGGTTTAACAATATATCAAATTTATAAGCCTCTCCACCATAATCTCATTTTCCAGTGACAGTCCAAATGTACTACCCTTTATCAAGGTTAACAAATTTTGAAGAAGCTACTACCTACATGTATTTTATTAATTGTGTTTTTAATATGCATGAAATATTTGCCGCTGAACATTATGCAAGCAAACAATGTAATTTCAGAAATTAATGCATACACTTGACCACTGCAAAATTTAATCTGAAAAATGTTTATGAAATTTGAATTATAAATGTGAGATTTTATTATTGCGAAACCTAAACTTTTTCACAATAATTCCTAAATTTACAGTAATCAATCAATTAGTTTAAAGCCACATCAAACTGATATATTTTTTTTAGCTTTTGAGTCATATCAACATGATCAACAGAGATCACAATGTGCAGGGATACAGTTCACTGTTCCACCAAGATTCTTTCCAGTAGAAATTACTTGATTTAATGAACTTGAGTGAGAGGTCTCACTAAAGATTTTTAAGGCGAGTCCAAAGAACTTGTCACTTTTTACCATGGCGAGAACAACAGTGTGAACTGTGATGATGAAATCTTATTGCTACATAATTTATAATTTCAGTCTTCGGGACAAAATAGAGCAAGGAAATGACATCAACTTCAGATTTTTTTAAAACTTATGTTATACAATGATGATATATGTGCTCAGCTGATACAACATTTTACATCAATGGACCACCCAGTGACCAATATTAAAACAAATGAGCAAGTGCAGAGATTTAATACTAATTAGATTGATCAATGGACTCACCAGTTATGAAAATGGTGAGTCTAGACAGATTTTCACAGTTCCCGGAAAAAATTTCACCAACCAATCAGTAGTTAGTTATACATGAAGCAAATACAGTGCAATATTTTGATGGAAAATATGGTGTAGTTTAAAATAATAAAGTTTACTGGTCAATAACCTTTGTTGCAAGTTTTGACCATTACAGGGTCATGTTGGTGACTTAAAAATGTTTAAACTGTTTTTTTTTTGTAATTTTGAAGAATAACTTATATATAAGTTATAAACCTCAGTTATAAACTGAGCTAGACACTGAACACAGGACGTTTGCAAACCTTTCTTTCTAAATGTCCTGAAGGAAAATGATTGATTGATTGATTGATTGTCAGTGTTTAACATGACTTTCTATCTCATGGCAACCATTTTTTGTTAATGGAGGAAGCCAGTGCCTGGAGAGAACTAATGATATTCAGCAGGAAAACTGGCAATGCCAGTCAATTAAGATTGGAGTGACTAAAGTTGAATGCATTTTGCCACTAGCAGAAATCAAACTCTCAACCTCAGTGATGACAAGCTAGTGATCATTGAAGATAAACTACTTCGACCACACAGCAATCATAATCCCCCTTGAAGGAATTTGAAAGATTTTATTTAACTTCTTTAGTAATGTCTGGAAGAAATTTTAAATTAAAATGCAAACTGACCTGAAGCACCAGAAGTCTGGCTGAATCACTGATTTAATGTCTGAATCAAATGCTTTCCATTTATAATAAATATTTTGATTCCACATTTACTTTTAGTTGAAAATTGTTTCTGAAATGCCAAAAAAAAGATCAAGTTTTTTTTCAAAATACACTTTCTATACATAATATAAATTTTGCCACCATGTTCCTAGAATTTTATATAGATTAAAAAAGTGACTGACCACTTATATTTTTTCTTAATATCATAACTATGTACATTGGTAATTGGTTTGGTCCCACATGAGATCTACTTTGTTCAACCCTGAACAATTTCTAATCCTTATATCAACTCAAAATATTTTTAAACACCCACACATTTAAAAATTCTTCAGTAAATCATAAATATGATTATGAAGGCTAAATTTTAGAACAGATCATTTAACTTTAAAAATGTTTAAAGAAATGTCGTATCTCAGTGGTTTGTATTTCTGACTCGATTGGCATGGCTCATAAAGCACTTATTCATCAAAATATTACTTGTAATTAAAAAAATGACAAGCACTTTTTTGAAAGAGATAGGACCAATGAGGTCAAGTGTTTTTGAAAATCTTGCTTTCTTCTTTTTTCTATTGTAAAGTTGTGAATGTAGATAAGTAGTATCATTACATACTTGTTCTATAATATATATATAACATTACAAATATGCAAAAAAATATATAACATGTGTTCTGCCATTTTGAAACGCTTTTACGATGAGATCAAAGTTTAAGCCAATTGCGGAGTCTGATCACCCATTTCTAATAAATTTCAAGACAATAAAATTTCTATGTATTCTGATAATATACAATTTTTTTATTATTTTTTTTTTGGGGGGAGGGAGAGGCTAGAGAATACAAAAGTTTTCACTACCTTCTTTAAGTTAAGATTTTCTTTAATCTGCCTTTTTTTGTTATCTTATATCGTGGGAAACTTGCCCTTCACTGATTTTTACAAAAACATTAACAATTCTTTAAAAAATTACTAGGAAAATTCCAAGAAAAGCAAATTACTGGGACATTTTTTTTTTTATGTCGTGTCAATTTTAATCATTGCATGCATGAACAGAATAAGGACAAAATCATTTCTTTTTTAAATTCTTCACTATATATCTTATGCAAATAAATTTGACTTATTGATGTGTAGACTTCATTCAGTGAGTGAGTGAGTCGGCTCATTTCACAGTTAAATTACTCCATGGCAAACACTACATTTTGAACCCTTTATGTTGATGAGTCATAATTCCTTCAACATCATATCGTTCAAAAGGAAGTCTGTTAACCTTTATCAAGTTCAATATATAGTTAGAGCTTTTATAGCTCAATTGAACTATATTAATTAACTTGATTGAGCTTTAAAAAAGTATCTGCTTTTGACCCTTTTCAAGTGAAATTCTGTTTCTGAATCAATTCGTGTTTGTGCAGTCAAAAGCATTACAGCCATAATAAAGATACAAATTTTTCAACTTTGAACTTAATTTTTGGTGGAAATATTTTTTCACTGTAAAGGTAAAAAAAATATTGCAAAATTATAGTTAGTACTAAGTTCTTCCTTATTTTGTCTGCAAAATATTAGATTGCACTTCAAAAACTGAAATTTCACTAAAACATTGCAAATGGAGTTATTTTTTCGTAGTCAGAATGATCTGAACTTGTTTACTTTATAACAATAATTAAATTAAATCAACCTGCCTGGTTGCTACTGTTCAGAACATGCAGTAAGTCAATCTCCTTTTGAATGTAGTTTATTCAATTACATGAATGCAAATTGAAAATACAGGCCCCAACATTGGAAATGGGATAAGATAAGATAAGATAATTTATTGGTTCAAAATCCAAAATTATAGGATTGTTACCAAGACAATAGACATTGACTATACATAAACATACAAACATAATCTAACCACATTTATAGACATTATTTATATAACTGTATATCCCTCCATTATTAAAAGAAAATATTGTTACAATAATAAATGAATGTATATAATCTCTGCTGAGGAGGTGGTACCACAAAGTTATTAAGTACTCAATAAAGTATTTCTAGAATTATACATGGTGCTTATGAATTTTACAATAATTTTAATTATATCAGTCTCACCACAGGTATACAAAATTTAAATCTTGCTTCATTAGTCATATTTAAAAAGAGGAACTATTTCACTAATTTTGGAAAATAATTGTTCTCTAATTGTATTTAGTTTTGTACATATTATAGTGAAATGAAATTCATCTTCTACTTCTAAAAGACACAAGGGACAAATTCTTTCTTCTACAGGTGTTTTGTGTGTCGTCCTTGTTCAATTTTAAGAACACTATTACTTATGCGAATTTTGGCAAAATGTCCTATTACTTTTCTGTCAATATTTAACAATAAATAGGTTTCAATTTGTAATTTTCTTTAAGCTGTCTATATGTTCTGAGCTTATTACCGTGCAATGATTTATCATCACAAAAAATATTTTCTTTCCAATAATTCAGATATCTTTCATTAAGTTTGGTATGAAGTGCATATAATAAACGGCTTTTTGAAATAGTATCATGATTTTCCCAAACATGTGAAAAATTTAATGTAGCAAGTAGCTGTTCAATCTTATTCGCAAATCCATTGGTTAATTGCAGGTTTGAACTATATACATCTTTAAGTAAACAATTATTACCAGATTTTATCACATGCAACCAGAAGCCAATTGATAGTTTTAATGCTTCTATAAAATTGGATACATACCAAGTTCAGCTAGTACTGCTAAATTGACAGCTGTTTTATTTACTCCAATTAAAGTTTTTGCAAATTTAATTTGAATTTTATTGGTAGCCAAAGACCAATATTTTGACTCTAGATTTGTAATATCTTTAATCATATATAGAGACCATACTTCACTACAATAAAGAAGTATAGGTTTAACACAAGCATCAAAAGCTTGAGGTGAGGTAAAACATTAATATCTTCAGAAAATAACAGTTTTCTGATACAAAATATAGCTTTTGAGGCTTTTTACAAAGAAGTCTCACTGCCTCAGTAAAATTACCAGAGGGTTTAAACAGTATACCCAAATATTTATATTCTGTACAGTGTTCCAAAACATTATCATTAAATACAAACTTGTCTTTTATAAGTTTTTACCAGATTTGTTAAAAATCATAATTTTGGTTTTGTCAAGATTTACTGTTAAATCCCAACTAGTGCAATATAAACTTAGCTTATCAAGGCATTTTGTAGGCCATTAGCAGTTTCAGAAATAAGAACTAAATCATCAGCATATAACAAACATGAAATATCATTATCATTTAACTTGGGCGGATTACATGTGGAGTCAAAATAGGGGTAAATCATTAATATATAAAGAAAATAATGTGGGACTTAAAATACACCCTTGTTTTACCCCAACTGTTGAATTTAAAAATCAGTGACACCTTCAGAGATCTTCACGGAGTACAAAACCTCTTTATACATATCTCTCATTATACCGAAAAGAGGCCATCTATGTTGTAATAAGACAATTTGTAAAGAGAGCCTCCCTGTTAATAGTATCAAATGCCTTCCTGAAATCTATAAAACAGGCATATATCTTTTGATGACTTAAATGCCTTATCAATAATAGTTTTAAGAGTTAAAACATGATCACTTGTTCGACTTCCTTTCTGAATCCAATTTGCTCACGACAAATAATTTTATTTCCTTCAAGATATTTTTCTAATCTACTATATAAAACTTTAAGAAAGAATTTTCCTAAACAACTTGAAAGGGCTATACCTCGATAATTAGATGGATCATTAAAACACCCACCCTTAAAATGGGCTTAATAAAATTTTCTCTCCATAAAGTTGGGTAATTATAAATACCAGACTTAAGAATAAGATTAAACAATTTTACATAAACATCAATATTCAAATTACAAGATATTTGCAACATTTCATTTGTAATACAATCTGAACCACTTGCTTTATTATTCTTTAAAGATTTAGCTGCAATAACCACCTCCTCAGTTGTAATATAACTGTTTAAAATCTCAGTATTACAATCATTAAAAGCAGTATAAATTTTCTGATCGTTAAGTACATTTTATCATAATTAATATTCATTAATTTATTAAAATATTCAAACCATTCTTTAGGTTGTATGTTAGAGCTGGGATCCTTGAAGTTCTCCTTTTAAGTTTTTAATAGTTTTCCAAAATCATCTGAACAGCTATTATTTGAATCTATAATTTGTTTTATCATTTTATGTCTAAATTGTCTATATTTTTCCTTATGACTTTATTTAGTTCCTTTTATGATATAATACTTTGTGTCTAAGACTATCATTCCAGGGCTCAGTACACAATTTTCTAGTCAGACTTTTAGAGACCTATATTTAGATTCACATTCATTATCATAGTATGGTTTTTTGCTTTTCTTCGTTTACTTCTCCTGGCTGTAACAGGGTTTTATTAGTCTTACTTAAAAAGCAGCATTGTATAATATTGATGATAAACTTGAGACTGTGTCATTAACACTTTGAGATAAAGTGGAATCAAGTGCATTATTTGCATCCATTTTTGGGTTAAATTATCTAATGGGAGATAACTCTAGCTTGAGTCGTCTCATTTAGACCTACAAACATAAAATAAAGAACAATGCACATTTGTTTGAATATTTTTATTAAAAAACTAACTTCTCATACTCTAAAGCTTTATTCTCGACATGTTGGATTTTCAAAAGGAAAAGGGGGAGACGAATATCTATGTATGGCATTTGCAGTTCACAAATTCAGAATTAAATGTCTGTATGTATACTATTTACCTATATATGTATGTGTGTATACTAAAACATCCAAATAATTTGACAAGGAGGTTATTCTGGCGACAAGGTGAAATGTACGTGTGTAAATTCTCAAATCACAGGTGAAGTGAATTTTATCAAAGGTGAAATTGACAAATTTGAAAATTTCTCGGGTGACTTACTCGATTCTTTCGTACTTAAACCTCTTCTCGCGACTCTTGAAGGCATATTTCAACTGCTTCTTTTCCTTCCAAAAATATTCAGCCGTTGATAGCTTTGCCTCCGGGAAATGTAATGTCCCGCGACAGACGTCACGTGATCTGTCAAATTTGTCTATTTGTTGCATGATTGTTTGTTACGATTTGCATACTTTTTCCCAAAGCAAAAACGCGGACTTTGACGAAGACACTGTCAACAGTACACTGCATGAAAGACACATAAAAATGTAAGCATTGCGAGTAGTACGCATTTCGTTAACTTTTGTTAAAATAAAGTTTGGGACTGCGGGGGATAGACTTTGCCTTCATTTCTGTATTCTTTAATTTAATGTCCAATTTTTTTCGTCCTGTATTTTATTTTCAAGAATTTCCATTATTCTTTATTTCCTAGCACTCAATTGTTCTATATCCTTTTCTTTTATTGCCTTTTTTCCTTTTCTCTCGTCATTACCTATTCTTTAAACCCCACCAGACCAAAAATTATGCGTCGACATCCAATTAGTATGAGAAGGAAAAAAAGATTTTATTTCTGATAAAAATGAAATTTATTTTGTACCCGGGAAAAAAAAAACTCACTTAAAATAGATGTAGCGCCTCTTATATTGCATGTATTCCTAAAATTTCACGAATTTCACCTGCAAACATACCGATTTTATTTCAGTTGACAATATTCGTAGTCCGAGCTTTGTTTTGACGTCTTACAGCCTTTGGCTAGGAATTACCTGGGCCGCGGGTACCTAAAAATGGTCGGTTTATTCCCGATTGTCCAACTTTTTAATTTTTTAGAGTTCTGATTGTCCCACATGAAAAGTTCTGATTGTCCCACATTTTTTTATGAAGTAAAATGTTCTTAAATAAACAAGGTAGCCAGTGGCGGATCCAGAACTTTTCATAAGGCCCCCGCTCCAGTCATGCTTCAGTGATTCCCTATATAATCAACCAAATTTTTCCCACAAAGGGTGGCCTGGGCCCCAGGACCCCCCCTTGGATCCGCCTATGGTAGCTATTGTTTGTTTTGCTAAGTAAACAAGAATTAGTTACTGCATGCTCAAACTATTTAAATTTTATTAAAGTATAAAATATGATTTCTTGTAAATCATTAGAATAATGCTATTTTATTAAATAATATTTTAAATAACATTTATGAATTATAAAATATATCTATAATGTTACGTTTATTTATAAAACAAAATCGATACTGTAATTTTGATTATATTTTTTTCTAAAGTTTTTTTGAAATAAATTTAGAAATAATGCATGTAATTAAAAAAAATTATAAACTTATTTACACTGTATATCATACACGCACTTGTTGATGGAGAGACTGCTTTCTCTAGTCTTTGGGCTTTTACCAGGGAATTAAGATGCCATTTACACAAGGTTCTTATACTACTGAAGACTGATTACACCCACAGTCAGATTCACCTGCACCCAACAACTTGCTTCATTGGTAACAAAGCTGCTTTCGAGAATTCTGCCAGTTCATCCTTTTCAGGAATTACTATTAAAGGTCTTTTGTTTACTTTACCTAGTGTATTTGGCGTAAAGTGCAGTCAACAGGACTCATGACCGACTATAAAGGAGAACCAGACATTCATCAACTTATACATATGACAGATTTTTTTCTGGTACCATATGCATAAATAGAAGACGTCTGGCTCCATGCACTAGAAGACCTGAAAAATTCGGAATCAACAGCAAATACCACTCCGTTTACGGACCACGTCACAAGATACTGGATTGAAAGCAATATGCACTATGGGACCATTACCACACCGAAGGATCAATGACGACAAACCACCTCGAAGGATGACACAGCAGCTTGAAAATGGTGATATAAGGGAGCAATCATTTAACCATGCACCTCGAAGGATGACACAGCAGCTTGAAAATGGTGATATAAGGGAGCAATCATTTAACTTCAAGAGGGGGTTATGGTTTTTTGTCCGAATCAGAAATTTTCATTATTGAACTTATGTATTATGTGTGCTTTATTGTTGTTCCTTCTGCATTGTGCGTGCTCTATGGTATCTACCCTTCAAGTCATATGTGTGCTTTATTGAATTAAGCTGTTTATTAAGTGGGCTTTCTTGTATTAAGCGTGTTTATTAGTAAGTAAATTGTTTATTATAGTGACATGCATGTGTAAATATGTACAG
This sequence comes from Mytilus coruscus, assembly GCA_017311375.1. NCBI lineage: Eukaryota > Metazoa > Mollusca > Bivalvia > Mytilida > Mytilidae > Mytilus > Mytilus coruscus. The sequence goes on along the minus strand of CM029604.1, from coordinate 8,175,723 downwards.
ATTATAAACGTATAACATATAATATGAATACACCCGGCCCAGTGGACCTATAAGTCACCTCAAATGATATTGAATAATTATAAAACACTTATCACGTTCTTGAAAACAACAAATTATTCATGAAATTATCTTTTGCTGAAGAAAGTTAATTTTAAAATATATATATGGGTCATTTTCAAAAATGTCGAATTTTGAAATTGAAAATTTATTAAAAGTTACTTATTAGATAGATAGATACTTTATTCTCTAAAACTAAATACAAGTTTACAGAGAAACATACAATATAATTACAGATACAATAGTTGAGGTAAACAAATACAGTATTACTAAGATATTTTAAAAGTACAAAATTATGATGGCATACATGTTTAATAACATGTATGATTAAAGATTGAACTTAGTAGAAAGGAAAAAAGATCAGTAAGATGCGTATGCGATTACATTTACAAACATTGTTCAAACAACCTCTACATAAGCAAATCAAAACAAACAGTACTTAAAGAACAACATGTTAAAAGATGCTATCTTAATAATGTCATACAAGAATATCTTGAAACATTTTTGATAGGTGGTACAATATTTTGTCTCTCCTGTTACCATTTTCAAAAGAAATTTTGGGTTATTAAGAAAAGGTTTAGAAAAATTTTAAGCTTGTTTTACGTAGCCAATTAGATGGTTTTCAAGAGAATAAACTTCTATATATATTCATTCTGTAAAATAATAGACTATTTGTCAATTTTCCAGGTTGTACTGAAAATGCCTCTAAAATTGGTTTTCAAAGGTTGTAAAATTACCACCAGTAATGCAAGTCTAAGATAGCAATTCATATTATTCGGCATTTTTTCTCTTTCAAATAAAACCAACATCAAGTAAATCCTCATAAGTTAGTTTACTTTTCTCTTTATTTCATTGGTAACAGGAACGTACGTTTATGAGATGTCACTATAAAAGTCTATCCTGTTACCTTTTGTCTATCCTGTTACCGTATTGCACCTGCAAACGCTTAATTGGGAAGAATAAGACGTTATAACTTTAAGATGAGTTCAAACAACGAAATATTTCATTCATTTGCAACTGTATGTTAAGATAATTTTTGACGACGTTTCTGTCTACAATTGTCTATCCTGTTACTGTAAACATAGCAACCATAGTAACAGGATAGACATAACAGGATAGAGAAATTTCTTCATTTTGAATGCTATTGTGAAATGACTACTCCTTTGGTGAAGTGATTATGGTTTTCTGTTGTGAATTTGATTTCCAACACGATATTGCACTTTTACAAGTATACTGTTGGTGTAATTAATCAAAATTGTTGGTAACAGCATAGACATGAAAAAAGTACCTCTATTTTTTTTCACTAAATGTCTTAAAATTTCTTTTCTCTACACTGTCGTACAAGAAACGTGGTGTTTTAAATGTAAAGGTAACTTTGAACTTTTGAAATCAACATTGACTGATTCGATATTCATAGGAGAACAATATCGCGGCTGATTTAAGTAGCGGTAACAGGATGGACATGAACCTCCCGTACGCTGATAGAATTTAGTTTGTAGATAATATGTTACATATAATGATTAAGAAGCTATGATTTTCGTCAGAGTAATTATTAATGTTCTTAAAAGTCCCTTTTGCAGATATCAAGGCGATCAGAAAATCGGGAAAAATCATTTGCAATGTGTTTTCTGACACTGTACGCACACAAATACCCCAAAATCGGACTTAAATACATTTTAATCTTATCAAAATAGATGTAAATCGTGTTTATTATCGATGTTCTGAATCATAAATCCGACAAGCTTTCATTTAAACCATTACAACTGAAATTTCCATTAGAAATACAAATTTTAGCATGGGTGTACTGAAAATTCGACATTTTTGAAAATGACCCATATATTAAATTATTTGTAAACAGAATTGCTTCTTTTGGAATATTTGGCTAGTTTTCGAGTATGACTCATAATTAACAATCTAAGCTTTCCATTATTGTCCATAGATATAAAGGAAGTAGTTATCAAAAGTTTACCAAACACATGTTCTCGTATACCAGAAAGAATGTACAGTCTAAAAAAAAAGTGAGTCTCAGTTTCGGTCACGTCTTCAGTGCAAAATCTACAGAGTCTTTCTGTTGGTCGTTCAGCAAGATATCGTCCGGTTTCTACCCTCAGAGGTAATATTCCACATCTGAATTGTGCTAAATGTGAGCGTTCGACTTTTTTGGTTAAATTGATTTTTACATATTGTTCCTGATTAAAAGGTAGATTTGAAAGTTATATAAGTACGAAGTTTTGGCACATGTTGTATATTATCATTCCATATGTTTGAATAAAGGTGCTGAATGTTCATTTCTACAGTTTTTCAAATTAATAGCAGTTTTTGATTCAAAATAATGTTCCAAATAAATTTTACAGAAAGTGTCCTTCAATTCGCTACACTAGTTGTCGGTACAAGGGTTATAGTCTGCATTAAATGCGAGCTTCGTAATGCGATCATCTTCAAACTTGAGTAGTCTGTTCCAATACCTCACCATGTTTGTCCATCTTCGAAACTGGCTTGGGATTCATCCAACATCCTCATGTAGGGCGAGAGTAGGCGCAAAACGGCGAACACCAAGAAAATAATGGATTGTACGGTTTTGAATTTTGTCTATTGTTTGAAATTTTCTGTATCCCCAGACACTTGAGGCATAATCCAAGATAGGAACTACACACGAGTTATGCAGTTTTTCGTAGGCATTAAATCCGAGGTCTTTATTGTTGTGAATTTTGGATATGCTCTTCCCTAGTGCTCTTCCACCGCCTTTCGACAAATTTTCCATATTGGTTATGAAATTTCCATTATGACCGAAAGTAACCCCTAAATATTTGTAATTTTCAACCTTCTCCAATTTGTTTTTTCCAACTGTAAATTCAAAATTAGTTTCTTTGGTTCTTGGTTTCCTAAAGTGAATACACTTAGATTTATCCGTATTGATTAACACCCTCCAACGTTTACACCAGTTTATTATGTGTGCTTAATTGTAACTCTTTAGTACACATTTATGAAGAATTGAGTAGTGCTTAATATGTGTTATTTTTTCACTTAATAGTATATGAGGGTCGTAATGGGGGTACCTTCATGACGAATAACGGTAAAAATTCTTGCCAAATCACGTTAACGGTAACTTTTGGTGCCTGACGATAAAATGTACACTTTCTTTTAGACGATAAAAAAATTGACTGATTTTGACGAATCACGTTAAATGTTTTCCAAAAATGACGGTAACGATAATTATTTGAGACCTCTGACGAATCACGATAAGGATATTTTGACGAATCACGGTAAAATTTTAGCCAATTTGACGCTAACGGTAGCCGAAAATGACAGTTTGACGCCTGACGGTAAAGGGCATTACTACCCTCTTATATTCTTTGTTTGATGAAACATCAATTGTACCTTTTCTATGCTAAAATACAATATGTAAATATTCATGATTATTTGTTCATTTTTATTTCATATCTTATAATTGGTGTCATCCTGGTTTGCCCACTTTTAATTACATGCATATATAAACATAGGGGAATTGTTGTTTTAACAATTAAAGTCTGTTTCTTAATTTAGGCATATTATTTACCTGAAATTTACCTGTAAAATTTTATAAAGAATACATATTTATTATTGAAAATTGATTCAATATTGAGATTTAAAAGGAAAAATATTATAACAAAACTATAAAAATACTTATTTTGTAATTAAAAAAGAGATAAATGTTATAAGAATATAAATATTGAGATTTAAAAAGGAAAAAATGTAATAAAAACTACAAATATAATTAAAAAAGAGATAAATGTCATAAGAATTTTAAATGAGATTATAGAATAAAAAAATATTTATAGACTAAAAAAAACAAGAATGTGACCGTAGTACACGGATGCCCCACTCGCACTATCATTTTCTATGTTCAGTGGACCGTGAAAATGGGGGAAAATCTCTAATTTGGCATTAAAATTAGAAAGATCATATCATAGGGAACATGTATTCTAAGTTTCAAGTTGATTGGACTTCAACTTCATCAAAAACTACCTCGACCAAAAACTTTAACCTGAAGCGGGACGAATGGACGGACGGACAGACGAACGAACGAACAGACGAATGAAGGAACGGACGGACGGACGCACAGACCAGAAAACATAATGCCCCTCTACTATTGAGGTGAGGCATAAAAAATAATTGTGATCAGATTTCTATCTATTCATCTTTATCTTAATTTATTATAACACATTTTCTAGGTAATAGTTCTGCACTTAAAGACATTCTTGTACATGAAATTTGTAATTGTTTCTAATGTTATGTTTGCATATCATATTTGATGCTTTAAATGCATTATGAATGATAAATTTCAGTGCTAATGATATTTATGTAATATTGACAATGTTAATTGTTTTAGTGCTATTAAAAATGTATATCAAAATCAATTTATTATTTATTTTCATTTTTCTGCTTCAAAGAATCAAATCATTGTTGTCAATATAATGGAATTTTATGTGACTGTCATACAAGTGAGAGGTTTAGCTAGCTATAAAACCAGGTTTAATCCACCATTTTCTACATACATGACATAAGGAAATGCCTGTACCAAGTCCGGAATATGACAGTTGTTTTCCATTTGTTTGATATGTTTGAGCTTTTGATTTTGCCATTTGATAAAGGACTTTTTCGAGTTTAATTTTCCTTTGGGGTTCTGCTTTTTGCTATCTTATTTTTTTCAATGAAAATTTCACAACCAAGTGTATGAAGAAAAAAATATGTTTTAATACGGATCAATTGCATACGAACTTATCCTGTAGAATTTTACAGAGATATATGTACATATAAAATAGGAACATAAGTTAACTGGAAAAGACTATACCATTTTCCAATCAGTAAACCTTTTGTCTTTTTTGTTTATATAACCATTTGATAATTGCGGTAATTAAAAGTGGGCAAACCAGGATGTAACCTTATAATTTACACTGATTATTTACCAGAAATACCTGCTGCACACTATAAAAACAAACTAATCACTATCAAAACTATTCCCGATCGTCCCACATGTAAGCTTCCCAATTGTCCCACAAACATATTCCGATTGTCCTACAAAATTTCATTACCTTTTTACTTGTAATTTCAAAAAGTGGGACAATCGGGAAGACACCAAATGGTCATTCGACATCAGAGCAATCTCAGACTACAAGATACGTTGTTGAATCATTGCGTCTGGGCTTTTTTTTTTTTTTTTTTTTGGGGTGAATATCAATTCGCTCATTTTTTGTATGAGGTAAGACAAAAAGTTCCGGTTTTTTGTTAATGTTTTTTTTTTTTTTCGATGAAATTCTGTGCTATATTATCTTGGCATAGCGCAATTTTATGACTATAAAAATTAGTAGATGTGATATGATTACCAATGAGAAAACTATCCATCAGAGACAAAAAGACGAGGGGTAAACATCCAATTTCAGGTCACCGTACGCCTTCAACAATGGACAGGACCCTTACCGCATTGTAAGCTATTGCAGTTTATGTGATAACGTTGCTGCATGAAATCTTCTCTGAAGCACAGCCACTGATATTAGACTGTCAGACAACAACATATTTTCCTATCAGCATGTTAATATTAGCTGAATAAGGAGGAGTGGGGATATGGTATGACTACCAGCATTCTACGCTTAAATATTATGTATATGTAAGTGTCTGTTTAGCGTCAGAAACCTCGTCAGTATAGTTTTGTTTTGTCGTATTTTATATTTGTTTTTTATTTCGTTTTTATTTTTTATTTTGTTCTATGGTTTTTGGTTTATTTTTTGGGGGTGGAAAAAGGGGGGAGGGATATTTCAAAATTAGGTGTTGGTGGTAGTTCTTCGATAGTCTCTGTTGAATATGAATGTATATACCTGTATATTCACAAGTCTGATTAATTCCTCAGTCATCTGTCTGTTGTTGAAAACTCTATATCTTGACCTCTAAAATGTCTTTTAATATTTTTGTAGGTGGGTTGCTAACAATTGTCATATTTATCGACTCTTATTTCTTTAATCAATAAAAACTCGTTCGATCTGCAGCGAATCATGACGTCAATGTTAGGGGAACCTTTATAGTTCATCGTGACAGATATTGGCTTCTTTCACATCTTTTTATGTCCAATCTTGAACTTGATATTAGTGTATATGAATGGAACTGTTAACCTCAGATTTCACTTGGTATTTCAAGTTGTTTTGCTTCGAACAACTTTTGTTTTCGCTTCAGAAGCACAATGACTGCACACCAGTGGAGGGGATTCCAGAGGTTAGAACACGCTTCCTTCCATAAACTGTTTAAAAATCAGGTAAAATTCGATATAGTAAGAGTGGATCCCTTTTCCCCACAGAAGGAATCTCCAACAACATCCCCCATGCATCCTTTCAAAACGTATGGGTGCACACCTGCTAATATTTTTTATGATATACAAGTATATATGTAGATCAATATTTTCATTTTGAAATTTCATTTATTGTTTAGTTTGGACAAATAGTGGTGTTTCTTTATATATATATGTATATATATATTGTGGTTTTTATCCAACGCAATCATAGGTTTGAACATTGTTTTCAATTTAGACTTGTTTATATATATATATAAACAGAAAATGAAAGGATATGGAGTAAATGTACATGGGACAAAATCGCACACAATACATAGAAAACATAGAAAATTATCAATGAACAGGGCTTTTATTCCTTTAATATGAGAAATTCTCACATGAACAAGCACACCATAACTGTAAATATTATAAGAGCATACACCTCAAGCACGGGGAAACGTTATATTTATATGAGATATAGAATAGTGTATGGTATATACAAACCGTTTATACTGCATTTCATTGTTAATTTGTACTTAACCTTATTGCTACTTGTACTTATATCAAAACTTCGTACACAAATGCTGCTTATACAGTATATTTAAAAATGAAAGGAGGAGTGGTGTAATGTCAATGAAACAGCAAATAAACGGAGACATTTAAGTATACCTATCGTTTAAAAAACAAAAACAAAAAAAACGATAGTGAACAAGAAAAACAACATAAAAAATCATGGGACAAAACATGATGCATACAAATCGGGCATGGTGCAAAGTACGAGTGCGACAGAACCAACATCTCTACCCCGCCCCTTAAAAACCCGACCACAAAACAAAACAACATGCTGCAACACCATCACAAACAAAAAGTCTCCAGAACACAAAAAGGAAAGCTATAAGAGCAACGAATACTTTTATCTGGTAACCTGGACAGGCACATAAAAATGTGGCGAAGTTAAACTAATTTGTCAAACAATATTATAATGTGGATGTCAGAAATGAGACTCCATGCATAGTTGATGTTTAATATAGATCAATTAAGTTACTGAAGACTGACTTTTTATTGTCACTAAACTTGAATTATTTATATAAATGGATGAAATTTCAGTTGCACGACTTCTAATGTCTAGTGCTCAACAAATTATATCAATACCTGAATTCTGAAATGCTGCAATGATTGAATTCTAGTTGAGTTTGTTATACTTTGTTGTTGTCGTAATCATGTACCCGTGGTACTGTGACTAATATAAAATGGGTCAAATATTCAGAGGTGCTAAAAATAAACAAATGTTTTTTTAATTTTTGTTTTTACCTGCATCGCTAGATTCGAGAGTAGGCCTAACCACTTGATTATGTGCATCCGTCCGAAACACAAAGAAAGTTCCTAGTTTGCACCTAGAAATCTGCAACTTCAACGCTTTTTCTTCAATTAACCTTAATTATTGAAAATTTGCACGGTGATTGCTCACAGATTGATGTATTGTTTTGCTCACAGATTGATGTATTGTTTTTGCTTACAGATTGATGTATTGTTTTTGCTCACAGAATGATGTATTGTTTTTGATCGCAGATTGATGTATTGTTTTTGCTCACAGATTGATGTATTGTATTTGCTCACAGATTGATGTATTGCTTTTGATCGCAGATTGATGTATTGTTTTTGCTCACAGATTGATGTATTGTTTTTGCTCACAGATTGATGTATTGTTTTTGCTCACAGATTGTTGTATTGTTTTTGGTCGCAGATTGATGTATTGTTTTTTGTTCACATATGCTCACAGATTGATGTTTTTTTTGCTCGCAGATTGATGTATATTGTTTTTGCTCACAGATTGATGTATTGTTTTTGCTCACAGATTGATGTATTGTTTTTGCTCGCAGATTGATGTTTTGTTTTTGCTCACAGATTAATGTATTGTTTTATTTGTTCTCGTCCTGTATATGTATGGAGTATTTGGCACTGAACATTTTTAAGCAATCAACAATCAATCTTAATTAAGATTTACAGAATCCTTAAAATAAAGTTCTGGAATGTTCATATCTAAACTGTTTCCTGTGAGGAAGTAACGTTTTTTTTTTTTTTTTTTGTCAATTAGTGAATTATATTTCCATTTGTTTGCACTAGACGAGTGAATTTAAAGCTTGTCATATGGTATAGACACGTATATATCGTTACAAACAGCATATTGACCTGGAGAGTTATTTTCTATGTTTTTTGTTATCTTTGCCAAATTGGGTTGTTGTCTCATTGAATACAATATATTACCTTATCTGTTTTAGCAAAACTTTTTGGGTCCTCAATGCGCTTCAACTTCTTACTTTATTTGGCATTTTTAACTTTTTTATTAGCGCGTCAATGATGAGTCTTTTGTAGACCAAATGCGCATTCGGCGAACAAAATTTTAATCCTGGTATCTATGATGAATTTATTGACATATACCGATCATTTCATTGTATCCACATATGCTTGTATTTATAGAAAACTACAATAAACCCTACAATGAAATTTCCATGACGGTCAATGAAGCATGAACTTGAGGTTGAGCCATCTTTTGAACTTATATTTTGGAGTATTCATATATTGTATGGTAGCTGTTTTTTACTTTATATATGCTATTCTAACTTAATTCTACAGCTGACAGACAGGACTGACCGACCTGAACACCTTATGCCTCACTGCCGGAGACGGATAATACAGTTACGTTTGCATTACATTTTATTGGACTTCGATGCCAATATATAAATACGTCTGAAAATTAACCTATATCAGAGCTAAAGATGACAGTACACACATTTCCCAAAACAAAATTAATCTTGCAGTGGATACTCATCAATTAGACATCGTTCAGATACAGGGGCAGATCCAGGATTTTGAAATGGGCCACGGTGTGTAATTCCATACAAGAGTGCACACGCTGAAATGTCTTGCCTGCTTTACTGACCATTGATTTTATGTTGAAAGTCTAAGGATAAAGGTTTTACAACAAGTATCACATAAACTTAACATATTGAAAGATCCATGACAACGAGGTCAAGGTCAGATAAATCCAGACATGAACACTTTCAACCATTCCATACACCAAATATAGTTGAGTGACATAGAGCTATGGTAATAAAAAAACAGACCAAAACACAAAAACTTACCATTGACCAATGAATCATGAAAATGAGGTCAAGGTCAGACGATACCTGCCAGACAGACATGTACACCTTACAATTATTCCATACACCAAATAAATCTGACCTACTGCTATTAGTATTTGAAAAACAGACCAAAACACAAAAAACTTAATATTGACCAACGAGCCATGAAATGAGGCCAAGGTCAGATGATACCTGCTAGACAGACATGTACACATTACAATCATTTCATATACCATATATAGTTGACCAAACTTGACCTATTGCTTAAAGTTTAAGAAAAACAGACCACAACACAAAAACTTAATATCGAGCAATGAACCATGAAATGAGGTCAAGGTCAAATAAAACCTGCCAAACTGACATGTACATTGTAAAATATTTCCATACACCAAATATATTTGACCTTTCCATACAGTATTAGAAAAACACTATGTTACAGACCAAAACACAAAAACTTAACAATGAGCAATGAACCGTGAAAATGAGGTCAAGGTTAAATAAAACCTGCCAGACTGACATGCACATGGTAAAATATTTCCATACACCATATATAGTTGACATATTGCATACAGTATTAGAAAAACAGACCAAAACACAAATACTTAAAATTGTGGAATGAACCGTGAAAATGAGGTCAAGGTCAAATAAAACCTGCCAGACTGAAACGAACATCGTAAAATATTTCCATACACCATATATAGTTGACCTATTGCATATAGTATTAGAAAAACAGACGAAAACACAAAAACTTAACTTTTACCACTGAACCATGAAAATTAGGTCAAGGTCAGATGACACCTGCCAGTTGGACATAAAATTGAGAATGGAAATGGGGAATGTGTCAAAGAGACAACAACCCGACCATAGAGCAGACAACAGCCGAAGGCCACCAATGGGTCTTCAATGCAGCGAGAAACTCCCGCACCCGGAGGCGTCCTTCAGCTGGCCCCTAAACAAATAAGTATACTAGTTCAGTGATAATGGACGTCATACTAAACTCCAAATTATACACAGGAAACTAAAATTTAAAATGATACAAGATTAACAAAGGCCAGAGGCTCCTGACTTGGGACAGGCGCAAAATGCGGCGGAGTTTAACATGTTTTTGAGATCTCAACCTCCCCTATACCTCTAGCCAATGTAGAAAAACAAACGCACAATAGTACGCACAGTAAAACTCAGTATGAGAGAAGTCCGAGTCCGATGTCAGAAAAGGAAACAGAAGTTTATGATATCGAAAACCCTGGTGTAATAATGTGTTTTTCAGTAATACATAAATTTATCTCGCTAAAATCTAATACGTTGTTACATACACGAGCGAATCGTACAAGTTGAGATATATAAACACCATAAGATGGTGACAACCCTGGGAACGTCACCATCTAAAATGAATAATTAACAATAGGAAATGAAAATCATCTCTTTTATCATAAATTTTGTATTAAGATTCCCGTTAATGATATAGATATCAAGATCGAGGAAAGGACAGTGGTCATTGTTAGTATTAGCTTTATTTAAATTAAGTTCAACAGGATAAATTTCTTTAGTATACATACTGAAGTCGTCATTATTGAGAGCCAATACATCATCCAAATATCTAAAAGTATTGTTAAATTTTTGTATAAGATGTTGTTTCGATGGGTCTTTGCTGATTTTAGTCATAAATTGTAACTCATAACAATACAAAAATAGGTCCGCAATAAGTGGTGCACAGTTAGTCCCCATTGGAATTCCGATTACTTGACGATATACGGAATCTCCAAAACGAACAAAAATGTTATCAAGTAAAAATTCAAGGGCAGATATAGTATCAAAGCATGTCCAATTGACATAGTTCTTTTGTTTGTTGCTACTAAAAAATGACCTAAAAGAGTTTGAACATATGTATTCGCATTCCGACTTTTTAAATGCCCATTTAATTAGGTGTGTGAATTTCTTCTTAATAAGAATATGAGGCAAAGTGGTATATAGGGTAGAAAAATCAATACTTTGAACAGATTCAAAATCACCAATATATGCATGCAATTTATCAAGTACTTCCAACGAGTTTTTTGACACTCCAAAAGTAATTAATTCCACTATTTTCAAAGGCCTAATTTGAACAATTTATTATCAGGTTTTTGATTGTACCAAGTGTACTAGTAAGTAGAATAGACAATTTAGTAGTGGAACAATGACTTGAAGACGAAATAAATCTATATTTGTAAGGTGATTTGTGTAGCTTCGGAAGCCAGTACATAGTTGGGACTTTCATTGTATTTGGTTCTGCTTGTAAAGAAGTAGCTAATAGTTTATGTTTGTTACAGATATCGTTTTCTGAAAATGAAGTCAGTTGGAATGTTGGTGAATTGGTGATTTCCTTTTGCAGAACTTCAATGTAAAATTTACGTCAAACTATAATGATATTATTAGCAGCTTTATCAGCCGGGACAAAAACAAATTCCTTGGCTAGTTCTTTTAGTTTATGTTTGATACGAGAAATAGGATTTTTATGGTTGTTGTTAAGAGTAAAATGTTCTTTAAAATGTTGTATACGTATATCAACTATCTTCATTACTGAATTAAAAAAAGAGTCCAAAGATTTTTTGTCAGCTTTTTCCCGTTTTATCCATTTCAAACAGTAAGCACGAAGTGAGTCGTGGATGATATTACGACACTCATTCCAATTAATAATTGACGGGGACGATATTTAGGTCCTTTACTGAGGAATGATTTTAACTCTCGGTCGCGAACGATGTTAAGGTCTCCTGTTATAACATGGGAAATGGGGCCATAAGTGTACACCTTACAATCATTACATGCACCAAATATAGTAGACCTATTGGTATCTGAGATATGGACTTGACAACGAAAACTTAACCTTGTTCACTGATTCATGAAATGAGGTCGAGGTCAAGTGAAAACTGTCTGACAGGCATGAGGACCTTGCAAGGTACGCACATACCAAATATAGTTATCCTTAGACATATTACTCATAATAAGAGATAAATTAACATTACAAAAAATCTTTACTTTTTTTTCAAGTAGTCACTGAACCATGAAAATGAGGTCAAGGTCAATGGACATATGACAGACGGAAACTTCATATCATAAGGCATCTATAGACAAAGTATGAAGCATCCAGTTCTTCCACCTTCTGCAATATAAAGCTTTACATAAATAGTTTACGCCGCCGCCTGATAGTAATTTCTATTTCTCGCATACTGCGACTTTTTACTGCGACAAAAGTCGCAGGCGAGGCAAAAACGGATGAAATACCAACGAGTTTGCGAGGCGAAAAATATTTTTATGCTAACAAATTATGTATTTTCCAATCTATGGGGGCGTATACCCTCTACGCCGCCGCCCTGAATCCGCCACTGGAACATCACCTTTCACAAAAACTTTTGACATTCAAGATAACCCGTGAATTACTGAACAATCACACTGCAGACTGCTTTGTCTTGTATCCTAGGTTTCTGCCTATACATACATCAAAGATAGTTATGAATTAAACAGCAATATAAATAACAATATAACTTTATTATATCTCCAATGTAACTTAGTATAATTTATGTATACAATATAAAAACATATTAAACAACTTATATCACAAATATACAAATATCCCATTCAAGATTACACTATATTAACATGTATATGTATAGGGGTGGGGCTTTGAAAAAAATCTCAGAATTTAGGAGTGAATGTGCACCTACGCCTGGATCCACCCCTGTATTGGAGAGCAAGCGCATTTATTGAATGGTTTTCACATTTGTTTAACGTCATACAATCGATCGTCATTAAAGTTTGACTTACAAATAAATGTTAACACCCGAACCCTGAACTTTAGTACAAAACTCTTCAAACAAACAAAAAATAATGAGTTTATGATATTGCAAGGCCAGCCAACACAATTTGTATTTATAATTTCCTCCTTAAAAATTGGGATGGGAGGATATGTTTTTTTTTTTGTTTTTAATATCATTCTATTTTTCCTCGAGTTGGGACCACCTGCGATGTGTCAGTGTTCACTTCTTAAAGTGCCGATAAAAACCGTATAGTATGCATTTTCAGATCTAAAAGTAGGGGAGGTAAGGGGACCGGAAACAAGTATTGTAAGCTGACTGTGATGACTCGGAAAATTAATACAAAATACGGATCACCGAACTATATAATAGTCTTAAAAAGTGAAATTTAAACTAAGTGTCACAGATCAAATCGTTTTGCACGTAAAATTTGATATTTCTAATACCTAAAAGTTCACACTCGAACAAATAAAACATGTTTGATATTCATCTGTTGTACAAAGTTTATCATTCACATAAAGTATCAGTAAAACTTAACCTGACCCTGGTGATAACTTGCAAACTTTGAAAAAAAATATCTACATGGTAACTAGACTTTAAGTAGAAACCCGAGATATAAGCATAACAATAAAATACGGATAAATATCTTTTCTTTCAAATAAATATTAAAATTTAATAACAAGTCAAAGATTAATATTGAGGATATTTCAGTAGTTTAAAATGATAAATATTCTTAATGAATATACCACGTTTAAAAATAACACTGACAGTTGCATGATTCAATTATCAAGAGTGGATAAATATTGTAGTCAAAGCGGTAAATGATATATAGGAAAATACCGAGTGCAGTGTTCCGAATGGATATGACAGAAAATTATAGAAGACATATTTAATCAACTTCTGGTTTATCAAAATTTATCAAACTGGACAGATCCGGTTTATACAACTGCTTCACTTGAAATCAGTTTCATATTTGATGTGGTGAAATGCGCCCACAGTAATAATGATCATATCTTTCATTTAATCTTAAAACGTTTAAATCAAACAAATTTCATGGAACATGAATAAAGTTTAAAGGAGTATTTCAACACATATATAAATATAATATTCAATAAAGTCCCTACGAAACGCCAACACTTATACCACATATGTTTAATTACTACTTAAAATTTCAAATACAGAGTACAAATAAATGTATTCTTGCTATCGCAAATTACAATTTTGACCGCACGTAACTAAGACAACTTAATGGATACCTTTAATTTTCAAAAGTAGCATTTAGGCTAGTATTTGCAAATGGGTAACCGGGGTTTACATTTCTTTTTCATGTTTAAACTTGTTATTCTTAAACGCCAATTCTTTCCTTATTTTGCCAACATGAAATTAATTTGCCGAATTTTCGTTGCACTTCCGTCGTTTATATTGCGGTCTATAATATCCTATGACAACTTCAATATTCATTCGCTCCACTTAATTACGTTTGTTCTACATTTTTTGTACTTCACTATATCAAAACTATTCTTAGGTTGACAAACTCTATTATTATGTACAATCTGTATTCATATGAGCAAATTAATTCAGAAATCACTTTATATACAAACTCTACCCACAATTACTATACGAAAATAAACGTCTTCGATGGATTTCAAGATTTATTCATACAAAGCTGAAATCGTCTACTAGCAAGTTTACCATATCGAACGTGCTCGTCGAAGATTTGAATATTTATGCGGTATGCCTAGGTTAATTCATAAATCACTCTTACGATTGTTTATAATACAACCATTTTCCTAAATATATTCTAAGCTTCTTTGTGACACAGAATACTTTTATTGTTTAAATGGATGCTTAAAAGGCATTTGATGAAACTGCCTTTTACAAACGCATTACTGATTTACAGAGTTACTTCCCTTAACCAGGTCTACCTCATTAAACATAAGGAATGTTTGTGAAAATCACAATCAAAAGATCGATATTAGATTTGTAATTTTAACAGGTCACAATACACTACTTGGTTAAATATCTATAAAAATAATATTATTCACCGATGATATATACATTTATATAATATCAATATTCATATTCTTTATCATACATGAATGATTTACATATTCATTTTTGATTATGACAGTAAGCACTTATGATAGTGATGCATGAAATTCCTTTTCAAGAATTGGACAGTCTGATTTGGAATACACTTCTACCAGTATAATCCGAAACTAAATTTTCTTGTTGGATACCAGTTTTGATTTCATTCTCTACCCTGGACATGTAGTTTATTGCACAATTAATTTTCGTCAAATTCACTTCCTCTTTTGATATCTTTTACTCTTTTTAGAGTCCTTTTCGAATCTTTTAATGTCAACGCTGTCAAGAGAACTATTTTCACTGTCCGAATTGGAATTTTTCGATGGTCCTGCTGGAGTCGGCACATACATTTTGGCGATCGGAACTCCTTTCACATTTTTAAATCTATTATTAGCAGAATTAATGTACCGGGTTTTAATGACTTCTTTCGGGACATCACTATTAGAATCGGAATCGCTGCTACCAACATTTATCGTTGTTTTATACAATTTGTGAATATTGTCGCGATGATGGCGCTCAATATCATCATTTCTGTTAACAACACGTTGTGTTGCGTATCGACCCGGATGCTGTGAATCATCAACAACGTAGACAACGCGTCTTCCTTCTGGAATCGGATTAACTGTTGGAGCGTAGCCATTTGATGATTGTATAACCCTCACAGTTTGTGGATGGGCTGTTGGACCTTGGATATATCTCGGTCCTGGCATGACTCTCTCTCTTGGAGGCAAGGCGAATCTTTCCGTAGGTGTAACGATCCTTCTTTGCACAATTCTTTCTGCTGGATATCTTACGGATCCACCAATTACCGATCCATTTATAACTGAACCCTCTTTTCGTGTGAGGATGACAGATCCCTCTCTACGTGGCATAATGACCGATCCCTCGTTCCTTGTCAAAATGACGGATCCCTCTCTACGTGGCATAATGACTGGTGCTTCTTTTCTTGTTAGAATGACGGATCCCTCTTTTTTACTTGGAATAATAACCGACCCTTCTCTTTCAGGAATTACTGTTGACCTTCGGACAATCCTCGGGTCATCTGCAACTTGTACAGGATCGTTAACGGGCATGATAACAGATGCCGACCGAGATCCCTGTCCTGCTGTAATAGCCAAGGGTTTCTGTCCCGGATATTCTATCGCACGATTGTCTCCCTGTGCGTCTTCGTTGTAGGACTCGCTTACATTTCGAACCTCTCCAGTAGTAAGGTCATGCTCCAAATACATAAATCCTGTGTCAACATAATAACTGTTCTTCTCAAATTTATCTAGAAATACAAAATATTTTAATGGTTATCAATGATTTACATGAACATACATACGAGAAACCTATCAACGAATTATACAGAATAAAATCTAGATTGGCCAAGACCAATAATAAAGCGTCTAAACTTTGAAAATTCTACGACATAGAATTTGTGTGTTTCTAATTTTCTAGTGATTGATTAACGTGAACAATTACAGGTTCTATGAACTTTGGTTTCTGATTTTTCCACAAATCAAAGCCGTAATAATGGAGAAAGGCTCAACAAACACGAGTACACACGATGCAATGGCTCGCCTGTCTGATTGAATTTATGTTGAAAGATTTTAATATAAAGGTCAGATGAACCTGCCTGTCAGACGTAAACATTTTATCATCATGATTCCATACACCAGTTACGTATTTGAGAAGCAGACTTAACTACGAAAACTTAACGTTGACTAATGAACCATGAAAATTAGTGAGATCTAAGGTCAGATGAACCCTGTCAGACATGACCATTTTACCATCGTTCCATTCGCCAGATATAATAAATCTGTTGCTTACAGTATTCGAGAAACGAGTCTAAAGGGAACGACCATTTGATATTCTGGGGGGGAAGGGCAGGAGGATTTTGAAAATAAATAACCCAGCCTTGATAATCACAAAAATAAATGGTTTGTTCTGTGGTAGTTTGAAAATAAATTACCTGACTTGCAATGTATTGAAAATAAATAACTCAGCAGGTCTAATCAAAAGTATGAGATGGCACCAGATTCTTCATAAATTCATCTTTTTTCCAAACAAAAAATAATCGGAAAACACTTCCCATATCTTTTTATAATAAAAGTATAAATATTATTTAAATATACTTGAAATGTCAGAAAATTGGTTTCATTTAGCTTGTCTCAGGTTAATTAATTAAATCAGGGCCGTAACTACATTGAGACAAATGCCTCATGTAGGAAATTTCAAAACCAAACGCTTGTCTCCATATCAAATTGTGTTCACCGTGAGTGCCTTACAAGAAGCAAGTTCTGTTATCCCTCAGACGTAGCCCCTGATTTTTCGGGATCAATGTTTCTTATTTGTCTTTTGTTCATTGATTGCCCTTCTGTATTCTGTTAGTGTTGCATTCATTTTGTAATTTAGTAATTTTATTATTAACTTGATCATGAGTTTAAAAAAACACAGCAGCGACAGACTTAACTATGTGAATTACATTTTTGCTTTATCATGCATATTTGTCTTTTGATGTTGTCCCTAGAAACTTAAGTCTTACACTGAATCTATAACGTGATTTTGCTTTGAGGCCAAAATATTGTCAAAAAATTATTAAAACAGAACTTGCATTTTCAGTTTAAGAAAGGGTCTGGGGAACACCCAGAAAGCAGGATTTTGCATCATTTGTTCTATAGCTTCTTGGGCCTTCAGCGGTTCAAAAACCCTTCAAAAAAAATTTTGCCTCGCTCCGCTCGGCGAAACATGTTTGCCAATACTTTTAAAAGAGCCTTAGTTACAACCAAACTTTAATATTGTGTATGTATGCAATACATGTATATGCATTGGGGAATATAGAAGATTCATTTCTGCAGAGGATAATAATTAAATCTGATTAAATGGTACATAATGACTTGACTATACATGTATTATTTATAATAAACAAATAATTTAAAACTGTATGTTTTCGAATATTATAAATATAGTTGTGAAAATAAATAATCAGTCCCTTGCTTTAATGAAAATGAAAATCTTGCTTCAATAGTGCAGAAAATAGATAATCTGTCCTCTTAGTTTACAAAATAAATAACCGATCCACAACAAATCCTCCTACCCCCCACCCCCAGAATATCAAATGGTCGTCCCTAATCACGATCAAATAACGTTGATTAATGAACCATGAACATAAGGTCTCTGCTAGACGGAAATATACACTTTTCATTACAATAATCCCATGAGCCCAATATTGTTGACCTATTGTTTATAGTAAGTGTCTGATACGTGGACCTTACCTGTAAAACTGAACTTTGAAATGGGATCAAGGTCATTTGAACCCTGTCGGACAGACCTGCAGATTATTCCTACAATAAACTGTTGACACAGAGATATGTCTCGCCTGGCCACATAAAATTCAGAAAAAGACAATCTGATGGACAGGGCCTAGAATTGATCGACAAGCTGAGATGTACTGATAGTAATGCATATATAAAATATCAATGATCTATCACCAATAGTTCCTATCAAACTAACTTAATCAGAAACTTAACATTGAAAGTTGTTAGTTAATGGAGTTGCTGGACCATGACCTAGGGGGCAGGGCCTCGAAATAGTCGTCAAACTGATATGTCCTGATAGTAATGCAACTTTATAATAAATATCAATGATCTATCACAAGTAGTTCCCTTCAAACTAACTTAAGCAGAAAACTTAACAATTATTGATGCCACCGCCGTCGCCGGAAAAGCAATCACTATGTCTCGCTTTCCGCTACTTTTGTGTCAGGTGAGAAAAAAAAATGTAATGTCCAAGTCATAATCATGTTGTCTTCACTGATGTTGTCTTTTAAGGATGTTCGCTCCTCTTGTTTTCGAGTTTTTGTCAGATATTCGGAATCCTCTGGTTTTATCAATGTAGTGCCATTAAAAAAAAGCTCGCTAACTCCTACTCTTCTTTTCATAATTTTATTACATAAAGTTTAAAAAGCCATATTTGAAAATCTTATAAAATCCGCGTTATTTTTTTCATTGTTTTTGAAAGAAAAAAGGTGCCACTGTTAAATGTATGAAACATCTAGAGAGAATCATTTCCCAACAAATTTTCAATGGCTTATATCTCGAAAACAAGCACACGGACCCTTCATATTATTCTGGTTTTTTTTAGTTCCTTTATTTACATACTATCAATGTATAACAGTCTTTTAAAAAGCTTGTTATTTTGAAACGGAGTAGGGGACATCTTTAAAGAATTAGGTGTTTATTACAATTTACAGATCTTTTGTAATCCCTGGTGAATATAACTGATAAAGCAAACTGGATGTCTGACGCATTGACCTATAAAAAGCAGATTAATTTAACAAAGTAACTCATGCATGAAATGTAGTTCAAGTTGCCTCAAATTTTCTAGAAATATGATGTACTATATAAGGAGGGTGTGGGTGACAGATATCATTTCATACACATTTTTGTCAAAGATGGTTAGCTACGTGACCACTGAGTATGTTTCTAGATCAATATCCATCAAGCCTACATGTAACAACTGTATTACCGTATAAAATAAACGCTTTATTGATTACAGTTATAGGCATACAATATTAATAGATTTGTTAGAATAATTAAGAAGGATTGCGAAAAGCATTATTTGTGATGTATAAATTCAAGCCTAAACTTTATGTATAATCAATTAATTCATATCTTTTTTTCAAAAAATAGAAAGTCAACACTGGAGTATATTGTGGTACATCATGCATCTATTATTTGTCACAGGAGTTAAACACCAATCCAGCAATCTATCTTTAATGTCATTTGAAAACGTGACATAAAATATTTTAATATTTTTTTATAATTCAAAGGTTTTCATGCAACACATACTACTTCTGTATTTTTGACGATTGCATAGTTAAAAGAGATGCATTTCCCCCTTCCCTGGAAAAAATCAATGTTGTCGCAATGTTACCAAGTGACAAAAAGTTTTTCGCAAAACCGTAAATGTAATTATCTTCAGCTGTGGTATGAAACACAACAAACATATTTTGTTAACCATTATAAAATTTTATAAAAAAAAACCGGCTTTATTTGATGGCAATTGAATTAATGGACACTAAAGGATATCTAGATTTTTTTTAATTGCCAAGCATTTGATAGAGGCCAATTTATAAGGTGGTCCCCTGTTATGGAGCTACATATAAGGTTAATGTATATATTTTTTATAAGTCCGACTCCTAACGTTTCCTTCTATGATTTGCCTATTGAAGTTTAAGACCAAAGACAAACTCCGCACAATTTTTATTCCCGCATTCCGGAACTGGTTTCCTTTCCTACATGATTAGTGTTGAGTAGCATGGATATTGAACTGGAACTGACGGGGAGTTTGGACCCGAGCGTGTCTCTATGCAGCAGTACAAGTGCAGAAGTTATGAAGAGCTTGAATTTACCTCCATTTTTAGCGGGGCTCATGTTGCTCAATTTTCAGTTTTTTTTAATAATACGTTAAAGGGTCTTTGGATTATTGAATCCCTCTCAGCCACCGACCCCCTTTAGTGTCTTATCTACTTTTTTTTTTTTTTTTTTTTAGGATTTTCGGATCTATTTCTAATACAATATAATCATAATGACTTATTCCTCCCACTTCAAAAAAAAAAAAAACTTCGCCCCTTTACAATATATGTACAATGCATATTTTTGTCGATGTCTTTATAAAAAATGTACCATTCAAACGTAAATTGAAAATTAAGAACTAGACATTGAAATACAATGCATGGCATACTTGTATACAATCCAACAAGTTATTTGATAGTGTTGTGAACAAATTATTTAAGTTTAAATCAAATCACACCTACCAAATACAATTTTCTTTTCACTTTTAAATGGAAATTATCAATTATTTCGAGAAATCGTTAGGAATCCATCCGTCTACATCAGATATCGTCGTATAGTCCGTTTATCACTCTAGGTCAACTCGATCACTCAAGGTCAACTCGATAGACATATCAACAATGACATTTCTTAACAGATATGTTATTTTCGTCAACAATAAGTAATCATCAGCTGATTTTTTATGACGGTGGTGCATTTCAGTTGATAATATTACAACGCAGAGCTCAAGTGCATTTTATAATCGAATAAGTAATTACATTTCGACAGAGATAATGTCTTTTACAAAGTTAGAAGCCAGATTTTTCTTGACCTTGACATATTTTTCTCCAAGAAAATTTCGGATTGCAGAACAATCTCAAATATTGAGAAGAATAATTATATAAAAGTAAAAGAAATAAACAAAGATTGTTTTGTGTAAAAATCCAAACATTATGTAGGGACGTATCCAGGATTTTCGGTTAGGGGGCGCAAACTTAATTAGCCGAGCGGAGCGAGGAAATTTTTTTGAGGTAAAATTATCGAAATATTCTTTATTAAGCTGAGGACAACCCATGCTTTGCAAATTTTAGGAGGGCGCACGCCCGCCACGCCCCCGCCTGAATCCGCCCCTATTATGGGCTTTCTAACGCATATTACCATACGGTATAGGTTTTTCTCATTGGCGAAGGCCATACGGCGGCTAATAGTTGCTTATATCCACATCATTTGATCTCTGTTGAATAGTCTCTCATTTCCAACCTTACCACGTCTCCTTATTTTCGCACCCCCCTCCCCCTCCTCTCTCGAGAGTCGAGGGTATATAGGACATCCTCATATCCGTCTGTCCGTCCGTAACACATTTTGGTTTCTAGATGATAAACCGAGAACCACTTTTTGAAATTAATTGAAATTTTAATGGAAGGTTTTGGACTAAGAAAGACAGGCGAAGTTTAATTTTTGTCGTTTTCAATTTTACCTTATGGTAACTTGTGGGGAAAATTATTTTTTTGTGATTTCCGGATAATAAATGGAGAAACCCTTTTTGATAAAATTTTAATGGAATATTTTGGACTATATAAACAGGTTAAAATCATTTTCCGTCGTTTTCACTTTTATCATTCCAGAGTAATGTTGCTAGATTGTCAGAAAAAAAAAATGTGTGTGGTTACCGGGTAATAAACGGAGAACACCTTTTTGAAATTGATTAAAATGTTCATGGAATGTTTTTGACCACTCAACAAAATGACGATCTCTCAGTAACTACGGGCGAAGGGATCCTTGATCACTAGATCAACTCTCTAACTATATTAGGATCATTACAAAACAAATATATTCAAAGAAATGGCATTTACATCAATATAAAAAGTTACAAGTAACATTAAGACGAAGAATTGATTAAAA
This sequence comes from Mytilus coruscus, assembly GCA_017311375.1. Classification (NCBI taxonomy): domain Eukaryota; kingdom Metazoa; phylum Mollusca; class Bivalvia; order Mytilida; family Mytilidae; genus Mytilus; species Mytilus coruscus. Next base: position 8,153,132 of record CM029604.1, on the reverse strand, counting down.
AAGAAATCATGAGTTCAACTGTACAATTTAAAAATAATTAGATGTGGTAAGATTGCCAATGAGACAGCTCTCAACCAGAAACCAAATGAAGTAGAAGTAAGCAAATATATAGGTCAACGTACGGACTTCAACAATTAGCAAAACCCATACCGCATAGCAGGCTATAAAAGGCCCCGAAATGACAAATGTAAAATAATTCAAACGAAAAACATAGAATTTACAGCAACAAACGAAAACCACGGAATTTAAGGCTCCTGGCTTTAGACATGCACATAAATAATGTGGCGGAGTTGAACATGTTTGCGGGCGTCCAACCCTCCATACGACTATATATTTGTCATGTATAAGATTTGTTTATTCAGTATCCCAAAATTAATCTGCTTTTTTAGAGTTTTACCAGTTTATAACTTATTCCGACTCGACCGAACTTTGCTTTTGTTCGCTGTCTACGTTCCTAAGAAGCAGCACAGTCAAATGTTTGATATAGAATCGGTTGGATATCAAACCAAATAAAGACGAGACCTTTGGAACTATAATTGAATTCTAGTCTGAAAATTCGTAAGGGTTCCGCGGTGTCTCGCCTACTTTCGCTGTTGTCTATGATCCAGTTAAAATTTTTCCTCTAGATACTAGCTTTTGATCATAAACAAGCTTGTGTCCAAGTTTGATACAAATCCAGGATAGTTTAAGAAAGTTATTAATTTTTTTAAAACTTTAACCACAGCGTGAATGTAACGTTAACTGGCAGAAAAACTAAGTTTATTTATAAGTAAAATACGGTTAAACGGGATTTTTTTTTTACAAAATTTACTTCTGGATACTATCTTATGATCATAAACAAGCTTCTGTCCAAGTTTGGTAGAAATCCGGGATATTTTAAGAAAGTTATTAAAATGAAGTTTGGTAGAAATCCAGGATAGTTTAAGAAAGTTATTAAAATTTCAAAAACTTTAACCACAGAGTGAATATTTGTGGACGCCGCCGACGACGACGACGGAATGTAGGATCGCTATGTCTCGCTTTTGCGACAAAAGTCGCAGGCTCGACAAAAATCAAGTTCAACGGATATAACATCATAATTAAGATGTTTTAAGCTATTTGATATGTGGAAGGTTTATAATGATTGTTTTGTTAAAAAAAAAAAAGAAAAGGCCCCGAAAAATCAGCCTAGAAGGGGATAGAGTCTTTTAAAACAAAATTTATATATTCATCTATATATGTTCAGTAGTTGTCGTTTGTTGATGTGGTTCATAAGTGTTTCTCGTTTCTCGTTTTTATATAGATTAGACCGTTGGTTTTCCCGTTTGAATGGTTTTACACTAGTAATTTTTGGGGCCCTTTATAGCTTACTGTTCGGTGTGAGCCTAGGCTCCGTGTTGAAGACCGTACTTTGACCTATAATGGTTTACATTTATAAATTTTGACTTGGATGGAGAGTTGTCTCATTGGCACTCATATCACATCTTCTTATATCTATATACATTTATTTTTTTGTCAATAATCTGTATTGCTGACTTGCAGTCTTACTAGCGGAAATCTTAAACATATTTCATTCACAGAAATGTTTACGTCAATATTTTCTTTACACATAATTGTATATTTCCAATAAAGGTCACTTAGATCCATATCTAAACGTCACTCAGAAGTTTTGTTAACAGTGACATATGTTTTAAAGATCGGAATCTAGGACGGTTGACTGGCCTAACTTTTTAAACAGCGTCGTTTTAAAGATTTGTATAGCTAGAGGTTACGTAATGGGGGGTTTAAAACGAAGTGTATAATTCCTCCTTTTGGCGACTTGTCACGTTAAAATAACAATCATATTTGCTCGTTTCAATTTAATTTACCAATTTTCTAAAGAAGATTCCCATTGAAGTAGAACATACCGTGGTGGGCTGCCAAGTTTTGTTAAGTTTACAAAACAGATGGGCCATTCATAGGAATGTCTCCCTATATAATTAGGCCAAAATTCTATCAAATTAGAGACTTTTTTTTATATTTAATTTACGTTTTAATGTTAACAAAAGGACACAATCTGGGCTATTAAAGTACAAACAAAACACATTTCTACAATAGGTCCTACATGGTTGCTTTCCCCTTAAACCTCCAGACAATTTAGTTGTGTATAAAGAACTGTTTACGAATATAATCCAGCACATTCCATTCTCTGAAAATTGAATGAATGATCATCAGATTTTCATTAAACTTTACATGCAGCATCGATGTCTTTGACATGCACCTCCTTCGTCATGTTATTTCATTCCACAATACTAAGTTTATTCAAGTAGTATGTTGACCAAGATAACAGTGACAGGATAGTCAACCTAATGACGGTGGTCACTTAGCGGTAGAAGGAGTTAATGACCACATGTACAAGATGAGATTTTTTTTGATATACATGTATGTCTATATACTAAATAAACATATATTTAAATAAATCTCGTCTACAATTCAGTACAAAAACATATATTAAAAAATGGTCCAATACCTTTGTTAATTGCGCAAGCCATAATTCTCAAAATTTGCTCAATTTGCATCAGTGCACCCAATCTTTATTCAATTGGAGCATAACTATTCACTTTCTATGGACTTTCCGATATTCTTAATTTTTACTTGATTGATTTTTATTTATACATCAATTAAACAGCATGCCAACACACAAAAAAAAACATCTATAGGAAGCAACAGACAGTCTTCGACTGCAGATAGGTGTCTCTACGTTGTCCAAAGTCAAGCTGTTTGGTTGTTAAAGAAAATATGCTTCATAGGACTTAGTAGAGATCATATTATAGTAGTTATTATATCTTAGGCTTTTATTCTTTACAGTTATTACTTTTGAATAGGCAAAACGAGGTCTCGTGTTAAAAAAAACACCAGTATACGGGCTAAATGTTACTTATATCAAGGGCAGGTATGTATAGAAAATTTAAGTGCTAATGTAAAAGCAATATATTCACTCTGTGGGGTGAATATTTGGCTTTTAACGTTGCATGCGAAAGTGCATGGCCAAACATACCAATTAAAACTTTAGAGAAGGCTTTTTTACAAAAAAAAATATAGGATTGTATTAATACCCGACCTTAACATCTTTTTTTCATAGAAAAACACATGGAAATATGTAATGCAATTGTTATGTGTAAGTTGAAACAACAAACAAACATTTTCTTCGCACGTTTATAGATACCTAAAACCCAGTATTTTAATTGAAAATTTACCAAACCGGTTTATTGAAAATAACTATTGTATTTGTCTCTTTTCTTTTGATCAGTCATCCATTTCGAATGAAACAGACATTAAGATATTCATCATTTTTTCGCCTGAAACCGATCAATACAAAAGAAAACGGAAAAACTAATAATTGTCTTAACACCTACCTCATTTGTAAACAAGACGCTAGAAAAAAGTAAATAAACATTGCAGAAAATAAGACTAAAAAAACTTACCATTTGCTACACGGTAGCGAACATTCTCCATTGTGGATATTTGAACACAATTACGAAATAATGACCTTTCAATTGTGGAGATTTGGATTAAATGAAAAGGTAGTCGGATCTATTCGTCTGCTGTTAAAGATCTACCCGGAATCTTCCGGTCGTGACGTCCTGATGCGTGAATACAAATTATTGAGTGTTTATCGACTAAAATGTGTCCCAGGGCTCCTTTATTTGTTCAGGGTAAAATTTTACATTAGAGAAATAGAGACTTTATCCCACCTATTCGGTTTAATTGCTGCCAGGTAAAAGGCAGGTGAATAGCATTCTAATTAGAGTAACTGGTTGTGACGATTGTTAATTTCAGTTTTCATGGTCGCGTGCGTTTTAACATTTAGGACCAATAGATTAATTTTGTTTACTGGAAACTTTTATTGGTACAAGATTTCATGGTCTGTTGAAAACAAAATTTCAGGATTTTCCTTTTAGCGAAAATTTTAATAGTTTCATGCACATAAATCATGGTGATAGTGTTTTTAATACAAAAAACACATATATTTTCATTTTATTATAGATAAAAAAAAATCATCTTCAATTTTCATAAAAGTGCGGTCGGATTGGACCTTTTTCAAATATTTCATTGATGATAATTATCGAAGGAAATCGGTCAACAGACAAAGGCTTTGTACATCCTCTCACATACACAAGATGGAAGTTACTGACAAGATATCATATGTACAAATAATTCATAAAGCATTAGTCAATTTACCAATGATAAAATGAGATGAACATATAGATATTTTATTATTCAAGACTCAAAATTGGGCAAGAGTTCAATATGTCATATACCATACTAAATGAACAGAATAACATATTGCAGTTTATCCGTCAGGTGTCATATTGAACTCTTTCCCCAACATTTTACCATATTATAAATAGGTTTATCGCTATTTTACGAATTTTTCCTTTGATCTTGCTGACTGATAATTTCCTTTCTCAGCGGAGTCGAGTGATATGAAAATTATCGCTAGAAACTAAGGGAACACGTTCCGTTGTCAAGGAAATTAACAACGTCTTCATAGGTAAAATAGCGATAAACAGATTATCATTGGTCATCTCAACTCGATTGCTTTTCTCGCTTGAGCCGTTCCGGCTCAAGCGAGAATATCAATCTCGTTGAGATAACCAACGATAATCTATAAATATATATATTTTTTTTCAGAACGCCTCCAGAATTGACGACACACTAATATACAATTTTATCGCTATTTTACGAATTTTTCCTTTGATCTTGCTGACTGATAATTTCCGTTCTCAGTGGAGTCGAGTGATATGAAAATTATCGCTAGAAACTAAGGGAACACGTGCCGTTGTCAAGGAAATTGACAACGTCTTCATAGGTAAAATAGCGATAAACAGATTATCATTGGTCATCTCAACTCGATTGCTTTTCTCGTTTCGCCGTACCGGCTCAAGCGAGAAAATGAATCTCGTTGAGATAAACAACGATAATCTATAAGTAAACATCAACACTCCCTATCCTAATTATTTATCTTTGAAAAGTCTTTCATTGTTTGCTTATACATTTATATTATTACAAGATTCTCTATGACAGAAAATGATGGGAAGGATAAACGTCCAGTAGGAAATATTACGCGCATATGTCTGTTACTGTGATATAAATATAAGCCATGACAAACGCTCTGAATGATTAATGCTTGCTTAACGTCCAGTGGCAAATATTTCATGCATGTTCAAGACGAGACAAACACTTTTGAGTCAGATTTTTATCATGATAATTCACGAGACATACTGTCATCGTACAAGCACACATTATGCTGACTCCGTCATCGTACAAGGACACATTATGCTGACTCCATCATCGTACAAGCACACATTATGCTGACTCCGTCATCGTACAAGGACACATTATGCTGACTCCGTCATCGTACAAGGACACATTATGCTGACTCCGTCATCGTACAAGGACACATTATGCTGACTCCGTCATCGTACAAGGACACATTATGCTGACTCCGTCATCGTACAAGGACACATTATGCTGACTCCGTCATCGTACAAGGACACATTATGCTGACTCCGTCATCGTACAAGGACACATTATGCTGACTCCATCCGACCAGTTTTTCCACTTACCATCAAAATACCGCATGCCTAGTGAAAAAAGAGCAATATGAATCTTTGGTCGTTGATTGATCCCTCGAGCTCCTGCTCTCAAGCGCATGCTTCTATGAGATCATCATATAGGTTCTTAGAGTGAAGACATGAACCGGGATTGATGTAAAACACGGGCTCTATCAGTCCACGAGTAAGTTCTCGTGTTGTACTTCTCAAAGGGGCTATCAACAGTTTGCCAATTCGTGACCCACCGATCATATAAATGGATAGAGAAGTAAGAGAAAAGATAAGTCGGCCTAGAGAAAGAAGATATATCCGCAGGTTTATATAATTAGACTATTTGCTGGTTCTCAAATGAACATTCAATTCGGTATAAAGTTTAACAATTTAATAAACGATCCAACAAGAATATAAATATAGATTCTACCACTGCATCGAGTGTGATACGATATTTATCCACTCGAGACAGTTAAATTTTCAAATTTAAAACGCGAGGCTCGCCGAGCGTTTTAAATATTTAAAATTTAACTGTCGAGAGTGGATAAATATCGTATTACACGAGATTTGGTGGTGGAATCTGTTTCTCTAATGATTTTCTAACAATATGCAGGTAAACTCATTCCTTCTTTTCGAATGATATGCAAAAAGATGTGTTTTTTCAATGCGATGTCATCAGGCATGGTCGCCTTTTTTCATGCCGTCACAATAGGAAATTCAGAGGAAAACAAGAAAATTCGACGTCATAATCGGATTTTAACCAATGAAGAACTGAGATCAAAGGGATAAATTCACGAAGAATTAGAGAAACGATGTTACAATATTGAGTCCTGTGTTTACGGTTAGAATACCTTTCCAAAACTGAATATGAATTCTTTTTAAGAAGTATATAAAAAATGATGATAAAGAAAATTCAAATACATGTAACTATGGATTAACCAATTATTGTCCATTGTAAAAATAATCTGCTAAAATCTGTCTTTGACACGTAGATACAAAGTCCATTATCGGATTAGTAGAAACATACATTTTAAACCAAAAGATGATTATATGGGAAAATTGAGCTATAGATGACAATTGAAAGATATAATTATTAAAGTCCGAAAGATGATAGTTCAAATAATTGACACGCTTTTCGTCTGGTCATACTTACATGACTCTATGAAAACTGTTTCCTTGTACATTATGCGTTAACATTTTGTCTTTTCTACGATTTTTTTACAAGTAAAAAAGGGTGTCTGTCACTATTCGATCTAAAGCGTTTTAACTTCCGTTTTTACCTACATTTGGAAACTCTTGGTGGGCAAAAACATCATTTCTCTCATACACTATTAGTACACTGCATTTGTTTACCTTCAACTTTATTGTATTTTTTTATATTGTATGTTGCTCTGTAAACTTGCACTTAGTTTTCAGAGAGTAAAGTATCTACCTATCTATATCCCGTCATCTATGCTCTAAGTTTGCTTTTACATAGTTGTACATCAAACAAAGGATTTGTATAGTGAGATCTCACTACACAGATTTTTGATCAAACTGTTAAACATATTAATGATAATTAATATTATACCAGAGACTTCTGCAGCAAGTCGAAATCTTGTGATATCATGCGGCCTTCGATCTGTGAATCTTCTTTCTTCTTTAAGTATACAGTCATTCATCAGTAGTTTGAAAAATAATTAATGAAAAAGCCGCATGACATTTCAATGGATAAAATGTAGATGAAACGCGCGTCTTTTAATCCTGGTATTATCTATGAAGAGTGTATTCGTAACCTAAGGTGTTGGAAGTAAAATACATAAAACATTTAAAACCACGAAAACCAAATAGGATTCAAATATAATATGCTAAATCTTTGTCAGAAACACCCAAAGAACATAATGCATGATGGCTTGTTTTATGAATATATTGATTGATTGTTGGTTGCTTAACGTCCAGTGGCAAATATTTCATGCATATTCAGGACGACTTTTTTATGAATATAGTGAATCATATTATCATAATAGCTGTGAATGCAATGTACCATCAATACCATTAAGTGCGTAGGTAGATTTTATTTATGTGTTTCATCGCACTCCTAATGTCTGCAATTGTTCCGCTGTCTACTCTTGAGAAGTACATATAATTATTGCAGTTATAGAAAGCGACGTGCGACATTTTGCTACAGCGTGTTAATCTTTTTAATTAAAATGTTTGGTCCGCGTAACTACAGAGTGATTGATTATAGGATAAGGTGCGTTTACACAGGACGATTTTTCATCCGATTTTCTATCCGATTCGATACCGTCCCCCAGGTAAATCGTGTAACGTTCTGGGCTCTCGGTCATAAAACTTTACTCATTAAACAGAGAAAACAAATCGTACCGTGTAAACTACAGAGTGATTGAATAAGGATAAGGTGTGTTTACACGGGACGATTTTTCAATCCGATTTGAAACCGTCGCCCAGGTAAATCGGGTATCGTCTTGTTCACACGATACAATTTTCCATTGGATTAACCAAACGATATCCGATTTTAGTGTTTACACGGTTCAATTTTTTAAACACAAGAAAGAAATCGGATGGAAATCGGTTAGAAAAATTATACCGTGTAAACCCAAGACACAAGGTTATGCAATATATAATTTGCTTTGTCCGTCCTATTTCACGTTAATTCCCTCTTTCTCTAGTCAACTCACTCATCAATCTTGTCTTCCACTCCTTTGCTGTCGCTCTAGAAACGACGTGTTTATTTAATGCATATTTTATAAAATTCATAAATCATTTGATTGTAAAAAATCCACTATAAGTGGTAAATGTGCACCAGGTACACCGAATATATATTAGTACGTATAAAAGATACATTGCAATTTTTAATATGAGTTTTTCAATTTTAATTGCTCCGATTTTCCATGGTATGAGATTATTTTATTAAAATGATTTAAAACCAGTCAAACAACTTTTAATTTGCTGTTTGTTGACTCTATATGGATAGTGTATTTAATCTCGCATGTTGAAAGAAGACCCTTGAACTTTTATATATTTGGAATGACATGAATTAAATGCGATTTTTCAATGTAAAACCTTAACCTTGTTTGTACTCTACTTTCAAAGACATTTGAGTAAAAGAGAAATAAGATGATACCAAAGGGAAAATAACATAACTGAAAAGAGAAACAATGTCATGGCCATAAGGGAGAGAGAGACAAAAGCACAAACAAAGGCTACAAAAGATATACTTAATAACAAATTAGCAAATTTTAAACGGCATGTCGTTTGATTTTTAACGTATATAAGGGCCTATATAAATGAGGTTTACAGAATAGAATACTAGTAATGGGCCAATACTACAGTAAAATAGGCAAACACAAATAAAGAATAGAATACTAGTAATGGACCAATACTACAGTAAAATAGGCAAACACAAATAAAGAATAGAATACTCATAATGGACCAATACTACAGTAAAATAGGCAAATACAAATAAAAATAGAATACTAGTAATGGACCAATACTACAGTAAAATAGGCAAACACAAATAAAGAATAGAATACTCATAATGGACCAATACTACAGTAAAATAGGCAAATACAAATAAAAATAGAATACTAGTAATGGGCCAATACTACAGAAAAATAGGCAAACACAAATAAAGAATAGACAATAATGGAAAAAAAAACATAGATAGTAGAGAACAATGGGGTTTTTATAGTTTGTTCTTGGGGTGGGGTTGGTGCCTTCAAACTAGTTTAACCCCACCACATTCTGTATATGCCTGTCTCCCAAGCCAGGAGCCTGTAATTCAGTGGTTGTCGTTTGTTTCTTTGTTACATATTTGTTTTTCGTTCATTATTTTGTACATAAATTAGGCCGTTAGTTTTCTCGTTTAAATTGTTTTACATTTGTCATTTCGGGGCCTTTTATAGCTGACTATGCGGTATGGGCTTTGCCTTTGAAGGCCGTACGGTGACCTATAGTTGTTAATTTCTGTGTCATTTGGTCTATTGTGGAGAGTTGTCTCATTGGCAATCGTACCACATCTTCTTTTTATATTTTAAAATATAAAGAATAGAGAATAAAGGACAAAATTTATAATGAGTAGAGAATACAGATTTAAATGACCCCCGATCCAGATCCTCGTATATGAATCAAGTAAATGTGTGGCATACCTCAATCAAACAGCAACCCATCGACAAAAATAACCAAAATAGATCGAGAGGGAAACATAAAATTGAGAATGGAATAGTCCGTAACAATATACAGGTGTCAACACCAATGTGACAAGCTCTGACTCATGCCCAAAACGACAGGTTCTTACACTTTCGCCGGAGCACATGAATACTTCACAGTTTTTACGTAGGGTTAGATGTCAAATATATAAAGCCTTGAACGGGGAAAGGATGCCAAAATTTGGCAACTAAAAAAGAAGCATGTTTGTCGTGATCATGTGCGGCACAAGTATTCCATAACGATCGAATGAAAAAAAGTTACCATTTCCAGATTTATATAATAACACAATTTAGGATAACTCTTTGCACTGAACATTTATATGCAATACCATAAAAAAAAAACCCATCTTGGTGGTAGGTAAATACATGTACAATACTGTATCCCTGCATCCGCTTCTCACCCGTCATGGTTACGATTCCACCGTTTCTCTCATCTGAATCCATTATATGACACTCACTATGAAACTTATGTTATATACTAGGTAAAATAACGAATATCTTGCACATTCACGCATACAAATATTTTTACAAGACATATAAATGACAACTAAAAAATAACGCGTCAAACGTTAATCTTGAACTTCATAAAAACAAATTGTTGATTTACACCAATCATATACAGTTTCTTGAAGTCGGTTGTCTTATCTTATGAAATTTCAACATCGATAGATTAACTTAATGATTAATTACTCTTACCTTAAACATCTTCGTCCCTCGACATATGAATGTATATATAGTCTACAAGGTTTGAGGAGTGAATCAATCCTGTTCTGCCCATGCATTGCGAGTAATACGGCTGAATCGTAACCATGACAGGAGGCATCGAGGAATACATTGCCCATTTATAGATGATAGCGTGTTATAGAAGACAATGTATTAAAAATGACAAAACCAAAAAAAAAAAAAAATCAAATACACTTGTAACAAAATACTTCAAAGTTCTGAATTTTAACTACATTTTTGTATACCCTGAATTTAAGTTTTTTTGTGATGGCAAATTGAGTTTAGAAATTAATGCCCGCAAAAAAAAAGTCTTCAAGTGCAATACTGTTATCTCCATTTTAGAGCGCGGACTGAAAGAAGTAGGCCAGGCTATACATTCCAGAGCAGTACGCGCGGACTGAAAGAAGTAGGCCAGGTTATACATTCCAGAGCAGTACGCGCGGACTGAAAGAAGTAGGCCAGGTTATACATTCCAGAGCAGTACGCGCGGACTGAAAGAAGTAGGCCAGGCTATACATTCCAGAGCAGTACTTGCATGTAGTGAAATCCAAATTATAAAAAAAAATTGTAGGGAGATGATTAGCAACATTACTGTAAAGTTATTTTTCATTGAAACATGCTTATCTTATTTCATATATATTGCGGCTATTGATTGGTTGTACCGGGCAGTCATTTTGAAGGGAGATGGCACGTTTGCACTCGCCGCTTCATGACGTCAACTTACTGCTCTTTGTAGTTCCAAATGGTTCAGCTGTTATCGATTTACATATCTTTCAAACAGACCCGGTAAGAAAATTTTCGTAACTATTTATATAGGTGTATTCGATTGGTGCATGTAGTATAATAAATCCACCTACATTGGGTTCAATAATTTCTAATTTCGTTCGTCCCATAAGTGCATTCATTTAAAGTTAAATCAAGGAAACGCCCGAGTGACGAACAAAGTTACTCGACTTGATTATACACTCGTGATACGGTTTAACCCTATGACTGTACTAGGGACATTTTAGACTGTTACCTCGCCGTTATTTGACAGGTTTGAAATTATTTGTGTATTTCGAAGGCATACTAAATATTTTGAGCAGAGATTCAACCTAGGGATTTTTGTTTTTTCAAAAACATCACGGTCAAAGGGTAAACAAAATCGTAATTTTTTGTGGACGAAGATTCCATTTTTGTGAGTCCCCATTAATACTCGGTATTTTGATGTTGTATAGATGGATTCATTTATCTTGTTCGGTATAAACTTAGAGTATATAAACAAAAACACAAAGGATATAGGATATCCATCCATGACACAAAATCAGTACATGCAGCCCTTTATTTTTGCTGTTCTTCATCCCAAAGTCACAGTGATGCCTTCAACACGGAGCAAAATAACTCTCAACTCACTACAAGTTTAAGACGGCCCCAAGCACCGGTTTGAGCAAAATAATTCGGATAGACTTGCTAAGACGTAGTAAACTAATGACGTCATAAAACAATCACGTTTTCTTTATGGCGTCAAGCATTTTCAGGGAATGTCTGTGATGCCCAGTAATGGCAGACAAATAGCGATAGGCAACTTCCAACCAAGGACCGAAGCTCATAAACTCGGAAATCCATTAAACGTAGGACTTCGGGAAAGTTCGGCGAGCCAATGACCTTACTACGGAAGTTGAGCGATAAGACCTGTGTATTGAAAGAGCTACTTTTGGCCCTTTTATAATACTATACATTACTTATTTTTTTAAACATATTTTCGTTTTGTGTTATAGTGAAAAGAAATACCTTTGTTTTTATTTCTGAAAGTATTCAAATAAAGTTAACCCAAGTTTTATACAATTGTTTACCCATTTAGCAAACCTAGTACATGAAAGCTGAATATATCTGAATAGTTACAAACTTGTTAGTTGGAGCAATTACGAATTTCTCTCAAATAAAAATATTGTACTTTTAAACACCAGTTATACAAGGATGCACTTTTTCTCATATGATATAGCTGTGTGACACATTTTTTCAAACTGTACAGAATTTATCACAATAATTATTAAGATATTTTTTTACTGTTTTGCGGAAATTATTAAGTAGTATTTGTAAAGATTACCCAATGTGATTTGAGCTGATTTTTTCAATTGCTTTGAAATACGTGCAAATATTACATGCAGTACAATGTGGGCGGAAACATTACTTTTATTTATGATAATTGATACCGAAAGTTGACAAACAGATTGTAATTACTCAAAATATCAGCACAACAATGTTAAATCTGCAAATTTGCGGAAGCAAATTTTTGTTGGTACAGATATTTGTATATTGTATGTTGACCTATATTTGCCTTCACTGTTTTTGTTGTTGTTGTGTAGCTGTCTCATAAACATGTTTTACTCTCAGGCAGGGTTTGAAAATTACAGAAATTTGTGTAGACTATTCTCCATGTAATTATGTAAAGGTCGAACGTAATTACTACCAGGTCCAACAATTTCATTTGTTTTAGTGTTCACCACATGTATTTTGACAAAAAAGTTTTAAATATATGTCTCGTATATTTTCTTAGTATTGAAGAAACAAGAATCTTTTTTGTGTCCAAGTTTAATTGAAAAATAATCAAAGTTAATATATGACCTTTATGAAGGCCTTCTTCACATAGGCCGGGTGTTTCGGAAAAGTAGTCCAATTGAAGCCTGGATTATTTTCTAATTCAACCTCATCTCCTAAGTTTTGAATGTGTCTGCCCCATGCAATACCTGTATTTTGACATTGCACAAGGTCATGTTTTTCTCTGACTGTTAAGGATGACTGTTTTTTTGTATTCTTCTGATGTTTAGTCTCGTTGAAATCTCGTTCGGGAATTATTTCCAAAACATGTGATACAAGTGGGAAATATCAATGAATTTTAAAAATATTATAATCAAACTAAACTATGTGAAAAATTGTGTACTTACAATAAGTAGTTTTTGAGAAATAAATTTTCTATTTTTATAAATCTAGTAACCCGGTCAGTGTCATCATCCAACTGTTGAGAAAATGGGTGAAGTATACAAAGAAATGATTTTACCAAAAATATGTACATCCCATATCAATTTTTTTTTCAAAATTCTTAGATATGTATTTTTTCAATCATTCATAACAAAGAAGTTGATCCGTTCTAAAAAAAAAAGAGAAAAATCCCAAATTTACAAAATTTACAGCATGGTCAATTTGACACGAAAAAGCAACAAAATTTCATAAAACTTTCTTATATTAACACCTTTCTATAGTTTTTTTAAGTAAAATTTATTCAAATTGGCCCAGTTCATCTTTAGTGAAAGTATGAAAACAAGTTTAAAATTGATGAATAATGGGAAAATCATATAAATGGGGTACTTTCAAATGGCCATTGCAAAAAAAAAAAGAAGTGCACCACCATATGATTTTCTCTCCATCAATTACTTTCTTACAGTCATATAAACCCAAAAATCAGATTGAGAAAAAAATTTTAATTCTAGAAATTTTGGCTCCTCAGAGGTGTACATCCTTAATAACGTCTTAACACTAAATCCATTGGATGTGTGATGTGTACTGATTGATATTTTAGTCTTAGATACTTGATTTTTTTATTAGTTGTTATTGGCTTTGAACTTGCTGTCAGTAACTGCGAATACTCTCAGACTGTACTTTGTGTCTTTTTGTTGTTAGGGATGAGGGATGGATATATACCCTGCCACGTCCTGTCTGTGTTTTTGTTTGATGTTTTTCTTTGTATCGATCTGATGAATTAAGCCTTTTCAACTGATTTTTATAGTTTGTTCTTATGTTGTGCTGTGACACCACTGTCCCAGGTTAGGGGTAGGGTTGAGCGCTCACAAACATGTTTAACCCGCCACATTCTGTATGTGCCTGTCCCAAGTCAGGAGCCTGTAGTTAAGTGGTCGTCGTTGGTTGACGTCTGTCATATTTGTTTTTCGTACATTGTTTTGTTATAAATTAGGCCGTTAGTTTTCTCAATTGAATTGTTTCATATTTTACATGTCGGGGCCTTTTATAGCCGACCATATGGTATGGATAAGGCCGTACGGTTGCCTATAATTGTTTACATCCACTTTTTAAAAACTTTGGTGGATAGTTGTCGCGTTGGCAATCATACAACATCTCCTTATTTTTAAAATATAGTGTAGTGGTGGTAGTTGTTCTTTTATTAAAACTTGTCGTTTTCATTTATGTTGTAGATTTATTACAGGCCATTTGTTGACATTTCTACTAAATTCTCAAGTAATATAAAAATAGGGAGCTGTAGTTAGATTGCCAATGAGACAACTTTTCACCAATTTCAAATGAAGTGGATTTAAGCAATTATTGGCAATAGTACGGTCTTCAACAATGAGAAAACCCATCCCGTTTAGTCGGCTATTCAAGGTCCCGACATGAAAATATTAAACAAATCAACTGAGAAAACTAACGGCCTAATTTATAACAAAAAAATTTACGAAAAACAAATATAACATATATGAACAACGACAACCCACTCAACTACAGGCTGCTGACTTTGGACATGCACATAAAGAATGTGGCGGGGATAAACATGTTTGAAGGCGCCAACCCTCCCCTAACCTTGGACAGTGGTTTAACAGTACAACACAAGAACAAACTATAAAAATCAGTTGAAAAGGGATTAACTCACCAGATCGATACAAAGCAGAAAAACATCTAACAAAGACATAGAACGGGCGTGACAGGGTATTTAAGATTACCCAGAGTCTTTTATAGCTTACTTATCCTTAGGGGTTAACTTGACTAAATTTAAGGGGCATTACTCTGTTAAGGGACATAACTATGTTAAGAATCACTGGTACGTTTGTGTAAACCATTAATATAAAAATATTCAAAGCTTCGAAGTAACAGAAAAAAGTAACAAAAATACCGAACTCCAAGGAAAATTCAAAACGGAAAGTCCTTTATCAAATGGCAAAATCAAAAGCTGAAACACATCAAACGAATGGAAAACAACTTTCATATTCCTGACTTGGTACAGGCATTTCCTTATGTAGTAAAAATGGTGGACTAAACCTGGTTTTAAAGCTAGCTAAACCTCTCACTTGTATGACAGTCGCATAGAATTCGAGAGATGATTTTAATTGTTTCAAATGAATGTTTGATATGCATTGATGAAATTGGTTATTACAAACACATCACTGATTTGAAGGGTTATTTCTGAGAGTTGGATTCTACGTCCATTGCTGATTGGCCTACGGTGACCTGTGGATAAATTGATATTCACCCTCTCGACTACTTCTCAATGTTTAATTTTACATGTCTCTTTATACATCCTTATATTCTTATATCATATATACTTTATATCATATGCTACGTGTAGAGTTAGTGTATCGCTCTCTGTACGTTTAGGATCATTTGCAACATCTCTTTGAGGGGTTCGATGTTGGCCTGTTGCAAAGTAAAATGTATGCCCCTAACCAACATACCATTGTTTTGTAGTGCCAGTCCAAATTTTCCGCTCTTCATCCCTGTCGCTCAACCTTTCAGAACCTACCTTTTGTATTAAATTTTAATAGTTTCTCGTCCTGCATATGCATGAACTAATACCACAGGTCGTTGAGAGTGGAAAACAAGCAAATAACCAATCAACCAAATATGAGGCAGCAACAAAGACAAAAAAAAAAAAACACCTTAAAAGGTAACTAGTGGTCAACATTTGGTCTTTAGCAAAATGTCTGTAACAAACGACCGTGTAAGACTTATTTCGACAATGTTGTTAATAGAAGTCATCTCAAAGAATAACCAAGTGTATATTCAATATGCCAAGCTCTAAATCGACTGCATCGAATCATTTTGCAAAGAATTCCGCTCAAACCGGTGCAGTAGGGGTCGTCTTAAACTTGCAGTGAAGTGAGATGATGTTGGAGGCCTCACTATGACTTTGAGATAAAGAAAAGCAATAAAAGCGCTGCTCCTTTGCTTTTTGAATGTTTTTTGCTATGCATGTACTGATTTTGTGTCATGGATGGATACCCCATAACCTTTGTTTTTTTCTATAAAAGAACTTCAAGATAGAATGAACAAATCTCAATAGCACCAATAACAGTGTGATAAACTTTAATATTACCAAAACAGGATAACTATGTATGTCACAGTATACATATACGAGTATTATTAGTCTGTTATATAATAAAATATTGATACGCTGAGCAGATTTATCTACATTTCAGGCCGCAAAACTTCCGTTCTTTTGAAATAGCCTGGTAGAACTTGAGCTTTCTGGTTTCAACCAGAGAAAAATCTGCTTCAACGGCAATCTGTTAATTTCTAAATTATCAATTATATTCCTTCTAAATATCTATATATAATAAACTACAGTGTCCACTTGCCTTGCTAATTACTGTAAAGATATTTTTTTATGGCATTTGTAAAAATCAGTACCACAACACATCACATACAAAATTTATAAATCCGCATTGTAATGATATACAGATGATTGAGCAAGCACTATTCCATTCGATCTATATTCACCAATCCAAAATAATATCTTTTTTTTTATTTTTTCCTTCGATTTCAAATTATTTCACTAAAAAACGACATCGCCATAGGATGAACGAGTCGAGTAAATACTAGATCGAACTGTTCTAGCAGAACCCGGTCTCTCTCTACTCATTCTGACAATAGTAGAACTTGCCGGTCTGGTTACGAATGTCTCTACAGGTCTTGCTGTAGTAACGATTGATTCGGCTGGCCTCGTTCTGGTCATAACAGTTTCTACAGGTCTTGCTGTAGTTATAACGGATTCTACAGGTCTTGCCGTGGTATATCTTCTCTCTTCGGATCTGACTACTCTTCCCACAGATCGTGCTCGCGTTACAACTCTTTCTACTGGAGCAGTAACAATCCTCTCCGCTGGTCTAGCTCTTGTGATGACCCTTTGAACTGGTGCAGGTTCGACTACTCTTTGAACAATTCTTTCGACTGGTGCAGGTTCGACTACTCTTTGAACAACTCGTTCAACTGGAGCCGGCTTTCTTATTACTCGAACTGGTTGCGTCTGCACGACTCTCTCAACTGGTTGTTGCACCATTCTTCTAACCGTCGGTGCCGGTCGTATAACTCTTTGGATTTGTGGAGCTACTTCGACTCGTTCTGTCACAACTTCAACGGGTCTTTTAGTGACATACTGAATAGGTCTCTCCTTATATACTCAACAGGTCTTTCCCGCACATACTCAACGGGTCTTTCCCGCACGTACTCAACCGGTCTTGTCATTATCCGCTCTACCGGTGCTTGTTTGATTATTCTCTTTTCAACAATGTCTTGTGTCATGATTCTTTCTAATGGCTCTGGTTCGGAGATAAGTCTGGTCTCGTATGAGACCATTGGATCAGAGGTATCGACAGGCACACGTTTTACAGATTCTGTCTGTTCGTCAAGTTCCAAATGTTCGATGTCGCCGTTTGGTATAGGCGATGTAGCAACTTCAAATTCTTGGTGACTGCTATCAGACATGTTACCATTAACTTTCTTTTCAAAATATGCAAATCCCGTATCTACATAAAAACTGCTTTCTGTATCGCCTGTAAAAAAAGAATTAATTAGTTGTAATTATGTAACACGTCTTACTTTACCTTTATTGGTAATGCATTAAAAAACTGCATCTCAAAAACACTTATTTGAGGAAATATTTTCAAATTCTTTTTTCTACACGTTTGATTCATATTCGTATCTTTCTGTCCATACATTGCATATGAATAATCCGGAGAAAAAAAATTTACCCATCCCTTTCTTTCTAGTTTTTCTGATTTTACATGTTATATCTAAAAATAAGCACATGGACTATATCAACAGTTTTCAATAATGTGTATGCATTATACAATGTCTATTGAAAAAGTTTCATACATAAAAATCAAGATGTCACGCAATAAGGATCCTAAAGATATATACCGGGAAAGAATTCAAATATGAAAAATCAAGATCTCAGCAGCAAGCATCCTTTTGATGTGGTATCGCAAAAGACTTCACTTATGAAAATCAATATTTCGGCTGTGAGCATCCTTAAGATAAATATCGGGAAAGAATTTTTGATGAAAATCAAGATTTCAGTGACCATCATCCTTAATATGTACTAGTATATCCCAAAACAAAATCAAGATTTCAGTAGTAAATAGATATAAGAAGATGTGGTACGAGTGCCAATGAGACAACTCTCCATCCAAGTCAAAATTTATAAATGTAAACCATTATAGGTCAAAGTATGGTCTTCAACACGGAGCCTAGGCTCACACCGAACAGTAAGCTATAAAGGGCCCCAAAAATTACTAGTGTAAAACCATTCAAACGGGAAAACCTTAAGATATATACCGGGAAAGAACTCATTAATGAAAATCTAGATTTCATCAGTAAGCATCTTTAAGATGTATATCTCAAAACATTTCATTTCTGAAAATCAAGATTTCAGTAGTAACCATCTTTTAGTGTATATCCCAAAACAAAATCAAGATTTCAGTAGTAAGTATCCTTAAGATATATACCGGGAAAGAATTCATTGATGAATATCAAGATTTCATCAGTAAGCATCCTAAAGATGTATATCCCAAAACATTTAATTTCTGAAAATCAAGATTTCAGTAGTAACCATCATTAAGAAGGTGGCTGGAGTGTCTTCCTCCATCTTGGATTTTGAAATAGCAGATAACAATCGGTCTAGATCTTTAATGAAATGTGCAAATTTCGAGAGTAGTATGTAATTCATGTGTTACAGTAAGACTTTTCATGTTAATATAGAAAATTATGTGTTTTATCATATTTACGGCTGTTTTTTACAAAAACAGAATATTTTTGTTTGATTCGTTTTTTCAACTTAGTCAAATATGGGATGATAACTCAGATATAAGGGAAGATAACTCAGATCAAGTAACTTTTATAATAGAATGTGCTGTGAATTTACCTATTTTATTATTTAGCAAGAAAACGAGTCCGGTGACCCCATTTTTTCTTGTTCTTATCTGAAAGCATATAATTAGAACTATATTTTCATATTTTATCTTAACTTTCTATGGTGTAGTTTTCTTTTTATCACACAAAATTGGATTTTCCATGCATAATCTATTCAAAATCTGTCAATTTTGCATAACCTGTAGCGTGAAAAAAAGCCCGGTGACCCATACTTTTTACTATATTTTTGAAAAAAAGCAATGATATAAACTACATTTTGACAAATTATTAAAAAATTCAATGGACTTTAATTTAGACCCCCCCTCCCCCCGCCCATTTATCTTAAGTCGTATATCCCAAAACAAAATCAAGAATTCAGCAGTAAGCATCCTTAAAATGCATATCGGAAAAGAATTTATCTATGAAAATCAAGATTTCATCAGTAAACATCCTTAAGAGATATGTGTCAGTTCTAATGTCTATGAAAAAAGGAGATGTTAGGATAAACTCCAATTACACAACGACCCAAACCCACAGTAAAATCACAAAGACATCTAGAGGTCAACATACGGGTCTAAAAAAAGGCAATTGGTCTATACAATATACCGAACTTTAAATAGCCTCGAATGTAGAAAAGTTAGGAATAAATTTAACAGTGACTACACAGTGACAAGATCTTCCATCAGTGCCGAGATTTCTTAATGACAAAACTATTAGATAGAGGGTCTTGATGGATTTGTTTTTTTATGATTTTTTTCTTATCCTTCCTCTCTGTCCTCTGCGAAGTTATCTTTCTTGTATCCAAAATGTCTTCGTATCTTACTTGAGAACAATTTGAATTAGTATGATCAAGGTTTAACGCCATCCCCCTTTCTAAAAAATGTTATTAAGAATACGAGATGTAGTGTATACGTCAATAAGACACGAACCCAACGACAAAAACAACCAAAATACATCTAGAGGACACGATATAGTCGTCAACAATAAACAGGTGTCTATACAATATATCAAGCCCTAAATATCGTCCTTAGTCTATATAAAAGTTATGAATACTTTAAACAGAAATCACCAATGCCAAACTCTCAAAATAACAGATAACATTTATATATGTCATAAGACACATAAGCCAACCACTTACGAGGTTCCTGAATTGCCTTCATTGAACAAATCTCGTTAAAACACGAATAAATCGCCAAGCGAGAGTACCATTTTAAGTTTCTTACCATCTATAAAAGAGTCTTGCCAGAGAAGAGATAACTGACAAACAGACTTAAGGTTCTAATTACTTGAACAAGCATTTACATGTACAAACAAATACAAGTCCCCTAAGGGGCTGCAGCAGTATTTGGTTGATAAGCTAATTGTTGTTTTCGTGACTCCAGTAGCAAATATTTCATGCATGTTCAGAACGAGACCAAATAAACAATACACCGAATAGTTGAGGGTCTGGATGGGGTCCTTTATTTTTGTTTTATTCTTTGTTTTTATACGATTTTTCTCTAGATCCTTTAAATATTTTGCCCATTATTCTCTATTCTTTAATGTTTTGCACCCCATTATTCTTTACTCTTCTTTTTTGCTTATTTTTTCTATTCTTTATTCGTTTGCCATTTATTCTGCACTTTTTGCCCATTATCCTATATTTTGTAAATCTAATCTAGACCCTCATAGGTACATTTTGTAGGTTTTGATAGAAGAGTACAGATACAATCTTTAATTCTTCTCATACTTTACTGACTGGAATAATTCAAGCTCTAGCTGTCTTTAATTCTGTTTGCCTTTCTTATCGTAGAGAGGGGACTATCACGTCTGGATTTTCCCGGTTATACGGTTTAATCGACAGAATATTTTCAAACTTTTGGTTGTCAAAACACGAACGACAAATACTATGAATGGAATAAATTTAACACGGATATATCCACTGAATTTTAATTTCACAGTTAAATGATTTAATTGAGTGACCATTTTCAATGATACATGTAGTAGTGATATTAGCTTAACTTTAATTACAATTTCTTTTCAAGTTCTCAAATCTATTAATAACATGATCAGTTTGTATTACGTAATGAAACTTATTAAACCGTCCTACATAAGTACATTAACTAATGCTTTGTGAAACTGGTTTAAATAGAGATACCGATGGAGAAAAGAAGCAAATAGCAAACGAACCCCTCATAAAAATATATTAAACAAAAACAACAAAATGCAGAAACACATGCATATATGTATTTTCTAGATTGCCTTTCTTGCAAATAGTATTTTAGAATGACCGTTACAAAAATAGCAATCTAATTAAAATATAGAACTCTGATTTCATACGTATGAAATCAGAGTTCTATATTTTAATTAGATTGACAAAAATAAAAGCTATTCGTCAGTAACATTTGTTATTGTTATCTCATTTCGTTGATATATCTAAACTGAATGCTTCGTGTTTTTCAAATTGTTTGAAATACTGGCTGCTGGACGCTAACAAAAATATTGTCAACCAATCCAAAACAAAAACGTAGTGATTTGTTGCCTAAACAGTGGTCAACTTAGAACCTGCCATGAAAGAGAAAAGATTAAACTCATTGGCACAATTTTCTTCTTAACTAGGACTGTTTTTATTTTGTAAACCCTGAAAGGTTTCTTTATTTACACTTTAGAAAGAACCGACTGAGAAATGAATTTTCTTACTTTGCTTTTAAAGCCCAACTTGGCGAATAAGGATCAGTCCAGAAAATAGTGTTAAAATCCTAGACGGTTTACAAAACAATCAATTTCGTCAATCGTATACATATTTTAGAATGTGTTCTGAACAACTAAGAGAGAAAATCTTATTAGTTATTCATTATGTTTAAAACACTTCAATAGATTTTAATTCTACTTAGATCTAGGATTAATGCTCTTGAAGGATAAATTTCCACCTTTTCACATTTTTTCAATTACGTAATAATAGAACGCACCTTGTGGAATTAATGTCAAGTTTGAATGAATAGGCCAGCGCTTCATTAAACTATAAGAATTTGTCGTCAAGAATGTTTTTGAACGATTCAGATTCTGTCGACCAACCATGTCCATTGTCTATGATGTATATGCTTTATCTTGATATCTGCTAGGGTAACTGAGAGTATTTGCAGATTAGCAAAAATGGATTAATTGATTAATGTTCGTTTAAGCGTCTAGTCGCAACCAGTACATGCATATTCAGTACGAGAGAATCTGATGATAGAGAACAATGTATCTTTTTTGTGTCAGACAAATGAAAAATGGAACAAGTATTTATTTGAAGTATTTATCTTTTATTTGGAAAGAGGTTATAGGAGGGATTTTGATGTTTTCTAATTATCCGTCGCCTAATTTTGAAGAAAAAATAAATTGGCTTTAATTGAAAGGGCAAACTAGATAATAGAAACTAATATAGATGTTATTGTTTTTCAATTAGTACTATCCAAAATTCAGATGAACATTTGTTGTGGCATACAAAAAATAGTAATCTGGGGAAACCTAGTCCAATCTAAGGGGCTTACTAGTAAATGTTCGGGGTTCATTACCCAAAGAGTCAATTTACATTTTGTTATAGATGCCATCGTAAAATTAATTTAAGGCAGCCTAAACGTTTTAAATTATTAATCTTTAATCCGAAGAAACAACGTGTCGAAAACTTATTTCTTTCAAATGACAATGTAAACAGTCAGTGTTTGTACATTTATTTTACTCGTATACAATCAAACCTGTGAAAAACATCATTTGAATTTATCAAACAGAAAATATTTTACAGTCGAATTATTAAAGTACTATTTAAAAAAGTGAAATGGTATTGATTGTAAGTATAAATTCAAATATTTTAAACTCCAGTCGAGCTCGAAACGCCTACGGAAGGTAATAGGTGATAGACAGAAGCCGCTTACAAACATTCTTTCGCCCCCTGATATTTTTTTTCTTTTATGATGTCCCTGTATTTTAGAAAGGACAATTAAAATCTTTGTTTCAAATATATAAAGATCAAGATTTGTATTTAACGGAGTATTTATCAGGTATAGACCCGAATAATTGTTTGAAAGGAGGGAGGGTATAATACAACTAAAATTATTGTCGTTTTCAACAACAAAATTTATATTTTCTATATAAATTAGTGGAAATCTTATGTTTTCTATATGAAGATCTGTTCAATTACATACAATTGAAAGATAATCTCATATTTTTCTTAAATCATTTTATCTTAAGCTGTGCAACCTAAATCTTCTTTATATCAAAATGATTTTCTCTCTCTCTCTCTCCATGTTATCTGCACATACACATCTATGTGTACGTTTTAGTACTCTCTCTCTCGGATCTCTCTCTCGATCTCTCTCTCTCTCTCTCTCTCTCTCTAAACATGTACCTAGACAACGTGACTCTGATGTAATACTTCAAACCTAATGTACTATTTTAGTACCATAATTTTACAGTACTAGTTTTTTACTACTCATATGAAGTACTAGTTCTGTACTTCAATCCTGTAGTACTATAAAGGTACAATAGATATACAGTGCTTCATTAGTATTAGAATTTGAAAGAAAAGTTTACTGAAAGGGCAAAACTACTAAATTATTAAACCAGTACAAAATATCTGTACACAAATGGTACCGACCGATAAATGTACAAACCTGGTACTTAAAATTTTTATAACAAATACCGCACTGTAAAATTACGGTGCAGAAATACTGCAATAATTTTGTGACACTTAAACTGTATAATATTATTTAAGTAAATTCTAGTACTTTAAAGCTCACGTGCAAAAGAATATGTGTATGTGCAATTATATTCACGAAGTGATATACTGTCATGTTTTAAAAAGACTTTTTAGCATCATTAGTTATCAAAATTAATAGATTTACTTTTCATACAGAAATTCCGTTGATTACGACCAATGGCATTGCATATCAGAAATATATTTTTACAATTTTGGTTTTCCAAAATTTTGGAGACAAACGTGTCGTGCGCATTGCATCAGAAGAACACTTTTTTGTAATCTTGTTAAATAACATTACTATCAAATAAAGCATGAATAAATAAATAAATAAAAAATAAAATAAATGAATATTAACAGATGAAATAAATAAGTAAAGATAAAATAATGTGCTTACAAGTACATCAGTATCCCAGTCAAATGTAAAACATTTAGTCATCCAAAAAATTGTGATTAAATGCAAATATAATTATTACAAGTCTCTTTTAAAAGTCAACATTTAATGGCGGTTACGCTACTCAAGCATATAAAAAATAAGCTAGAAAATACCGGGTACGTATATTTTCTATAAGACTGCTGCAAGGTAAACTGTAATCCGCATTTAAGTCACTGGAATGTGAAAAATATATAAAGTTGTTAAAATTACATAATTTTGAAATAAGTACAACGGAAATAAGTTAAAATTTCCATCATAGCATGCGTTTGTGAATTTTACCAAAAAATGCATCCTGTTAAAAAATGTGTGTGATAATAGTGCATAAATTGCGAAAACCTGCTACAAAACTAAAGACAACACAACTGACTACAATAAAATATACAATTTTTATTAATAGCACAATAATCATGCAACTGTAGGAATTCAATCAAAATTACACAATACTGGTCAATATTTAGCTGAACATTTGACAAAATTGACAAGCTGTGGAAAATAAATAAAAGAATTTTCGAGAAAAATATATATAATAAAATTTCAATAATTTCTTCTTACCATTAGCAGTGCTGTAATGGACATTATTATCCATGATTCAAAGTTCCATGTACAAATGAACGAGTATTTTCTAACAGTTAAATGTATAGTATTCTAGGCCACATTAACAATATTTGTATATCCTTTAATTTGAAAATATCCACTGGGCAGCTAGTTAAAAACTACCCAACTGTGAGGGACTTCTGTGTAGCTTTGTGTGGCATAACGATATTGAAAGCAATCGTCGGATTCTATTTAAATTTGACCTGTATGGCATAATAGTATTGAAGACAATTTCAACAATTACTCGAATCCATTTAAATTAGACCGTGTTGAAGTTGCTTTAGGAATTTTGCCAAGGATTAAGAATTGGTCGTGTAGAACTATTGACCATTTGGTACTTGGTGTGAACAAAGCGGAAAGGCTAAGAATGTCAAATGTTAATGTGTACGGACTGTCCATTTTTGTCTTCATTTGATACAATACAATACGTTCGTAATGACTTTGGAAATATGAATACACTTAAGAATTTAATGCTTCTTTTTGTCTGAGATTACTATAATAATCTCGGGTTTTATTTATTGGGATGTAAAATCGTTTACCAAAGTACATTGTGTATTAAGCACGAATAATATTTCAATGCTAAATCCATGAAATCTGAGTTAAATGAAGCTTTTTTTTATTACATTTACGTTGTTGTGGCGTTTTCCTGGAGGCAAAGAGCTGTTATGGATGTTGCATTATATTAAGAAATAAAACATCACTTCAAAAACACCACATAATTATTGCATACCAATCAAATTACTGGAATGGTACTTAATCACGAATTTATTTTCCTCTTTGCTCATTTTTATCCAAGTACTTTGAAGTTGTCGTCATGCAGATGATATGTTCTTTTTTCTCTTTGACTTTGTTAAAACATACGTCATTTCTTGGATGAAGAAATATTTTGGACAAAAAAGAGAAAAAGATGGGTAATGACCACCAAATTTTGCAATTTTTGTAGAAAAAGAATTTGTCGACTTTCGATTTTAATATATTTTTTGTATCTTTTCATGAATACTGCTAGATTATATATATTTATGACATTTTGAGTCATAGCAGGTTTACAATTGATGTTACAAGCCTCAATGATTTACTTGGTGTAGATTAATGGCGAGTTCTTCTGCCCGGAAATGTAGAACCCGTGCTAATGGGACAGCTGTTAGGATATTATGTATAAAACAGCATAATCGGATCGAAATGGGCCCATTTAAACATGTTTGTTATTGAAGAGTGTCACGTTTCTCTGCACAAACCAAACAGCAATTCCTTTTGAGGGGTCAGTGGGTGACATGCTACAGCAGTAAGAGAACAGTTTGCACTACCAAAACATTCCCATGGACAGCCAAAATTTTCCAGTCTGCCATTCCGGTTTGACGACTTTGCATTACCTACGAAAATATTTCGTTTAATTCTTTGAGTTCGGATAACCTACAACAATCAATAAACCTGAACTGGACTTAAATGAACCTGAGCATACATAAGTGTCTGGGTGGGGTCTGCATTTCTGTCTTCTTTAATTTTTAGGCAAGTTTCTCTATTCTATAGGTGTCAAACCACCATTTCAAAAACCACTGTATATTCAACCACATTTTTCAATTTTCTATACATGCCAATTTTTAACCAATGTTTACTCTTGTGGTGTTCAGGAAGTGCTGTACCAATAGAAATAGCATGTTGTTTACTGAAAATCTTAACTCGCATACTAATAAGTACATCTACTCTAAAATTGTGATGCAATTCCACGCATTCGTGAATTTGGACTTAAAATGGTCATAATATATTTCTAAATCAGAAAAATAACGTTCATGTAACTTCATTTACTAGTTTAAGTAAGCAACAACATATAACACTATTTGTTTTGTCAAAGTAGGGCTATTTTTAATATGTTCTAAATGTGAGTCAGTGAATTGGTGATGGTATGACCACTTTATATATTTTGTCCATTATTCTATATTCTATAATTTTTTTGGCCTATTCTTCTCTATTCTTTATTTTTGGGGTTCATTTTTCTGTTGTATTGGCCCATTATTCTCTATTCCCTAAACCCCTCACAGATCCTCATATATACAACAGTTGCTTAAATTGCACTGCCCAAATCGTAACTCGTCTTTATATGCCTCGCGTCATCTTTAATATTTAAAAATTTTTTTATACTTTATGATATTCAGTTATCGAAAACTTTATGATGCATTTAGCTTATCATCTATATATTGATTTATAAGGCCTATTTTCCTTTTTTGGATATCAATTGTACCCGTAAACGCCTTACGCCTAACATTAGTTGATCAGTTGTTAATACACCATGCGAATCTTTGATGTATTCTATGAAGAGGAGTGAATGGGTGCATACGCCAACAAGACAGTACTTACATAAAATTCAAAATAACACAGAGCCGTCAACATGTTGTCATCAACACTAGACAAGATGTCCATACCATGCAATAAGCTCTAAATCGGTTCGAGTCTAGTCAATCTGTGAACAATTTAAATACAGACGACCAAAAAAATTTACATCAACACCAAATGTTCCAATCAAGCACAAAATAACATTGGAACAAACACTTTTAACATTTCACTTAGTTGCTTTCGTCTACGTCATTTGATCTCTGAAGGATAGTTGTCTCATTGGCAATCATGTGAGATTGAAATGTAGAACAGCAATAAAAGAGCTGTTCCTTTGCTTTTTGCGTGTTTTTTGCTGTACATGTACTGATTTGTGTCATGGATGGATACCCCATATCCTTTTTTTCTATTATACCACATCTTATTTTTTATATATAGGTTTTATAGTATTTTTTTCGTATGACATACGTTTCAAAGAAAGCTCGCATTTGCTAAAAGCAAGCTCAAAGCACAAAACTTTCTGATAAACAGATCATGTCTTCCTACACCATACTATCGTCTGCTGTACTTAGAAATAAATTTCATGGCATGTACGTAAATGGTTTACTCCCATGTGTGAGGGTCTGGATGGGTCCTTCAATTCAGTATTCTTTATTTTGTTATGTCATTTTTCTCTATTCTTTTTAAATTTTTCATTTTATTCTCTATTTTTTTTTGTGCTTTCTTTTTCTTTTCTTTATATTTTTGCCCTTTTATCTGCACGTTTTGCGCATTATTCTCTTTTGTGTAAACCCCATCCAGACCCTTATGTGTTATGAAATTTGTTATGCGACTGGAACTGTAAATTTCTTATTTTTTTTTTTTTTTTTTTAATTTAAGTTCAATACGGGTGTAAATGTATAGATAACACTTACAGATAACGAGGAAAACAAGTTGTAAAATTTCACTTTAAATACAGATTTCTTGATAATGTCTCCTCTGATGAAATTTGCATTTTTTTAGTATTCTATATGATTCATCGCCTATGCGACATCTTAGAAAAACTACTGCAACCCGGAAATACGTTCGTGTGCCTTTCAGAAATTATTTAGGTTTTTACGTTACTTTATATCTCTTTTAGGAAATTCGGTATTGATGGAAGATCTATGATAGTATTTGTTAATTTATACACATTTTTCTCTGGACTCGGGCCAATTGAGAGCTTGACCTATTGTATAGACACTTGTCAATTATTAAAGACCTTCGGTTGACCCCAACAATCTGTTAGTTGTTTTTTTTTTTTTGTTTTTTTTTTTTTGTCTCATTGACGTTTACCGCACATCTCCTTTTTTAATATTTTACCTAAATTTGTCGGATATTTGATTTACTATATCCCTGGAATTATATATAAAAGCTGGATAAATTATTTTTTTCAAAAACTCTGATGAAGCCCAATTTGTTATTGTTGCATAAATATTTTACAGAAAAAAATCCTAGATAATATAGCCGAGTTGCGTCTGGGTGCCAACATTTTGGGTCCGGATAATTTACTTTAGGCAATAAGCAATATCTTTACCAAATGCCACATTAAATGAAAAAAGATAATAAAAATTGTTGATGTCACTATATGTCAAAAGGTAAAAGGTCAATGTCACTGGAATTTGGTATCTGAATGGTATCTTTTGAACCATTTTAGGTTTGAAAATGTCTTTAAAAGAATTAAATTACCCCTTTTTTACTTGGGTAAGTAGGTGAAATGTCACGTTCACAATGCCAATAAATAGACTGATTTTTTTATGTGTCCGCTCAAGTTCTATGATACACATTTGATCTTTACTTATTTTTGATTTTGAGGTCAAAGGTTATGGTCCCAGCAGCAACTGTTAGACTGAAAATTAGGGCGAACATTTTAGTTTCAAATATTTAAGCTTTATACCAACCTTAGCTTGCATATGAGACTTACATTGATTTTTTGGTTCGTGGGTCAAATCTTAAGGTCACAGAGTCTACGAATAGATTTCGGGGAAAGTTTTTTTTCCGGGCAATGTCTTTTCAGCAATAAATTGGTCAACGTCTTTTGGTTTTCAGATGATATCTTTCAATCATACTTTAAATCTTTGCCAAAGTTCGTTACCAAAGTTAATTTAATAAAATTCCTTGGTAAATATTTAAATGTTAAATTATATTGGAACAAGAAATAAGATCTTTACTAAACTTGCATAGATTATGCTCCTTGGAGAGAGGAAGAAAGTAATTAAATATGATGTCAAGAAGTCAAAGGTCAAGGTCACATTAGCTATTAAATGGAGTATCATTGTAGCTTAAAGAATTTTCAAGAAATTCTGGAGATTGCATATGTACCAAAACTCTAACGTAAGCAATCTTCCATACAAAAATAATAGAAATACACGGTTATGTTTAACACTGAAATGACTTGTTCAGCACACCGTTTCCACTCCCAGAATACCTGTATCAATAAACGGATGTGACACGCATCCACCAATAATTCTAAATTTGAAAATATTTTCCAGAATTCGGTGAGTTTATCAATGGTATAATACCTAAGCTAGGGGGCCAGTTCAATCCTTTTGTTTTAGGGTGAGAAGATGAGAAATTCAGTATCCAACCCTTTTCATATTTTTTAATATTATAAAAATCATACAAATTATATGTTTTTGACAAAAATAGACCCATAGCTTTATTACGCTATTTCTTGGAGAGTAACATAGATTTGTTAAATATCGGACGCTTTTATGACGTTTTCCAGCGGCTTGTCCCTATCATTCACTACATAGTACATTGAGTAAGTGGCCACCCGAGACATATAAACGTGTCAAAATTAGTTTCTGTCCAAAGGGAGATAACCGTTGTTTTCTAATTTTTGTAATATGAAAATTAAATTCTCTCTATCTCTCCTATATTCTGTATGTGAAATGATATTACAAATTGATGTAATTTCATGATTTGGCCATTAATTTGTTCAAGAAACAATACTGTAATGTATTACTAAATAGATTTTGTATAATACGTTGAGGCGGAGAACATTTGTTATGCTCCATGATTACGCACCAAATTATTCATAAAGTTTCCAGTGTTATTTGTTTACCAATCAGCAGACCGTTGCCACATGATACATAACAATGTATGAATCAGTAAAGAAGAAAAAGGATATAATAATAAAACACCCTATTACTACTACTACTAACAACCTTGACTACCCGACCCTATTACCAGCTACCAGTACTACAGATGCAATAAAGGTAACACAGATCAAACTCGAATGTTTATCCATGTTATCCTGAAATGGTTGCACACGATAGCAAAATCAATTGTTTTGAAAGGCAACCTGGGGTACAGAGCGTAGTGATAGCAGGTAAAAGGGTGTAATCCGAGGGTGTGATTGAGCCCCCAATCTGATAATGTACCCTCAATTTTGCTACTAGCTATGCAAATGGGGTAATTCAATCTAGCTACATTCCCGCCTTATTCATAACTCGTTTAACCATATTTTTAATTGCCAGCATACGCAGGAAGTATTCGCTACAAGAAGTGCTGGAAAGGCTTAACCTTCTGGGAAACCTTCGTTCAAGACCTTGAGGTCGTTTGTTTGGCTCAATATTTAAATGTTCGACCGTATTGAGCTTTATTCGTCTTTTCTTTTTTCCTTCTTTTAAGCATATTTTTTTTCTGTTCTATACCAACTTATAAGGGCCTGGATGGAGTTTAAATAATAGAGAAAAATGTAAAGGCGCTTGGGTATAAGATTTGGAATTTTTGCACTATTGGCACTGAATATAAAATTTTCCTTTTTTTCTACCACATAAGTAACACTAAGTATATGCTTATCTTACCCATAAGTACCAATTTTTGAAATCTCCATGAGGGCTTTAATGCGAGACGAATGTTTAAGGTTTTTTTTTGTATGCTCTGCTTTTACTCAAGAAAAATTGTCATATATCTTTTCATTTTTCTTATCATGTTTCGGGTTAACTTATCAACTCCGATTAATCCATTATTTTACTATCCATACTAAAAAAAAAAATATAAGAATTTATGAGTATTGATCATACTTGAATAAGGGATTGTATCAGAGTTGATAAATTCACAAACAAACAAAAAACAAGGTAAGACCAACACATTAGTGTCAACTATGTAGTGTAAAGATAGACAAAAATGTACACAATCGCAAAAAAAAAAAAAAATTGTCAAAAAAATGAAGAATAGAGGAAGTTGGCCCCCCAAAAAAGTATTATAGAGAATAATGAGGCGTTTAAATATATAGAATATAGAATAACAGACAAACAAAATGAAGAAGAAAGAAAATGGCCTAAAAATTAATACATAAAGAATATTGAAATTAAGATCTTTTTTTGTTTTCATTGGTATTCATACTGTAGAGATGCAACATAAATAGATTAAATTAAATTCACTTCATTACTTATAAAAAATTCCAAAGTCACTTTCATTTTACTAAGATAGTTTTAACGTTTTTGTTTACCGGGTCATTAATATAAATATAAATCGAGATTATTTATGGCAAGAGTGTAAAACAAGGAGCAATAGACAGTTTCCGATTGGCGTAATTTCAGTCAGATTTATTTCCCTTTACCACCATATTGGAGGCCATCTTCGATATCATCTTCATAAATCAAACAAATTGAACTAGACTTTAGAAAAAGATGGTTTCTGAACAATTTAGTTTCTATAAGCCTTGTATAACTTGTAACTACTATGTAGTTATGTTCTCTATTGCTTAGAAATTATTAAGCTTCTCAATGATCAAAATTAGTGTTTTTCAAACTGCTATCTATCCAATGAAATTTTTCCGATAAAGTGTGTGGTTCAAATTTTTTGAAATTTTTATATTTTTGTCAAAGGGTCAAAGTGAATATTTTGTCATAATTTTACGAAAATAAAACGAGCCAAATTAATCTTAGTCAAGGTGTTTGGTACCACCTTAAGCAGATTGAAATTTAAGGGGAAAATTTCGTTTCAAGGCAATGTCTTTTGAGCAATTACTTGGTCAACTTTTCTGTTTTCAGATAATATCTTTCTAATCATACTTCAAATCTCTACCAAAGTTAGTTACCAAAGTTAGTGTGATAATATTCCATGGTAAATATTTAGATGTTAAAGTATATTTGAACAAGAAATAAGATCTTGACCAAACATGCGTAGATTATGCTCCTTGGAGCGAGGAAGAAAGTAATTGAATTTGAGGTCAATAAGTCGAAGGTCAAGGTCAATTTGAAAGCAGTTATAAAATGGATTATCATTGTGGCTAAAATTCGGAAAATTCTGGGAACTGTAGATTGTAAACGTACCAAAACCCAAACGCCAGTCATCACAAAAATACACGGAAAAATAACGTTTTCTTAATTTACAAGACCATAAAGAACTCGACTTAATCCACACAAGATGCTTCTGTAATATTTGGCACTGACATGACTTTGTTCAGCTCGCCGTTTCCATTCCCGGATTCCTGTACCAATAAACAGATAAGGCACGCAACCACCAATAGTTTTATTAATAAGAATTTCAAAAGATATTATCTAGAATATAATGTGGTACAATATACAAAATGATTGGGGCCACTTTGATAATTTTGTTGTAGAGTGAGCAGATGACACATTCCCTTACCCACCCTTTTGCAATTTTTTTCTATTTTAATGATTATCAAAATCATACCTATCATATATTTAAAAAATAAAATTATGATGATTGTCTTCTGGTCATCCAAGATAACATTTCTGTTTCTGAACGGTACCTTTTCGAGTCATTAACACTAAAGAACCATATTTGACTGGATAATGCACAATTATTAAATACATCCATTGTAAAGGTGAGCTAACGCGATCAAAGGTAAGAATTGGGAGACTGAAATGTTCGGTAAAATTTTATATCAATATCAAAGTTACAATAGGCTGTCAAAATGAAAGCTAACCGATTTTTCTAGCAGTTACTAGCGTCATTGTTAATTGTTAGTTTGAGCAATTGCACGGAAAGGGTTGAGGCCGTTCAGTCAACACTTCCCGTCTACTAGTCGTACTTCCACAAGTTTACATTCGGAGTTTCCAGTCGGAAAACCTCGCTTTAACTCAAATTTATTATAGAGGAACTTTTCCATTATTACTTACATATATCTACAAAAAGTTAAGGTTTTGGCAAATAAACTAGAAACACAGATGTTAGAACAGCGATTCATATTGCCATACAAGAGCAGTGAAAAGGTATCAATTTGATGACAGAAAAAAAGAAGCAATTGAGATTCTATTCCAAATCCAAAACTACAAATCATCTTCTGAAAGTGTAACTATTCCTATTTTATCAAAACAAATTACTCTTATTAGAATAAGAGAAAAGATAAAATAGTTATTTATAACTTCTATGTATATTAGATATAGTGGTCTCAAATCTGACGCCAGTTAGATATGAGAAGACTACCTAATAATTGCTAACGTTTTTCCCCAACTGATTGTATATAGAAAATAAATAATGTCTATAATTTGATGAAAACTAATATTTTGGTTGATGCAATAAATAATTTTGAATTCATCATATATCACATGTCAATAAATTTTTTTGATGGACATAATTTTTTTTACCTATATTTTACCATTACAAACTCAGTTTGGATAAGCTTCCTACGGATATTTTGCTCCGTTTTGTATTTTTGAAATTATGCCCTCTAAAACTTGGAAATGTTTATACTATTCGGTATACCTTCTGTGGACGCAGCTTCTTCATGCTTCGTCAAACTTTGTATATAATGACCGAGCTCCTACTAAATGCTTCAGCAAACTTTGCATATATTGACGCAGCTCCTAAATGTTTCAGCAAACTTTGCATATTATGACGCAGCTCTTTCTAAATGCTTCATCAAACTTTGTATATTATGACGCAGCTCCTTCTAAATGCTTCATCAAACTATGTATATTATGACGCAGCCCTCCTAAATGCTTCTTCAAACTATGTATATTATGACGCAGCCCTCCTAAATGCTTCTTCACCCCGGTGCATTACATTTGCGCGCATTACCATTACGTTTGCGCGCAGCTGTTGATAACTGGGAAACCTTCGTTCAAGACCTTGAGGTCGTTTGTTTGGCTCAATATTTAAATGTTCGACCGTATTGAGCTTTATTCGTCTTTTCTTTTTTCCTTCTTTTAAGCATATTTTTTTTTCTGTTCTATACCAACTTATAAGGGCCTGGATGGAGTTTAAATAATAGAGAAAAATGTAAAGGCGCTTGGGTATAAGATTTGGAATTTTTTGCACTATTGGCACTGAATATAAAATTTTCCTTTTTTTCTACCACATAAGTAACACTAAGTATATGCTTATCTTACCCATAAGTACCAACTTTTGAAATCTCCATGAGGGCTTTAATGCGAGACGAATGTTTAAGGTTTTTTTTTTGTATGCTCTGCTTTTACTCAAGAAAAATTGTCATATATCTTTTCATTTTTCTTATCATGTTTCGGGTTAACTTATCAACTCCGATTAATCCATTATTTTACTATCCATACTAAAAAAAAAAAATAAGAATTTATGAGTATTGATCATACTTGAATAAGGGATTGTATCAGAGTTGATAAATTCACAAACAAACAAAAAACAAGGTAAGACCAACACATTAGTGTCAACTATGTAGTGTAAAGATAGACAAAAATGTACACAATCGCAAAAAAAAAAATTGTCAAAAAATGAAGAATAGAGGAAGTTGGCTCAAAAAGTATTATAGAGAATAATGAAGCGTTTAAATATATAGAATATAGAATAACAGACAAACAAAATGAAGAAGAAAGAAAATGGCCTAAAAATTAATACATAAAGAATATTGAAATTAAGATCTCTTTTTTTCATTGGTATTCATACTGTAGAGATGCAACATAAATAGATTAAATTAAATTCACTTCATTACTTATAAAAAAATTCCAATGTCACTTTCATTTTACTAAGATAGTTTTTAACGTTTTTGTTTACCGGGTCATTAATATAAATATAAATCGAGATTATTTATGGCAAGAGTGTAAAACAAGGAGCAATAGATAGTTTCCGATTGGCGTAATTTCAGTCAGAGTTATTTCCCTTTACCACCATATTGGAGGCCATCTTCGATATCATCTTCATAAATCAAACAAATTGAACTAGACTTTAGAAAAAGATGGTTTCTGAACAATTTCGTTTCTATAAGCCTTGTATAACTTGTAACTACTATGTAGTTATGTTCTCTATTGCTTAGAAATTATTAAGCTTCTCAATGATCAAAATTAGTGTTTTTCAAACTGCTATCTATCCAATGAAATTTTTCCGATAAAGTGTGTGGTTCAAATTTTTTGAAATTTTTATATTTTTGTCAAAGTGAATATTTTGTCATAATTTTACGAAAATAAAACGAGCCAAATTAATCTTAGTCAAGGTGGTTGGTACCACCTTAAGCAGATTGAAATTTAAGGGGAAAATTTCGTTTCAAGGCAATGTCTTTTGAGCAATTACTTGGTCAACTTTTCTGTTTTCAGATAATATCTTTTCAATCATACTTCAAATCTCTACCAAAGTTAGTTACCAAAGTTAGTGTGATAATATTCCATGGTAAATATTTAGATGTTAAATTATATTTGAACAAGAAATAAGATCTTGACCAAACATGCGTAGATTATGCTCCTTGGAGCGAGGAAGAAAGTAATTGAATTTGAGGTCAATAAGTCGAAGGTCAAGGTCAATTTGAAAGCAGTTATAAAATGGATTATCATTGTGGCTAAAATTCGGAAAATTCTGGGAACTGTAGATTGTAAACGTACCAAAACCCAAACGCCAGTCATCACCAAAAAATACACGGAAAAAATAACGTTTTCTTAATTTACAAGACCATAAAGAACTCGACTTAATCCACACAAGATGCTTCTGTAATATTTGGCACTGACATGACTTTGTTCAGCTCGCCGTTTCCATTCCCGGATTCCCTGTACCAATAAACAGATAAGGCACGCAACCACCAATAGTTTTATTAATAAGAATTTCAAAAGATATTTTCTAGAATATAATGTGGTACAGTATACAAAATGATTGGGGGCCACTTTGATAATTTTGTTGTAGAGTGAGCAGATGACACATTCCCTTACCCACCCTTTTGCAATTTTTTTTCTATTTTAATGATTATCAAAATCATACCTATCATATATTTAAAAAAATAAAATTATGATGATTGTCTTCTGGTCATCCAAGATAACATTTCTGTTTCTGAACGGTACCTTTTCGAGTCATTAACACTAAAGAACCATATTTGGCTGGATAATGCACAATTATTAAATAAATCCATTGTAAAGGTGAGCTCACGCGATCAAAGGTAAGAATTGGGAGACTGAAATGTTCGGTAAAATTTTATATCAATATCAAAGTTACAATAGGCTGTCAAAATGAAAGCTAACCGATTTTTCTAGCAGTTACTAGCGTCATTGTTAATTGTTAGTTCGAGCAATTGCACGGAAAGGGTTGAGGCCGTTCAGTCAACACTTCCCGTCTACTAGTCGTACTTCCACAAGTTTACATTCGGAGTTTCCAGTCGGAAAACCTCGCTTTAACTCAAATTTATTATAGAGGAACTTTTCCATTATTACTTACATATATCTACAAAAAGTTCAGGTTTTGGCAAATAAACTAGAAAAACAGATGTTAGAACAGCGATTCATATTGCCATACAAAAGCAGTGAAAAGGTATCAATTTGATGACAGAAAAAAAGAAGCAATTGAGATTCTATTCCAAATCCAAAACTACATATCATCTTCTGAAAGTGTAACTATTCCTATTTTATCAAAACAAATTACTCTTATTAGAATAAGAGAAAAGATAAAATAGTTATTTATAACTTCTATGTATATTAGATATAGTGGTCTCAAATCTGACACCAGTTAGATATGAAAACTACCTAATAATTGCTAACGTTTTTCCCCAACTGATTGTATATAGAAAATAAATAATGTCTATAATTTGATGAAAACTAATATTTTGGTTGATGCAATAAATAATTTTGAATTCATCATATATCACATGTCAATAAATTTTTTTGATGGACATAATTTTTTTTACCTATATTTTACCATTACAAACTCAGTTTGGATAAGCTTCCTACGGATATTTTGCTCCGTTTTGTATTTTTGAAATTATGCCCTCTAAAAACTTGGAAATGTTTATACTATTCGGTATACCTTCTGTGGACGCAGCTTCTACATGCTTCGTCAAACTTTGTATATAATGACCGAGCTCCTACTAAATGCTTCAGCAAACTTTGCATATATTGACGCAGCTCCTCCTAAATGTTTCAGCAAACTTTGCATATTATGACGCAGCTCTTTCTAAATGCTTCATCAAACTTTGCATATTATGACGCAGCTCCTTCTAAATGCTTCATCAAACTATGTATATTATGACGCAGCCCTCCTAAATGCTTCTTCAAACTATGTATATTATGACGCAGCCCTCCTAAATGCTTCTTCACACCGGTGCATTACATTTGCGCGCCGATTACCATTACGTTTGCGCGCAGCTGTTGATAACATTAGCGCGCATTTATTTGACAGGTAAACTCAGGTAAACTTAGGTAAATACAGGTAATAATACTTATTTATTAATTTATTCAGTTATTTACAAGTACAAGTACCCCTTCCGTTAGTAGCTAAGTCCCCTGCTCACCAACGAGGAGGTGGAAGTGGGATTTCGAGCAGGAAATTTAAAGCCAATTGTTTTGAGAATTGAAAGTCTGTTAACTTCTACATCCTGGTATTTTCTGAATTGCTCCATCAAATAATCTGTTTTCTCTTTTTCACTCCTACGCACTACTGCTGTATCAAGCCCTCTTAGTTTGATGTATGTGGTGGTCTGGAATTTTAGAATAGTGTCAAGAAACACAAAAATGTATGGATGTGCAGAATAAAATTGCTCATTGTAGTGAGCATGAAATGATTCGGGCGGTTTGTAGTACGCCTTTGAAGTGAGCATGAAATGATTCCGGGCGGTTTGTAGTACGCCTTTGAAGTGAGCATGAAATGATTCCGGGCCGTTTGTAGTACGCCTGGATTCTGCTGATGGTAGTGATGCCCAAAGACTTGGGGGGAAATAGGGACTCTGGTGAAATGTAAGTTTCGACTAGATAATCAGCAAACTTCATACAACGCTGATCATTTGGAACATCTTCAAACATTTCCTCTGCCAAACAATCACCAACTGTTGTAGGATCAAGAAATGCCAAACCAAAGAATTTCGTCAACCACAATCCAATTTCGCATTCTTTGTTCTTATATTCAACACTTAGCCCAAGTTTCTGAATTTTGCGCCACCAACTTTGACCTAAATGAAAACGACAGCATTCTATTCTTGTATCTGTAAATACAGACCTAAATGCATTGTGCATTGCGATTTCAAAATCAATATGAACGATCCTTGGTTTAAACATAATGTTTCTGTCTGTGCACAACGAAGATATCATGTTGAGCAGAACAGTGTAAATTTCCTCTGATTTAGATGGTAAGAGAACAAATACTAGTGGTAAATAATGTCCCAGTTTAAATCCATGAAAAGTGTACAGTTGTTCAAAATATTTTGGACAGTAACTAAAAGTTCCGTTTATGAAAAGTTCTGAAGCTTTTGTGCATAATGCCTCAAAATTAGAATTGCATGATAGAATAACAATACCATGCTCTTTGCTGTTTATAAGACAAAATGATTCCTTTTTGTTGGTTTGCAATTCTAAGACATCCATGGTGTTGTGACCGTCATCTCTTGACTTTGGCAGATTTGGGTATTCCTTGCGCCTTTCTCGGTATATAGCCATTGTTAAACTTTTCAGGTCTTTCTCAATAAGTGTTTCTTCTTTTATATTCATTAATTCACAACGGACTAATTTCATAGGTCTAGCAGTTATGTTTTCTGTTGCTTTTTTCTTTACCACTTCGCGGATAATCTGCTTCTCAAGTTTTCTAGCATCGGACTCGTGTTTATGTTCACAGTTACCATTTAGAATGGCTGCTGAATGTTCGTCGGTTTTTATTCTGCCTTTGCAATCCTTAAGGAACAGTGCATCGCCAAGAAATATCCCTGACTTCAGTGTTCTATCAATACGGAAAGTAAATCCATCATATACTAATGATTTTTAAAAC
This sequence comes from Mytilus coruscus, assembly GCA_017311375.1. NCBI lineage: Eukaryota > Metazoa > Mollusca > Bivalvia > Mytilida > Mytilidae > Mytilus > Mytilus coruscus. Next base: position 8,113,538 of record CM029604.1, on the reverse strand, counting down.
TAACATAAATTATTTACTAATTTAAACGCGATCACTATTCGGTGAAACACTATTCACTCTGAAATATTCGCAATGAAGTTACATGTATGATTAAGCTATAGCGGGATTTATCATGATCATTTATATTTTGTTTTAGAATTCAATATGAAAAATATATAATTTGAATTAACAAATATTTTCAAAATTAATAATTTATAGTCATATTTATTATGAAAATTAACAAATAATAGTCATATATATTTCTATATTAGTTATATTTATATTACATTTATTTTTACCTGAGTTTACCTGTAAAATAAATACGCGCAAATGTAATCAAAAGCTGCGCGCAAACGTAAAAATTTAATCCCCAAATGCGCGCAAACGTAATGCGCCCCTTCAAACTATTTATATTATGACGCAGCCCTCCTGAATCCTTCTTCAAACTATGTATATGATGACGCAGGTCTCCAACATGCTTCAGCAAACTTTGCATATTATGACACAGCCCCTCATACATGCTTCAGTAAACTTTGTATATTATGACACAGCCCCCCTACATGCTTCTGCAAACTTTGTATATTATGACGCAGCCCTCCTACATGTTTCTGCAAACTTTCCATATTATGACACAGCCCCTCCTTAATGCCTCGGCAGAAAAAGGAAGATGTTCTGACGGATATTCATACTTTTAATCTTCTACTTCTTTGTCACATACAGACGCCTCAGATATGCTGCAAGTATTCCAAGATCATGACACAACTCCGAACAGTCAATTATTCATTAAATCCTTTGTTTCAAGAACAAAACCGCATTTCTGGGCATGGTGGTATTGGTCAAGGAGATCGTTCAAAGAATTTGAGCTGGAAGTCTGGTTTGATTTATTTCGTTCAAATGCATATACTTCTGAAAGGAGAAGTGTGAAAGTTGGCAAAATTATACAGAAACTCTTCAAAAGTAAACTAATAAAACATACCAGGCAAGCTTATAATTTGTTACACCACTGGCGCATTTCATTTACTTAGTATAGAAGTCATTATAAGTACGAAATATACTCTTGAATAAACGTATATCAATCAAACAAATTGACCCAACGCCGAAATAACGAATGGTGCATATTAAGCTCATTATGTTTTGTTCCAAAGATCTGTTATCATATTTTGAAATTTTGCAGAAAAAAAGTTCCCAAGTTCCCAAGTCTGGAAAATGGGGGGAAATTCCTCTTAAAATTCCACAACAGCAGGTGCACAACTGCAATACATGTGCAAACATTCTTTAAGGTTTCAAAGACTGTCGCAATCGACAAACCTCGACAGATTCCGCTATCTTTTGGTTAAAAGATCTGCCGAGGTGAGCCGAATGGGACTGTGATAGAAGTTGATTAAACAAAATTGGTACCGTCTTTTGTTAATTTTGCTGGAAAATAGAAAAAAGTTCCCAAGTTCGGAAAACATGGAAAAAAATTTATTAACAAATCAAAAAATAAATAGCAGATGCACAACTTCAACATTTGAGCAACTTTCCTTTGGAGTTTCATCATAGAAGATCTTGGATGAAACTGTAGGAAGAATAGTCGGCTGTTTGCCAATTCCCGTAATTGACCCTTTAACTCGAGATCCTTTTATAAGTTGTCTCCCTTAGGATGGACATAAATTGTTATCGACAAAGGGGAGCTAGCAGAAAGAGAAAATTTATATGTGCGTAATGTGTGTAACCTTTAAGTTTTTCAAATCTTGTAATTACGTTTAATTTGTTGTTAAGCTAAATACTTTTGATACCAGAAGTTATTTGTCACTAAAAAATTGTGAAAACGTCGATATATATAACTTTCAACTTATCATGCTTTGCGTGGGCAAACCCAATTTTGTCTGGTATAGAACCAGTCTACGATTGACTTGTTTCAAAAGTGTGTAATAACAGAATCAAATTGGTAATTGGCAAATGGACAATTGATTACACTATTCATACCGTCTCTTGTACATTTTGCTGAAAAAGTACGGTAAACATTTTTATAGTTTGTTCTTATGTTGTACTGTTTCACCACTATTCCAGGTAAGGGGAGGGTTCGGTGCCAGCAAACTAGGTTATCCCCGCCACATTCTGTACGTGCCTGTCCCAAGTCAGGAGCCTGTAATTCAGTGGTTGTCGTTTGATGCTGTATATCATATTTGTTTTTCGTTCATTGTTTTGTACATAAATTTGTACATCTATTGTTATTTGGTCTCTGTCATTGGCAATTATACCACACCAGCTTCTTATTTTTATATATAGTCAAAATATTCTCAAACAATTTCATAATAGCAGATGATTTCGGATAAAACTGTAGGAAGCGTTAATAACACAATTCATACTCAAGTTTTATAAACTTTGAAGAAAAGTTCCAAAGTTCGGAAAGAAGTGTCACATTACCAATGTCCATATTATTCATATATTATTCTTTAACCCATCTAATACTGCATGTAACATTTGATATTTTATTTTTATTATGATACAACTTACAAGTATACTTTTTGAGCGTATTCAAACAAAGGGGTGCAACTATGGGTGTCATTTTAGCATACAGTATTTAAATCACGATTACTCCCCTTACTCTGTTTTCTTTGTTATTTGTTAAATATTTTTGTTTTTTTGTAGGTTATATGCGTAGTTTATCACGGTCATTTTCATTACACAATTTTATAAATTACGATAAACAATTGACTGGCGTATAAAAATCAGACAAAAACAGATTACAAACGAAATTTATATAAAATGCGATATAGAATTGAAATGGATATAGGTCAAGCATGTCAAAGACAATTTTCATACCAACATTATTATTTTAAGCACACGACTGTTCATATGGGATTGAAAACAATGTATATTGAAAGGAAATATTTTCATTTTTGAAAATACAATTTCTAATTTAACTAAATTGATTTATATTTTCAAACTTTCTTGAACTATTTTTATTCCCAATAAATGCTAGCTTCATTTGCATTTTTGAAGGAAAAATATGGATGTATATAATAGTACATCTTTGCTAAAGTTCTTCATGTACATTAAACAACTTAATTTTAAAATGTACATGTTAACCCCAATTATTTAACAAAAGTACAATCAAAATGACACACGTTTATAGTTAAAATGCAATAAATCAGTCAGATAGGATGTTGCTGGTTTATGATCCTTTATAAAACAAAGAGGTGGTACCCAGCCAGATACCAAGGGATCATTTAAAACTCACAAGTCGAAGGAAACTGACAACGCTATGACAAATAACCCACGAAAAGACACAAGATAATACATACTTAAGAATTAGCAAAACGAACCCAACAAAAACAAGGGTTGATCTCAGGTGCTACGAAGGGATAAGCAGATCCTTCTCCACTAACAGGATTCCCGAAATATACCAACACATTTTTTTTCTAGGTCAGACAAGGATTGATATTTGTTCGACCAAACGTCAGACCATTTTTTTCAGTTTTTCTATGTGAACTTCTGAATCATATCTGTCAAACAAATTATATGTCGGTCAGCAAAATTTTTTTTCGTTTGTCAAACAAGATGTCAGGAACAAATTTCCAACTTTCGAAACGACTGCACTAATGGCACCCGTCAAGTGTTCATGGTACCAGTAAAAATCCAGTGATAAGCTTTATTCGGTAATGTCACAAATCGAGGAAAAACGAGTGTCTGTCGACTTCGTCAGCGCTATATGCGACCTTCAATTACGTAAAGAATTTAAGAATGCGATAATTTCTGGATATATAGATCATGTCTGTATGTATATATAAAATGAACATCTTCCGTACAATCACCAAGATAAGTACAACTTGTATTTTGTTAATTATAAGATGCCTCTGCCAAACATCTGTCCCGATATGAAATAATCCAGAAATTACGTAAACGACAAGATTATGAAGAGGCACTTCAGTAAATTGACTGCATGCATGAGTCATTCTGGCTAAGGAAACGGCATTTGAATGCATTTTACATTGAACTTTTGATCTTTCATGTAAAAAGTGAGTGAGATGAATAAGTCTTGTGACAATTTTTTTTTCTTGTTTACAAACAACAACGTCGCTTGAACTATTCAACTGACCTAGAAATCGTTGTGTTTACATCAATCATTAAAGTGTAGGGGCACTGTAAGGAGACATACACTTTGGTTTTTGATTGGATGTTTTTGCAGTTACAAATTGAAAAAGATCACATGGTCTGGAACCGTATTATTCTCGTAAAAGAACAACATAAACAAAACCAAAGTTATTTTCATTTAATTCCACAACAGCAGGTGCACAACTGCAATACATGTGCAAACATTCTTTAAGGTTTCAAAGACTGTCGCAATCGACAAACCTCGACAGATTCCGCTATCTTTTGGTTAAAAGATCTGCCGAGGTGAGCCGAATGGGACTGTGATAGAATTGATTAAACAAAATTGGTACCGTCTTTTGTTAATTTTGCTGGAAAATAAAAAGTTTCCAAGTTCGGAAAACATGGAAAAATTTATTAACAAATCAAAAATAAATAGCAGATGCACAACTTCAACATTTGAGCAACTTTCCTTTGGAGTTTCATCATAGAAGATCTTGGATGAAACTGTAGGAAGAATAGTCGGCTGTTTGCCAATTCCCGTAATTGACCCTTTAACTCGAGATCCTTTTATAAGTTGTCTCCCTTAGGATGGACATAAATTGTTATCGACAAAGGGGAGCTAGCAGAAAGAGAAAATTTATATGTGCGTAATGTGTGTAACCTTTAAGTTTTTCAAATCTTGTAATTACGTTTAATTTGTTGTTAAGCTAAATACTTTTGGTACCAGAAGTTATTTGTCACTAAAAATTGTGAAAACGTCGATATATATAACTTTCAACTTATCATGCTTTGCGTGGGCAAACCCAATTTTGTCTGGTATAGAACCAGTCTACGATTGACTTGTTTCAAAAGTGCGTAATAACAGAATCAAATTGGTAATTGGCAAATGGACAATTGATTACACTATTCATACCGTCTCTTGTACATTTTGCTGAAAAAGTACGGTAAACATTTTTATTGTTTATTCTTATGTTGTACTGTTTCACCATTATTCCAGGTAAGGGGGAGGGTTTGGTGCCAGCAAACTAGTTTAACCCCGCCACATTCTGTACGTGCCTGTCCCAAGTCAGGAGCCTGTAATTCAGTGGTTGTCGTTTGATGCTGTATATCATATTTGTTTTCGTTCATTGTTTTGTACATAAATTTGTACATCTATTGTTATTTGGTCTCTGTCATTGGCAATTATACCACACCAGCTTCTTATTTTTATATATAGTCAAAATATTCTCAAACAATTTCATAATAGCAGATGATTTCGGATAAAACTGTAATAAGCGTTAATAACACAATTCATACTTTTATAAACTTTGAAGAAAAGTTCCAAAGTTCGGAAAGAAGTGTCACATTACCAAATGTCCATATTATTCATATATTATTCTTTAACCCATCTAATACTGCATGTAACATTTGATATTTTATTTTTATTATGATACAACTTACAAGTATACTTTTTGAGCGTATTCAAACAAAGGGGTGCAACTATGGGTGTCATTTTAGCATACAGTATTTAAATCACGATTACTCCCCTTACTCTGTTTTCTTTGTTATTTGTTAAATATTTTTGTTTTAAAGTAGGTTATATGCGTAGTTTATCACGGTCATTTTCATTACACAATTTTATAAATTACAATAAACAATTGACTGGCGTATAAAATCAGACAAAAAAAAAAAACAGATTACAAACGAAATTTATATAAAAGCGATATAGAATTGAAATGGATATAGGTCAAGCATGTCAAAGACAATTTTCATACCAACATTATTATTTTAAGCACACGACTGTTCATATGGGATTGAAAACAATGTATATTGAAAGGAAATATTTTCATTTTTGAAAATACAATTTCTAATTTAACTAAATTGATTTATATTTTCAAACTTTCTTGAACTATTTTTATTCCCAATAAATGCTAGCTTCATTTGCATTTTTTGAAGGAAAAATATGGATGTATATAATAATACATCTTTGCTAAAGTTCTTCATGTACATTAAACAACTTAATTTTAAAATGTACATGTTAACCCCAATTATTTAACAAAAAGTACAATCAAAATGACACATGTTTATAGTTAAAAATGCAATAAATCAGTCAGATAGGATGTTGCTGGTTTATGATCCTTTATAAAAAAAAGAGGCGGTACCCAGCCAGATACCAAGGGATCATTTAAAACTCACAAGTCGAAGGGAAACTGACAACGCTATGACAAATAACCCACGAAAAGACACAAGATAATACATACTTAAGAATTAGCAAAACGAACCCAACAAAAACAAGGGTTGATCTCAGGTGCTACGAAGGGATAAGCAGATCCTTCTCCACTAACAGGATTCCCGAAATATACCAACACATTTTTTTTCTAGGTCAGACAAGGATTGATATTTGTTCGACCAAACGTCAGACCATTTTTTTCAGTTTTTCTATGTGAACTTCTGAATCATATCTGTCAAACAAATTATATGTCGGTCAGCAAAATTTTTTTTTTCGTTTGTCAAACAAGATGTCAGGAACAAATTTCCAACTTTCGAAACGACTGCACTAATGGCACCCGTCAAGTGTTCATGGTACCAGTAAAAATCCAGTGATAAGCTTTATTCGGTAATGTCACAAATCGAGAGAAAACGAGTGTCTGTCGACTTCGTCAGCGCTATATGCGACCTTCAATTACGTAAAGAATTTAAGAATGCGATAATTTCTGGATATATAGATCATGTATGTATGTATATATAAAATGAATATCTTCCGTACAATCACCAAGATAAGTACAACTTGTATTTTGGTTAATTATAAGATGCCTCTGCCAAACATCTGTCCCGATATGAAATAATCCAGAAATTACGTAAACGACAAGATTATGAAGAGGCACTTCAGTAAATTGGACTGCATGCATGAGTCATTCTGGCTAAGGAAACGGCATTTGAATGCATTTTTACATTGAACTTTTGATCTTTCATGTAAAAAGTGAGTGAGATGAATAAGTCTTGTGACAATTTTTTTTTCTTGTTTACAAACAACAACGTCGCTTGAACTATTCAACTGACCTAGAAATCGTTGTGTTTACATCAATCATTAAAGTGTAGGGGCACTGTAAGGAGACATACACTTTGGTTTTTGATTGGATGTTTTTGCAGTTACAAATTGAAAAGATCACATGGTCTGGAACCGTAATATTCTCGTAAAAGAACAACATAAACAAAACCAAAGTTATTTTCATTTTATACGACCGCAAAAATTTTTGTGGTCGTATATTAATATGACGTTGGCGTCGTCGTCGTCGTCGTCGTCGTCGTCGTCGGCGTCGTCGTCGTCGTCCGAAGACACATTGGTTTTCGCACTCTAACTTTAGTTTAAGTAAATGGATCTCTAGGAAATTTTACCATAAGGTTCAATACCACAAAGGAAGGTTGGGATTGATTTTGGGGTTATGGTACCAACAGTTAAGGAATTAGGGGCCAAGGGGCCAAAATAAGCATTTTGTAACTTCCAGTCATAACTTGTGTGTTATTGTATGGATCTCTCTGACATTGTACCACAAGGTTCCATATCACAAAGGAAATGCTGGGATTGATTTTGGGGTAATTGCCTCAAAATTTTAGGAATTAGGGGCCAAAAGGGGCAAAAATAAGCATTTTTCTAGTTTCAGGACAATAACTTGTGTGTAAGTGTATGGATCTTTCTGAAATTGTACTACAAGGTTCCATATCACAAAGGAAAGCTGGAATTGAGTTTGGGGTAATTGCCCTAAAGGTTTAGGAATTAGGGGCCAAAAGGGGCCAAAATAAGCATTTTCTAGTTTCAGACAATAACTTGTGTTTAAGTGTATGAATCTCTCTGAAATTGTACTGCAAGGTACCATACCTCATTGAAGGCTGGGATTGAGTTTGGGGTGATGAATCATAAGGGGTTAAAAATTGGGGGATTTTTTCCCCTTTTCTTCCTTTTTTCCCTTTTTTTTTTTCTTTAAAATTTTCCATTTTAAGTTGGTTATTTCTGATTTATATTTAAAAGCAAATAATAATGATATGGCAGGAGATACACACCAAACAGGATGTGTAAATTATTATATAATAAGTATTGTGCAATAGCAAGAAATTTTCAATTGCACAGTATTGCGCAATAGCAAGAAATCTTCAATTGCACAGTATTGCGCAATAGCAAGAAATATCCAATAGCACAATATTGCACAATAGGAAGAAATTGTCAATTGTACAGTATTGCACAATAGCAAGAAATATTCAATTGCACAGTATTGCGCAATTGCAAGAAATATTTAATTGCACAGTATTGTGCAAAAGAAGATACTTTGTATAAATTGCTTATTTCTTGACCAATTTCAATGGGGTTTTATTCTTGAATTCTTGGGGTTCTTTAATATGCTGAATCTAACCGTGTATTAAGTTTTGGATTTTGGGCCCCGTTTTAAATTGGTCCACATTGAGGTCCAAAGGGTCCAAAATTAAACTTTGTTTGATTTCATCAAAATTGAATTATTGGGGTTCTTTGATATGCCGAATTTAACCATGTATTTAGATTCTTAATTTTGGTCCCGTTTTCAAATTGGTCTACATTAAGGTCCAAAGAGTCCAAAATTAAACTTAGTTTGATTTTAACAAAATTGAATTCTTAGGGTTCTTTGATATGCTGAATCTAATCATGTATTTAGATTTTGATTATGGGCCCAGTTTTCAAGTTGGTCCAAATTGGGGTCCAAAATTAAACTTTGTTTGATTTCAACAAAATTGAATATATGGGGTTCTTTGATATGCTGAATCTAACCATGTATTTAGATTCTTAATTTTGGTCCTGTTTTCAAATTGGTCTACATTAAGGTCCAAAGGGTCCAAAATTAAACTTAATTTGATTTTAACAAAATTGGATTCTTAGGGTTCTTTGATATGCTGAATCTAAACATGTCTTTAAATTTTTGATTATGGGCCCAGTTTTCAAGTTGGTCCAAATCAGGGTCCAAAATTAAACTTTGTTTGATTTCAACAAAATTGAATATATTAGGTTCTTTGATATGCTGAATCTAACCATGTATTTAGATTTTTGATTTTGGGCCCCATTATCAACTTTGTCCACATTGAGGTCAAAAGGTCCAAAATTAAACTTTGTTTGATTTCAACAAAATTGAATATATGGGGTTCTTTGATATGCTGAATCTAACCGTGTATTTAGATTCTTAATTTTTGGTCCCGTTTTCAAATTGGTATACATTAAGTCCAAAGGGTCCAAAATTAAACTTAGTTTGATTTTAACAAAATTGAATTCTTAGGGTTCTTTGATATGCTGAATCTAATCATGTATTTAGATTTTGATTATGGGCCCAGTTTTCAAGTTGGTCCAAATTGGGGTCCAAAATTAAACTTTGTTTGATTTCAACAAAATTGAATATATTGGGTTCTTTGATATGCTGAATCTAACCATGTATTTAGATTCTTAATTTTGGTCCTGTTTTCAAATTGGTCTACATTAAGGTCCAAAGGGTCCAAAATTAAACTTAATTTGATTTTAACAAAAATTGAATTCTTAGGGTTCTTTGATATGCTGAGTCTAAACATGTCTTTAAATTTTTGATTATGGGCCCAGTTTTCAAGTTGGTCCAAATCAGGGTCCAAAATTAAACTTTGTTTGATTTCAACAAAAATTGAATATATGGGGTTCTTTGATATGCTGAATCTAACCATGTATTTAGATTTTTGATTTTTGGGCCCCATTATCAACTTTGTCCACATTGAGGTCAAAAGGGTCCAAAATTAAACTTTGTTTGATTTCAACAAAAATTGAATATATGGGGTTCTTTGATATGCTGAATCTAACCATGTATTTAGATTTTTGATTTTTGGGCCCCGTTATCAACTTTGTCCACATTGAGGTCAAAAGGGTCCAAAATTAAACTTTGTTTGATTTCATCAAAAATTGAACTCTTAGGGTTCTTTGATATGCTGAATCTAACCATGTATTTAGATTTTGGATATTGGACCATAATAGGTGAATGTCCAATTTAAAATTTTAAGTTCTTAGACCACATTCATTCTGTGTCAGAAACCTATGCTGTGTCAAATAGTCAATCACAATCCAAATTCAGAGCTGTATCAAGCTTGAATGTTGTGTCCATACTTGCCCCAACTGTTCAGGGTTCGACCTCTGCGGTCGTATCAAGCTGCGCCCTGCGGAGCATTTTATTAGCTTTTAAATTTTAAAAATTCAATAAATTACTAAAAATATCAATTTCTTATTTGGTACTTCATTGTTGAATTTGTATTCCATCAGTTTACTTACTGTTACTCAAATTCTGACTGACAGATTTTGCCATATTTTTGGTGAATTAATAAAAGGTCTGTTAGGGACTGTAAGTAGAGGCATAATGTATTTTATGGAGTGGAGTGTTGGAGTGGAGTATTGGAGTGGAGTGTTGGAGTGAACTTTTGGAGTGAAATTTTTGGAGTGAGATTTTGGAGTGAAATTTTGGAGTGAGATTTTGGAGTGAAATTTTGAAGTAAAATAGAACACAAGAATAAGAGAAGAACTGCAATTACAATGTTATGTCCGAGATTTTCATTGAGAAAATATATCAAGACATTTTACTATTAAGGATTTACATCAAAAGGTCAATTTCGGATACAAAAATAGGTTTGGGGAGGGGTCCTGGCAGATTTTTTCAATTACATGAAATTGTAACATTCGGCACAAACAAATCTGTGGACCTATCATCGCTAGTTTTATGCAAAAAGTGCCTTCCAATCACCCATTACATTTATTTATAAATCAACTTTTTTGTAGTGGGTTGGGTCGGGTTCCAAATTCTTTTTAATCCTACATTTTGTTATTATAAAACACCCATGCAACCACGCATCCCATATTGCCTGATAGGACTCGACACTATTTCGACGTTATCATAACCCCTATCTAATAATTTCACTTTGAAATTAGTAAGATTGTTTATTAATTTGTTATGGTCACTTGTGTTTCTAATCTGCTGTATTGCTTCACATTTAATAAATCCTCGGAAAACATGCTGTGAGTGACAGCTATTTCTATGCAGATAGAGATAAGAATTTGTTTCTTTCAAATGTCTTTCAAGAATGCCATGTGTTGTAAATCTTTGACCTTTAATTACATTAACATCTAAGAACGACATTTTATTTTACCGTTTGAGATTTCATAGGTGAACTTTAATAAGGGATTATAATTATTTGCTAGACGAAAAATTCTGTAATTTCATCTGATGCTCCATCATATATTATGAATCCATCGTCCCTATATCTGCCATGATAGAATAATTTGTCTATATGTGGAAATGCAGAAATTATTTAATTCATTATTTCGAACATAAGTATGTCACAGATTTTCGGTGAAGGAATGCACCTATATTGCTGTACCTATTATTTATTTATATATTTTCCCATCAAATTCAAATACATTCTTTTCTAATGAGTCTCAACAGATGTATTAATACATTGACCGGTGGAGCATTGACTTTGAAGTTTGATTGTCAAAATTGTCATAGGCTCGTTCAACGGCACTTAATAAAGCAGCTTGAGGAAGATTAGTAAACATCTGTGTTATATCATACGAAACCAAAAGGCTGTTTGCCATAGGTTTTAATTTCTCAATGATATTAATGAAAGATGTAGTATCTTTTATATATGTAGACTGATTTTGAACTATAGGTATAAGAAAATAATCAACATAATGACCGATAAGTTCAGTTACGGAACCACATTGTGATATAATTGGTCTGCCAGGTGGAATTACATTTAATTCATTAAATCCATCATGTTGTATTTGTTTGAACGTCTCCGTTTCAAGACGGTGAATTTTGGAAGAATATAAATTCTCCTAAACGTGCATCTCTTAATTTTTGACCATTTGATGAAAAAAATTTAATGATATGTTGTCGATAATGCCTTGGTCGTATAATGATTTAACATACTCAATGACCTGGGTTTTCAATTCTGCTATGTTAAATAAATCTAATTGGCAGTAATGTTGAGTATTTAGTTGTCTTGTGACTTCTGCTATGTAGTCTAGCCTGTCTAAAATAACACAATTTGAATTTTTATCTGCCTTCTTTAGTACTGTTGTTTTATCATTTTCAAATGCTTAGTGGGGGTTTCGGTGGCCCAGTGGTCTAAGTAGTCAAACTACTGTTTCACAAGCCAGTCAACACTGAGGTTGTGATTTCGAATCCCGCACGGCCAGGTGCACTCGATTCCAATCTTGATTGACTAGGATTGCCAGTTTTCCTACCAAAGGTCGGTGGTTCTCTCCGGGCACTCCGGCTTCCTCCACCAATAAAATTGACCGCCACGAAATAGCACAATAGTGTTGAGAGTGGTGTTAAACACCAATCAATCAAATGCGTAGTGCTATTCTTTCGCCCTTAGAAAGATTATTTTTACATTTTTTCTATTGGTAGAAAAGATAATTATTGTTATTATAAAACACCCATGCAACCACGCATCCCATATTGCCTGATAGGACCCGACACCACTTTTTCCTAATATACTATGTACTCCAAAATTTCACTCCAAAATCTAACTCCAAATCTCGGACATAACATTGTAATTGCAGTTCTTCTCTTATTATTGTGTTCTATTTTACTTCAAAATTTCACTCCAAAATTTCACTCCAAAATCTCACTCCAAAATTTCACTCACAGATTTGTTTGTGCCGAATGTTACAATTTCATGTAATTGAAAAAATCTGCCAGGACCCCTCCCCCAAACCTATTTTTGTATCCGAAATTGACCTTTTGATGTAAATCCATAATAGTAAAATGTCTTGATATATTTTCTCAATGAAAATCTTGGACATAACATTGTAATTGCAGTCCTTCTCTTATTCTTGTGTTCTATTTTACTTCAAAATTTCACTCCAAAATCTCACTCCAAAATTTCACTCCAAAATCTCACTCCAAAAGTTTCACTCCAAAGTTCACTCCAACACTCCACTCCAATACTCCACTCCAACACTCCACTCCATAAAATACATTATGCCGTAAGTAGATATGTATTTCACAATCAAATCAACACAGAGGGAGGCAAAATTAATTACCACAACAACAGTTGACCAGGAGGAACTCCTTTATTCATATTCAAATTATGTTGTTTAGAATTATCAATAGAACGTACACATGACCACTTGTTGTCACGGTCAATTCATTCACTACATTACGACCTATTTACCTATAGTTAATAAAAGTTTAATAACATATAGGTCTAATGGTCAACTGTACTTAACTTAAGCAAACATTCTGCAGTTGACTGTCAATAGTTCGTTTTCTCTATGGATGAATATACTAGGAAAAAACATTTATTAAAAAGGAAGATTTTTATTATTCATTTTCGAATAGATAAAGGAATTGATTATCAGAATTCTATTTGAACTCCATATCAATTCATCGGGCACAAGTTCCGAGACAGAAAAACAATGTTTTATACGAAACAAACGTTTCAGTGATATATTTTTTTTCTTGTGCTGAGATCTCAAACTATTAGACTTTTAATACCAAATTCTATCAAAACCTCAAGTTCAAATCTATATTTGCTTCGTTCATAATGTTTTAGGGAATTAGCTATGTTATTTTCATAAACAAAAACTCCCCACGGAACAGGAGAAAAACTAGAGAGCGAGCCTCGCTTTTCTCTCTGTTTGTTAATTTCCAAAGGTCCTGCAAATAAATTTTATATTTTTCCTACAATGTACGATTAATGTATAGCTTATTCAATAAATTATACATTTTAAAATTCACAATTCACAAAGAAAGAAATATAAGTTAACAATTCCGTGTAGCGTTTTTAGTTGGATTTTTTCAAAACAACTCGTTCTAAGCATGAGTCTGATTCGTCTAAAAGCGCGCCCTTTAGATATAGTTTAATCCTCTACCACTTTCGTTTCACGTGAACGTGCATGGGAAGTGCCAGCACAACGTGCATGACGAGTGCATGACAGTCTCTTTCCATTGTTTAGTCAGTTGATTATATATGGTACTTAGTAAGCAGTGTATCAGTATGTCACTTATTGTGGACTTTCGATATTTGATACTACGTCGGAGGTTAGTACATTTTTTTTTTAATTTCTTATATATCTTAGCGTTAAATGCTTGCGACACAAGAAAATACAAATGGTTAAGTTTAAAATGATTAAAGTACCTGTTATACATTATTAGTCCCCTTCAGACGAAGTCGAAGGGGACTTAAGGTTTGCACTCCGTCTGTCTGTCTGTCTGTCTGTCCATCCGTCAGTCCGGGAAATCAGTTTTCTATATTTTTTTTTCTTCGTGCTTGAAGATAAAGATTTGATATTTGGTATATATTTTCATTATGACAAGTTACAGATCAAGTTCGAATTTTGTTCCGATCTGATGATTTTGTGCAGAGTTATGATCCTTGGACTTAGAAAATTCACCCAAATAATCAGTTTTCCACCCTTTTTTTGGTCATGCTTAAAGATATTGATTTAATAATTGGTATGTAGTTTTATAATGACAAGTTATAGATCAAGTACGAGTTTTGTTCCGGTCTGATGATTTTGTGCAGAGTTATGGTCCTTGGACTTGGAAAATTCACTCAAATAATCAGTTTCCACACCTTTTTTCATCATGCTTGATGATATTGACTTGTTATAGATCAAGTATAACAATTTTTTCCAGTATAATAAAATTTTAACCGGTAGGGGACTATGTATTGCCATGCAATACTCTCAGTATGCTTGTTAAGTTTAAGTGTAGATCAAAGACTTTATTTTCTGTTTAACTTTTAGATTATACGGCATTTTCGTTGATATACAATGCGCATAAAAATACCGCTGAAAGTAACTTTTCTTATTAATGACCAACTTAGTTGAATTGTACTCTCTCGACTTCTCGTTCTCATTGAGTTTCTATTTTTAGATTAATTGATTGGCAGTAGCTCTATTATAATATTTTCAAAAGAGCACACAAAAACGTTGATTAGTTCAAACGTCCGTAACAAATGATTTTCAACCAAATTACGTGACTTTATTTTCATTTTGGGGTACGAATAATCAAATTACCTATATTCCTCTAGATTCTGAAACAGCAAATTGGGTGCAATATTCAGAATTTTCAATATTATCATGGAAATGAAAAGCGAAAAGTACATATATATTTGTGGAATCATAAAATGAACCTTGTGTCTTATCTTCTCATGTCGGGGCCTATTATAGCTGAATAAACGGTACAGGTTTTGCTCATTGTTGAAGGCCGTATAGTGCCTATCGAAAACTCGCGCCGTTATACAAACATTCTGTGTGTGTTCTAAACCGAAACTGGTTTTACATTTGTTTCTTGAAAACAAAAACCGGTATACAAAACTAACCATTAACAAACCGGGGCAATATCTTTTGTTTCGAAACTGGTTAACCCAAACTGGTTTTAGCTGGTTTTCAACCATTCAAAACCGATTGATTTTGATTTTGATTTTGGTGTTTTAACGCCACTTTTAAGCACCGCTTTTGGGCTATTTCGTGGCGGCCAGTTTGTATTGGTGGAGGAAGCCGAGTGCCCGGAGAAAACCACCGACCTTCGATAGGAAAACTGACAATCCTAGTCAATTAAGATTGAGTCGAGTGCACCCGCACGAGCGGGGTTCGAACTCGCAACCTCAGTGTTGACTGGCTAGTGATTACAGTAGTAACTACTTAGACCACTCGGCCACCGAGGCCTTCAAAACCGAAACTGTAAACTAAAACTAGTTTGACTTCAATAAATGGCAAGTGCATGACAGTCTGTTTCATTTTTCAGTCAGTTGTCAGAGTAAATATAATACTTAGTTGTATAGCAGTGTATCACTATGTCAGTAATTTTGGACTTTCGATATTTGATACCAATTCGGATGTTAGTACATTTTTTTATTCGTATAATGTTTGCGATAAAAAAAAAAAATTATGAAAGGACATGTTTTACATATTAAGTTTGATTGTAAATCGGTGACTTTCTTTTTTGTTTCTTTTTTATATTATTTGATGATTTCGTTTATATACACTACGTGTAAAAATACTACTGAAGTAAATTATCTGATTAAAGATTAACATTGCTCTCTTTCTACTCGTTCTCACTGAGTTTCTATTGATCAATACTCATTGTAGTAGTTCTATCGATATGAGATATCTGAAATCTAGCAAGATAGAATGGCGTCAATCAATTGGGTACAATATTCAGAATCGCGAATGCATTTTGGGTAATGTTTTCAAGCGTGCTCAAAAACGTTGCGATTTGTTCAAAATGTCCTAAACAAATGATTTCAACCAATGACGTACGTGTCTTTAGTTTCATTTTGGGGGTACTGAAACGGCGAAATAGTCACAATATTCAGAAAATTTTCATTTTACTCTCGAAACGAAAAAGCGAAAAGTACATACATTTGCGGAATCATAAAATGGACCTTGTGTCACATTTTGACATGTCGGGGCCTTTTATAGCTTAATATACGGTACAGGTTTTGCTCATTATTGAAAGCCGTATCAAGTGCCATACATGAATGTTTACATCTTCGACAATTGGTAGTCGATAGTTGTCTCATTATGTACGCGATCGAGACCAAAAATTTGGACAGCCAAAAGTAAATAACATAAAAACACAAAACCAAAATGAGAATAAAACGACATATAAAACCGTTCAAGATACTAATATATACTATAGTAGTAATTTACCAGGCTGGTTATTTGCAACCTCAGCTTCAGTTTAATTATATCCCGTAGTTTCATTGGAAATTCAATTGTCATTTAAAGCATGCCAATACCAAGGCAATAACTTTACTGGGTACTTTCAATGACCGACAGTCCAGCCGAGCTTGATTCTTGTAGAAAGTTCTTTTATGGTCATTCCACTGAGCGAGATTAAAAGGGGGAGGGTTAAGATCCGGGAGAAATTAGTTTAATTTTAACTTGTGAAAGCACTTTATGTGCATATGGGCCAATGGCTTACACACAAGCATAGACATACAAATAAATCAAACAGTCATGTTAGATATATATTCAAATATAATTTCAAGGACTCCCTGCATGCCTTCAGTCTTTTAAATTTAAAAAGGAGCTTAAAGTTTATTAGCATCCTGTTTTTCCCAGGGTTAAGAATTTGTTTTATTGATGTATATTATCAATCTTATCAGAAATGTTTTCAATAAAAAAAAAAAAAAAAACCAAAATTCTACTCCATTAATAAAACATTCAAAAAAAAAAATGGAATTCATCTTCCATACGATGGGTAGTCTTTAACATGTCATATGGTTATCTCAGTAAAATTTAATTATATCTACAAGTTTTTTTTTGCTTAAAAGTTATCGCTAATTCAAAATTTAAAAATTAAATGTCTATGATAATTTGTTGTTGTTGATAACTTAAGTAAGAATAGTTCACAGTTATCCGGACACTTTTATTTACTAAATAGTAAATCAGTTGGAGTTTTACTGTTCTCTGGGTCTCGATAAACAAGTCTAACTCCGCCAAAATTTGCCTAAAACAGTCCAAAGTTATGAACTTCATCAATGCCAATACTGTTTTTTGTCATTTTGGTGGTGTGTCAAATTTATTGGCGAAGTCCAGGATTTGAGGTTTGGGGTGCGACTCAAGTATTCGGCTAGCGGAGAAACGCCAAACAATTTTGTGACGGCCGTTTTATCTTCCAAAAAATACAATTTTCACGATGTTAGGGGGGCACATTGAGCCCCCTTTGAAACAGCCCATGAAAAAAAAAAAAAAAAAACAGCAACTTTTTTGTTTATACTCCGAGTCCCCCCTTTTTTTAATTAAAAGAAATACATGAAAACAAAGGTCTTCGTATGACATGAAATAACCTTTGGTCTCTAACGAAGAGTTGTCTGTTGGCAAATAATACCTATGATTCGCAAAACACCAATTTTTACTTGCAATCTGTTATATGGGCTACTGTTAAAGAGAAATACTATCTTTAACATAAAAACTTTAACGCTTAAAGAAAAAAAATACAAAACATTTGAATCATTATTAACCTTGCTACACCCAAATAGTGTATCACAAATTTAAACCGTGATATTATGGTTTACGTGTTGCACAAATGCACATCAGAAAAGTCTATGAATTCGATCACGAATGCTGCACGCAAGGAGCACACACAAAGAATAAATCTTATGCAATTCTTTTTCCCGATTGATTAACAATAAATATCGCATCATGCTCCTTATTTTCATCTTAATAATAATATCTTTACCGCATAAAGAAAACAAAACATTTTACATAATACAACCAAAAATGAAATGACTGAATTCGATCACGAATGCTGCACGCAAGGAGCACACTGAGAATAAATCTTTTGCAATTCTTTTTCCTGAGAGAAAACAAAAACAGTTCGCATCGCTACTTATCTTAATAAAACAGAAAACTTTAATATTTCAATTTTTAATGTGTCACGTTTGGTAGCACGAATTTTATCTCTTGACCTCTTTAATCTGGGTCACTATAGTATACTCTCCTTAGATGCTGTTCACTTTACTGTCGGCTGACTGACCTTCAGGTTAAAATAGACAATATGGACTCTATAACAGACGATATCTTTTTCACATAGTTTATGAGTAATTTACTTGCTCTCGGAATTCAAAATCAAAATACAAAATAAAAGTGGAATCATAAATTATAACTTGTAAAAGTTATTCTATTTTTTGTAAACAAATCAATAACACTAAATCCTTTCGGTGCCCCCCGACCGAATTTGTGTCCACGTGAAGAAGGGGTGATTCCCAAGGATTATATTTACATTGTAGCGTGATTAAGCCTTCAGTTGACTTGAATCATTGCTGATGTGAAGTTGGATAATAATATTAAGAAAATAAATTGTGAAGATATATTAACATTATTTAAAGGAATATTTTAATATTCATATTTAAAACAAGGATTTTAAAATATAGTAATATTATAATAAATAAATTAAGGTAAGTTGATAATTTTAATTCATATTTATAACTTGGTTTAATCTTTTACAAAATGTTTTTCTTTGCTTGCATTATTATGTTTTATAACGTTTATTGTGGACAACTATATCTAAGTTTAAAATATATCCAGAGTGTAGATAGTTATTTTCCTAAAAATGTTGCCGACAATGCAGAATGAAATTGTTTATTTACATTTCATTTTGTTTTTATTTAACAAAAAAAAACTCCCATTTTTATGTTTTTGTGTAAATGCATTTCCCTTTTATCAAGTTGTCATAGAAATTTAAACGTTTCCTACCCACAAATTATTGTTAGGACATTGCGGTTTATTGTTTTCTTTGTTCATGGTCACCGATCACTCACTGATCAGCTGTTTTCCCTGTTTCTAAAAAAAGAATATGATTATGTACGCATGCGTAATGAAAGTGGGAATGATCAGTGCGTGTTTACTGAATGCACATGGAGTTCCAGATACAGTGATCAATACATGAAGAGCAGTGTGTATTGCATTAGTCAGATTTTGTGGAAAGTTTGCGTATATCAGAAGGTTAGACAGTAAAATAAATTATTTTTTCCAGAAAGATGTTGGATAACGAAAGACTGTTGAATGATGTTGGTGTATCCCCGTTTGAGTGTGGATCAACTTCAATGCCACCAATACCAAAAGGAGGACTATTAGTTCGGGTAAGTTAATTTTATTGAATTTTTTATATTTTATCATATTTAAGAGTTAGAAGCAGATTCATATCTGGGCAGAAAAATTATCATGACTTGTACATATATATATATATACATTTCTACATGTATTGTATACATTGTACGTGTCCGTGTATTCATAACAAGGTCAAACTTGAGTATTAGCAATTTTTCTAAATTTTACTTTTCCCATAATTTGACCTTAGACTAGAAGCTGATTATCTGGATAGAAATTATCAGGACTTGAACATTGTACATGTTTAATAGATCCATATCAAAGTCAATTGACTCTTCAAAAATAAAAAAAAAGGAACAATTAAATTAAGTATTTTATTTGTTTGAATTTAAATATTGATTATAGTACAGGCACTAGACTTATTTATGACCCTTTGTTATTATAGTTGCCTGTACGTTTTGTAGGAATTGCCTTTGTGTTAATAAATATTGTCTATTTAAGATAAAACCTTACTAACTTGGTCTAGATTCCTGAAATTTATTTGTCATTGTCTGTGTATCGTAGGTTGCTTGTGCAGGTGGGCTTTACTGATTATTGGAATTGCCTTTGTGTTAATAAATGTTTTGTTTTTAAGATAAAACCTTACTAACAGTAAGTAACTTAGTCTAGATTCGTGAAATTTATTTGTCATTGTCTGTGTATTGCAGGTTGCTTGTGCAGGTGCTTGCTTTGCAGAAGGCCAAGTTAAAAAGAGGGACATCAGACCTCAATTGCCAGGTTTGGAAATTGCTGGATATGTACAAGATGTCTGTAGTTCACTGCCAAATAAAAACTTCACACAGGGCGACAAAGTCATCCTTTACCCAGATGAAGGTGTGCTAAGCACGGGCTGTGCCGAATATCTAGCTGTTAGTGATGTTTCAAATTGTATACAGATTCCACCATCAATACCTCTTGAAGTAGCTGCACAGTTGTCCGGAAGTGCATTGACTGCATATTGTGCACTGATTAAAGCCAAGTCACATGTAGAGAAATTAAGAGAAGTAAAATGTAAGTGTCTTGTCAGATATGAAAATTTCCTAACAATTGGTGCATATTCCTTAAAATTTGTTGACAATTAGAAAATAAAAAAGATAAAAGTTACTGCAAATGGGAATTATGAAAAAAAAAAAAAAATGAAACTTTTAAATGCCATCTTAAATTAAGGGATAGTTAAACAAACAGAATAGAAAACTCTAAAGTGGGTTTTCACTTTGATAATAATGATAATAAAAAAAAGAATAAAAAAAATTTTGATTTGTATGTCTATTGGAAGAAACCGGCAGTATTGTTATATATTCCACATACATGTAAGACTGAAGAATTACATCTCGGTTATTTATAACTAATTATACATTTCATTTCTTTTTCAGCTTGTGTGAATGTTATGATTATTGGTGCTGGTGGTTTGGGTCTATGGGCTGTCAGAATAGCCCAAGCTTTAGTAGGTCCAACAGACAATGGTGTCCGAGTGTATGTAGCTGATCACAGTATCGACAGACTCCTAGCGGCCCAAGATCATGGTTGCTATGACATAATACATTGGAATGAAGAAGACCACGAACAGTACATTGTAGAGAGGACTCTAGATGCTTGTAGAGGCGGTGTAGATGTCATAGTTGATTTTGTCAGTTCTCCAAGAACAGTCCAAAGAGATCTCAAAGTTCTGAATAGGGTAGGTTTCATTGGAAGTTTACGCCATACTTTATAAAAATCTGTTTTTATATCCTAATACTAATTTGATAGTTTAATTCAATTGGTCAAAAAGATCTTGGGCAATATTTAATATTACAGTTCAAGTAGCATTTATAAATTAAATAAATTGAAAAATGTTGGGTCTGAAAAACTGGTAAAGTGTTTTGTACTTTAAAAGAATGTTTAAATATCTACATCCAACACTTCATTCCTCCCAAAAAAAATATACAAACTGACATTCAAAGACAATTAAAACAACACACAGGTTCAGAAATTGCATGCTAGAATTTAAAAATTAAATTTGAATATCGTAACTAAACAAAAAATTTCTGTTGTGTTTGTTGAAGTCATGTTTCAAAGGATGTTTGAAATAAAAATCTTCAGCTTCAAATGTATACTGTTGCTTATAACTTTTGTATTTCATTACAGGAGGGTTTAATACTGGTTGGTGGAAACACATTGTCTGAAGTCAGCATTAATCTGAATGTACTCGCTGCTAAACAACAAAGTATAGCTGGCATTCCTCAGGGAACATTTGAGCAACTACAACAAATCATCGACATGGTGGCCGACAAAAAGGTAAATTTGAAAATTGATAAAGCAAAAAACAGGAAAATGATGTTCATTGTTTCATGTCTAAAACAGATCAAGTTAAATGAAAATAATTAAAGAAAAGAAAAAAACAACTAAAAGCAAAGAAAAAAATTTTAATAATAAAAAAAATGGATGGCTAAGCTACTTAATACAAAAAGGGAGTGTTAAAATTTGTTATTTGATGGAAAAGTTAAATTTTGTTTACAATTGAAAAATATTTAAATTTTGCTTAAATTTATTTTACAGGTGGAGCCACCAATGTATCAAGTTTTCCCAGCTTGTGATGCACACCAAGTATATCAAGACTTGGCTCAATGTCGTATCGTAGGGCGTGCTATTCTCAGTTATATGGATTCAACACAAACTCTTGATAACCAGCATTAGATCTGAAAATTCCAAATTGAAACAATTTATCTGTGATTTATTCTATGAACGACTGACTCCCCCTCAGGGATTCAGAAAACTCACAAACAATCAGTAGTTTGTCGAGCACACCCCTTCGAGGCTTGAAGGAAGTTGATACCACAAGGTCGTTGCTGTTGTAGGCAACTGTCAGTCTGGAAAACGGAACTTATTTCAAATGGTGCTGTGATATTAATTTAAATATTCATGAACATGCAAATTAATGTATGACTTGAATATATGACCTTTTGTTATTGTGTAAAACTTTTTAATTGTAAATTTTGAACATGTTCTGGACTGTAGGTACATGAAGTTCATTTAGAAATGTTAAGAATTATATAAATTTTGCCATCTGAAAAGAAAGTGCTCGTGAAAAATTGTATACAAGTTTGTCGTGGAGATAAGAGAAAAAGTGAACAAAAGCTATGAAAGTTGTAAAATATGCATGTTCCTTGCAATTGAAAATGGCATTATTAGTTTTAATGTTATTTCGATATAGATATATTTTCGTTCCAAAGAAACATTTTGTGAACAGTTGGAGATTTTTTGCAAACGGTCAGTATTTAGTGCTGGGAGTTATAATTTAATTTGGTGCAATCTATACAAGTTGTGTGGATGTTAAATTGGTGCTAATTTTGTATGGAAGTATGGTTTTCTTTCAGTGCTAATTGTATATGAAAGTATGGTTGTCTTGTGCTAATTTTGTATGGAAGTATGGTTGACTTGTGCTAATTTTTTTTATGGAAGTCCATGAATGTTTGTGTTAAAATTGCATGAAAGGTAAAGTTTACTTGTGTATTTTTTTGAAAGATTGGTTGTTTAAACTTGTTAATGTTTTATATAATTGTAAAACAAATAAAGTGTAAGAAACACTCTATTTAATTTTTTTTCTGGAATGCAGAGAAAGAAAAAAATCAGACTTCATTGTATTTCATCAGTGCTTGAACAAAGAAAAGAAAATTTGTTTCAGTGTGCCTCAGTACATTTCTACCTTAGTCAAGTGCCAGCCTTAACCCATTTTGTTGACATTTTCAGCCAGGCATATATTAAGTGATGTCTTGTGTCAAGATAATGAAAAAAAACACTTACCAACCAACATACATGTATACAGAGAGTGAGTGACCGAATCATACTTAATGAGACACCAAACAGATAAAATCTTTTACTTTGCTTTAAATTTCCTAACAATTGGTGCATATTCCTTAAAATTTGTTGACAATTAGAAAATAAAAAGATAAAAGTTACTGCAAATGGGAATTATGAAAAAAAAAAATGAAACTTTTAAATGCCATCTTAAATTAAGGGATAGTTAAACAAACAGAATAGAAAACTCTAAAGTGGCTTTTCACTTTGATAATAATGATAATAAAAAAAGAATAAAAAAATTTGATTTGTATGTCTATTGGAAGAAACCGGCAGTATTGTTATATATTCCACATACATGCAAGACTGAAGAATTACATCTCGGTTATATATAACTAATTATACATTTCATTTCTTTTTAGCTTGTGTGAATGTTATGATTATTGGTGCTGGTGGTTTGGGTCTATGGGCTGTCAGAATAGCCCAAGCTTTAGTAGGTCCAACAGACAATGGTGTCCGAGTGTATGTAGCTGATCACAGTATCGACAGACTCCTAGCGGCCCAAGATCATGGTTGCTATGACATAATACATTGGAATGAAGAAGACCACGAACAGTACATTGTAGAGAGGACTCTAGATGCTTGTAGAGGCGGTGTAGATGTCATAGTTGATTTTGTCAGTTCTCCAAGAACAGTCCAAAGAGATCTCAAAGTTCTGAATAGGGTAGGTTTCATTGGAAGTTTACGCCATACTTTATAAAAATCTGTTTTTATATCCTAATACTAATTTGATAGTTTAATTCAATTGGTCAAAAAGATCTTGGGCAATATTTAATATTACAATTCAAGTAGCATTTATAAATTAAATAAATTGAAAAATGTTGGGTCTGAAAAACTGGTAAAGTGTTTTGTACTTTAAAAGAATGTTTAAATATCTACATCCAACACTTCATTCCTCCCCAAAAAATATACAAACTGACATTCAAAGACAATTAAAACAACACACAGGTTCAGAAATTGCATGCTAGAATTTAAAATTAAATTTGAATATTGTAACTAAACAAAAATTTCTGTTGTGTTTGTTGAAGTCATGTTTCAAAGGATGTTTGAAATAAAAATCTTCAGCTTCAAATGTATACTGTTGCTTATAACTTTTGTATTTCATTACAGGAGGGTTTAATACTGGTTGGTGGAAACACATTGTCTGAAGTCAGCATTAATCTGAATGTACTCGCTGCAAAACAACAAAGTATAGCTGGCATTCCTCAGGGAACATTTGAGCAACTACAACAAATCATCGACATGGTGGCCGACAAAAAGGTAAATTTGAAAATTGATAAAGCAAAAAACAAGAAAAATGATGTTCATTGTTTCATGTCTAAAACAGATAATTAAAGAAAAGAAAAAAACAACTAAAAGCAAAGAAAAAAAATTTAATAATAAAAAAAATGGATGGCTAAGCTACTTAATACAAAAAGGGAGTGTTAAAATTTGTTATTTGATGGAAAAGTTAAATTTTGTTTACAATTGAAAAATATTTAAATTTTGCTTAAATTTATTTTACAGGTGGAGCCACCAATGTATCAAGTTTTCCCAGCTTGTGATGCACACCAAGTATATCAAGACTTGGCTCAATGTCGTATCGTAGGGCGTGCTATTCTCAGTTATATGGATTCAACACAAACTCTTGATAACCAGCATTAGATCTGAAAATTCCAAATAGAAACAATTTATCTGTGATTTATTCTATGAACGACTGACTCCCCCTCAGGGATTCAGAAAACTCACAAACAATCAGTAGTTTGTCGAGCACACCCCTTCGAGGCTTGAAGGAAGTTGATACCACAAGGTCGTTGCTGTTGTAGGCAACTGTCAGTCTGGAAAACGGAACTTATTTCAAATGGTGCTGTGATATTAATTTAAATATTCATGAACATGCAAATTAATGTATGACTTGAATATATGACCTTTTGTTATTGTGTAAAACTTTTTAATTGTAAATTTTGAACATGTTCTGGACTGTAGGTACATGAAGTTCATTTAGAAATGTTAAGAATTATATAAATTTTGCCATCTGAAAAGAAAGTGCTCGTGTATACAAGTATGTCGTGGGAGATTAGAGAAAAAAAGTGAACAAAAGTTATGAAAGTTGTAAAATATGCATGTTCCCTTGCAATTGAAAATGGCATTATTAGTTTTTAATGTTATTTCGATATAGATATATTTTCGTTCCAAAGAAACATTTTGTGAACAGTTGGAGATTTTTTGCAAACGGTCAGTATTTAGTGCTGGGAGTTATAATTTAATTTGGTGCAATCTATACAAGTTGTGTGGATGTTAAATTAGTGCTAATTTTGTATGGAAGTATGGTTTTCTTTCAGTGCTAATTGTATATGAAAGTATGGTTGTCTTGTGCTAATTTTGTATGGAAGTATGGTCGACTTGTGCTAATTTTTTTATGGAAGTCCATGAATGTTTGTGTTAAAATTGCATGAAAGGTAAAGTTTACTTGTGTATTTTTTTGAAAGATTGGTTGTTTAAACTTGTTAATGTTTTATATAATTGTAAAACAAATAAAGTGTAAGAAACACTCTATTTAATTTTTTTTCTGGAATGCAGAGAAAGAAAAAAATCAGACTTCATTGTATTTCATCAGTGCTTGAACAAAGAAAAGAAAATTTGTTTTAGTGTGCCTCAGTACATTTCTACCTTAGTCAAGTGCCAGCCTTAACCCATTTTGTTGACATTTTTCAGCCAGGCATATATTAAGTGATGTCTTGTGTCAAGATAATGAAAAAAAAACCACTTACCAACCAACATACATGTATACAGAGAGTGAGTGACAGAATCATAATTAATGAGACACTAAACAGATAAAATCTTTTACTTTTGCTTTAAGATATGAATGAAAGAAAATATGGGATGTACACCAAAGAGACCGCAATCTTTTGGCTAAAGAAATCCAGAAGATATTTAAGTACATTGGAAAAAATTACTGGAAATTCAAAAGCACTGATTTATCTGATAATCGAATCCTATTTCTTATTGGTTACTTTTTGCTCCCTCTTACCACTTACAAGTTTTGACTCGTCATGAATATGCATCAAATATTTGATTCTGGATGTTAAGCAAATTGATCAAATCTTTGCCTAATTACAGATAAATGGACTCTTCAAGTTTAATCAACTAGTATCTGTAAGCAAACCTTACTTTGCAGGATTTTAATACTTAAGTTTGTCAGTTTTATGTGATTTTAACATGAAAGTAGAAATATGGGTTAAACGCTAACAAGAGCCTAACAAGTAAAGGATAAACAGAAAATGTGAAAAAAATGTGTATAACTAAGATGAAGTAATCCTTTGTTTATCGATTTTCACAGCTGCTGTTGTTTGTTATTGGTATTCCCGAATCTATACAGCATACATATAGCAGAAAAAAAACTTTGTTTATTTTTGAAGAAACAAAGTGACCGAAGTGAAATCTGTTGACCTTGAGATGTCGTTGGTGTTGTAAGGTTTATGTCACATTTACAAATACTTCAAAATGGCTTTTAATCGTACAATAAAATACACACAGTTGATAAAACAACGATTTCTCTATACCGTACATATAGTACCATAGGCCAGCTACCGTTAATTTATTGAAAAAAACTTGGCAGACAATAGGCCTATTTCGTAATTAGATTTAGCTGTAACATGTAACTGTTATCACGAAAACAAGTTCATCTAGTCGAAAAACATATTTGTCTTTATTTGTTAAAATAGTGTTATGGTTGCGGATTAAGTTGTTTGTTTCAAGTACTTGACCTAAATTTGGGTCATTTAACTTGTTTGAGAGAACAGCGTAAATGTGTTGACCGATTTTGTTTCCGTTAATATGCAATAATATTTAAATGTTTTAAATATCTATCGTATAACAGCCTGGGGTTATTTTTGTCTGCTTATATAATAGAGTTTGTCGAGTTTTCTTTAAACAGTCGAATATTTGTTGTACGAATACCAAATTACATGCAATTCAATACATTAGTGAATTAAAAAATAAGAAATTTGCTTTAATATAATAATTCATCGATCGTATCACTTATTACCCTACATGCTGCTTTTTTCAAACATTTACCCCTACGTGTAAACCATTTTCATGTATCGGTATCCCCAAATGCATTTTGGCCTTCAAACAAACTTTTTTCTGCTGACGTATCCTAACAGATAGCGTAAACAAACTGGTATCGATTTATCTTCCCTTGTCATAACCAGTGCAACGAACTGATATATATATATGCAAAACCAGGTCACGCTTTCATACTGAATTATTTGTTTACAACGGAAAACATTGACTAGAAAATTAGTCATATATTGCAGCATAGAAGAAAGAATATTGACTTGTTTACATAATTGGAAGCTCTTAACCACGAGTGGAAAACTGACATTCACCCGTACAATGTAAAATTCCATGAAAACTATCACGTTCACACCAAATTTATTTTGAAACCTTACTCTTTCGATGGGCAGGGTGGGGAATTGGTACATAGTTTTTGACCCGTAAAGCATTCGCGTTTACGGATGCTAACTCAGAATATTTTATATAAGATTGCAACCTTACTAAGATTTAATGCGGCGAAAACCCTTTATTGATTTAGAGATCAAAACAAAGCATAACAAGGCCAAGGCCATAGTTAATAAAAACAATAGTGCAGAAAAGTGGTTTCCAGATAATATATCTAATACTTCATACGAGATGAAACGTTATTGGATACATAATTACATGAAATAAGAGGATTTATTTAGAGGTCAATACCGGTACTGTCATTGTCATAGTAACGAAGTATAGACCTCAACTTATGCAGAAATAGCGTTCCCGGATGCGTAACTACATACTTTATATCAGATGGCAATCCAACTTGGATATATGCTCACATATTATAATATGAAGGGAAGATCTATCGATTATGAGGTCAATTCATTAAAAGGTCAAGGTCATAGTAAATAAAAATAATCGTGCATCGAAAGTGGTATCCAGGTGCGAAATCAAACACTCGTATATGTGATTAAACTCTTACTTGGATCATATATAATCGACGAAGATCCCTATTGAATTCACTATATCTAACGTCAATTCCTAATAAAAGGTTTGTGTAGGACGATAAGTTGTGTTAATAATTTTATCAGAAAAAAAATCCTACATTAAAAAAAAGCTATGCCATCAGGGCAAATCCAGTTACACCAATGGGTCAATGCACACAAGACAAAAACAATACATGTGTATACATAAGAAGTAACAGATCAAGCATACAAAATTACAAATTATACATCAAAAGAAAAAAGTTTGACCCAATTTCTTAATTTACAGAATAACAGAACGCGCAAACCCAATCATTTGAAATTAAATGACCAAAAAGGGAGCTACAAGGAATAAACAAATCTATTTAAGGTCATTTTAGCCTGAGGAAAATGTGTAGAAAGTATATTGTACTAACACAAATACTGGTAGCATAGTACACAGACAGCAAATGTACTTTACAAGCCATTATACATTGAGAAATGTATTTGTGTGTAAAATCTCAATATGCAATTTTTAAGGTTAGAGATTGTATTGAAGCATACAAAAATACTAACTTCATAATAACTTTATCTGCATGTTTTACCCATAGGGGTCAGGCAATTCAAATACAAAACACAAATCGATATCAGGGTATAACTTTTGTCAGCTCACCTTTTCCGAAACGCCAGTATAAGTTATTGTAACCACTAAGAGTGGCATTCATTTTTTCTTGCTTTTGTGATCTGTTTATGCTTTACATTATCGTTCACCCGTGTGAAACGTCAAGGCGAATTCGAACCAACTTAGACAGGAAAAATGGCGCAAGGTTTTTGGGAGAAAAAATATTTGCTTAAAAGTTTCTGATCGGCCTTTTCTCCTAAATTCCTGCAATATTAGACCTTAAAACGATGAATTCGAACCTACTTATAGAATTCTCAATGTGCAATAAATTAATGCCTCTAAGATATTATTGAAACCTAGGAAAATCTCGTTTGCATCTTTTTTCTTCTTAAACTACACGGCCAATCTTAAACGAAAATTCCAAGAATATACAATGCGAATTTGGCGAGTTCCTAAGAACAAAGAAATGAAGACCCTATCCAGACCCTCATATTTATTTTGGCATCATATATTTCCTTAGCACATAATAGGAAATCCCATTTATCTAGTTCTCGGAGAGTTGATGAAGTAACCATCGGTTGAAATTCTTGATTTTCGCTGATGAATTGTTGTCAAACCCCCTCAAGTTTTAAATTTTACAGGAATGATTTAAACAAAAGTTTGACAATAGTGCGTTTATCACAACAATATGTTCTTTTACGAACACTTACTACTAGTACTAATAGTTCCTGTAACGATGAAACAAAAATAAGTGAATAGTAGATTTTCATTTGTGCACGATGATTAGGTCACATTCGTGGCATGAAGCATTGATGTTACAGGTTTCCTGATATGATATCTAATGGAAGTCTTGTTTTGGACGTTTTTATTGGTCCAAACGTTAATAACGAGGACATTTATTATGACTGTGCAACGTTGTTGATGAGGATGGAAGTAGAATTTCTGAATTGTTCTGTTTAAGTATTCCGATAGCCAGAATCTAGGACCCTTTTCTCCGAAATTACTTAATAATGAGATATGGTGTGATTGCCAATGAGACATCTATCCCCTAGAGTTCAAATGATGTGGATGCAGTTTGTTTTACAAATGTTAACCTGATTTTGACAAGGAATAATACAAAGCTTCGAGTAAAATCCGATCGAACAGAGTTTAAGCTGACTTGAGTAAAGACCAACATAATGGTTGTTGATGAGACATAATATCAATACTGAAGGGAAGACTTATCAAATAATACAATGGAAACAGCAACTTTAAACCGATTTGTTTTCAAGATTTGCATAGATATTTTCATAATAAGAGAGAGTAAGAAATATAATAACGAAACCAACAACAGGCCATGAAGCAAAATGTACAGATCAATCTTTTACACTGTCAATGAATTATGTTGGGATACAACTACATGTATCTGAAATAAAGGACGAAGGACTTCGGCCCAAATCCATTTTGAGAGTCATTCTTAAATAACACAACAGCATTAGAGGATTCTATGGGATCTTTGATGTTCTTAAAATCCTTCTGAATCCCAGCACATTGGAAAGACGGTTTTGGATGTTCTGTTAAGGCACGTTTTGGTTTCAATGTCATTAAATGTTATATGTATTTTCCTTCCTAAACATTTAACCTCCAGCGTATCCGTTGAAAGTTATTCCAAACAGATTATTCCTGCACATTTACAAAGATATCATACATTTACATTGATCATACTTATAATGTGTGTTGTAGCTGAAAACAAAAGAAAAGAAAGACAGATATTAAATCCAGTACGGATGGAAAGGTCTTTTATAAAACCCAAACTCCAGTGGTACTTTGATTTCAATGTAGAAATATGATACTGCTTTGAAACTGCTTCTATATCAGATTTGTTTGTTAAATGCGATCAACATATCACACAATTGTCCTCCATTTTGACAAAGGTATAAGTCAAGGCCATGTCTCCATGCCATTCGTTATTCAATTTATGAATTTGATCGTACTCGATGGTATTAAGTGCTTCCTTTATTATAGTGAAAGAACAATATGAGTCATATCGATATAATAGTTGTTCATGACCTAAGGGTGTGTCCTAAATCTAAGACCTTGATCTGATGATGTACTTCTATACTTACATTACCATACCTATATTATGCACCATGTATATATTACGATAATAAGATGAATACGTAAGCTTTTTTTTTAACTGTATTCATCAACAGAAACATGTAGATAGTATATTGATGTCAATAAGTCCAGATATGATAGAAAAACGCACGAGTCTAATATTCTGGTAAGTGACCATTCCTTGCAAATCATAATTGGCAGATATAGAAATATAACCAAAGGCTTTGTAAATATAATAAACTAGAGGAGTCCTCTATGATTTAGACGAACAATAAAAAATTCAGTAAACGTTGACAATAAAAGAACTCTGATGATCAAGATTAAAAACAATTTACGAATACCCTTTTTTAATTGTAAACTGAAATCAACTTTACGAGATCAGTTGTATTTTAAACTGCAGACCATGATGTAATTAGTATATTCGACGGGGGATTAAAATAATATAATGCTCCAAGTGTCATATAAGAGGTAACATTTCCAACAGTGATCACGTAGTTGTGGCCGAAAACTTAAGATTTATCACCTTTCCAGATAGGTATTTTCGTATAAATTGTATGTCTTTTTTTGGCAGGTGGATTTGTCAAAATTGTTTTTAATCTTGATCATCAGAGTTCTTTTATTGTCAACGGTTACTGAAATTTTTATAGTTCGTCTAAATCAGGTAAAAACTGTAAAGAATACATGATTTTCCAGTAGCATTTTATAAACAGTAGAAAATACCTGATACGTATTCAAGAGCTACAATTTTTACACAAATGGGAGGTATCTTCTTTTTTTTTTTATAAAGAATTCAAAACAAAACATGAATAAATAGATACAGAGAAGGAAAAGACCTAGTTGCTAGCTCTTGAATAGCAATCTAGAAAAAAACAAAGAACCGTGAAAATGATTGACACAAAGAAAAGAAACTACGATAAAGCCGGAATTAAGATATATGAAAAAAAAAAGAATCGAGAGTCTCATATTCCATTTTTAACTTTTCTTCGGACGAGTTCCACTTATGACACTCGGCATCTAATCCTTCTGTTGTCTGTTACTTTTACTCGGAGTTATGTCGGTCTTCAGTCTTGTGACATATTCTTGTCGTAGTTATTGTATTCCATCTTTATATTATTAATAGTTTTTTTATCTAATATGGTGAATGAAAAATCGTTTGTTACCGAATTCCGTTCGCACGTCACGTGTTTCTAGAATAACCTTCATCGCGTAAGTTTGGAAGGTAAAAAATTATGTCTTATTGTTTGTTATTTTATCCCTATTTTAATATTTATTAAGTTCTTTTTATTCCTACAGGAATGATTACCGTTGAAGTGTCATTCAAGTTTATTTACCTGTCGAAATGATAGTAGGCAAATTCCCAGTTATCTTTTGGCCTACTTGTATCGTCTGTATTGGGGTGGGGTCACATATGGGACAAAAAAAGGGTCGTCACTGCGCAATACAAAACGGATAATATCGGTTGCATGCCTAAAACACGTACGTGTTTTGTTATTACATTCAATAAGATTGTTCATATTTGGAAAACTAACTATTTTGAATTGTTGAGAGCATTTCTACCACAAGGAGCAAAACTGTCTTTATATCAAAATTGCAACAGGTAGATGCAACTTGATGTTTCAATTAAATCAATCATGCTATCAATGAACAGGCTTCTGGACGAATGGTTTCATTGGATACTTGTAGTCAATCAGCAGCTCTACCAATCCAGAGCTAGCACAGTAAGTGTAATTAATACTAAGCAAGACACATGTTTACGATATAACTGTCATACTATTCTAGACTACTCATAAGATATCCATACTTAAATTGATTAGACCGTTGGTTTTCCCGTTTGAATGGTTTTACACTAGTAATTTTTGGGGCCCTTTATAGCTTACTGTTCGGTGTGAGCCTAGGCTCCGTGTTGAAGACCGTACTTTGACCTATAATGGTTTACATTTATAAATTTTGACTTGGATGGAGAGTTGTCTCATTGGCACTCATACCACATCTTCTTATATCTATTAAACGTTATATTCAACAAGAAATATTGTGATTCGCTATTTGACGAAGAAATAGTTTTGCACAATTATTGGCGTATTCTTTTGCAACTTTTACCTGAGCTTTCAATGCCTGTTTTGTTACACACTTAGTCAACAGAGAACTATGAGGGGCTATTCATACCGTTATGTCCTATCATTGAAAGTCCAATGAGACGTTTAGACTGTCATTATTCAATAGAGTAACTAACAGGAAAAAGTATAATAACAAAAATACCGAACTCCAACGAAAATTCAAAACGGAAAGTCCCTTATGAAATGGCAAAATCAAACGAATGAAAACAACTGTCATTTTCCTGACTTGGTACAGTAATTTCCTTATATAGAAAATGTCGGAATACATCTGGTTTTATAGCTGGCTAAACCTCTAAGTTTTAACTAGTTTTCAGTTGAGAGTGATGTTCGAACGGAACTCTGTGTCTTTAGTCATTTAGTTATTGTGGTTTATATCGATCTGATCAGTAATGCTCTTTTTCAATTTGTTCCTATTGTTGTGTTGTTACACCACGAACGCAGGTAAGGAAGAGGGTTGGGTGCCCGCTAACATCATAAATGTTTAACCCAGCTACATTCTGTATGTGTCTGTCCTAAGGTAAGAGCCTGCTATCCAGTTGTTGTCGTTTGTTGCAGTATATCATATTTGTTTTTCGTTTATTGTTTTGTACATAAATATGGTCATTGGTTTTTTTCCCGTTTGAATTGTTTTACATTTTGTCAGGGCCTTTTATAGCTTGCTATGCGGCTTGGTTTTGCTCATTCTTGATGGCCTATGATTGCTCCCATCTACGTCATTTGATCTCTTGTGGGTAGTTGTCTCCTGAGTAATCATACCACAACGTCTTATCTTTATTTATTACCATAAAAAAGATAGAGGAAAAGAAAACCAGTATAGGTTTACAATAATAACTTATCATTTCTTAAAATGTCCTGTACCAAGTCAGGAATATTGCAGCTGTTATCAGACAGTCCGTTTCTATGTATTTTGGCATTTGCTTTTGTTGTAGTTCAGTGTTTCTGTTGTTCCGTTGTTTTCCTTTTATAGTTGATGTGTTTCTCTCGGTTTTAGTTTGTTACCCGGATTTGTTTAATTTTGCTTAATCGAATTATGACTATTGAACAGTGGTATACTACTGTTGCCTTCATAAACACCTAATTGAAAGATTACAAGATGTTGACATAACTTGTCTTAATGAGCTCTAAAGCTTTAAAATTTTTTTGATTATATACCGTATACAGATTTGTTAATGTTATGTAATCTTTATTTATACAGAGACAAGGTGATATTTTATCATTAACCGAAACCTTGTTATAAGACGAATGTCTGTCACGTACGAAAGCAAAACGAAAATATAGCAATAGAGGCAAAACGTGAGTGGGATGTGAAAACCAGTACATTAAACAAAATGAAATGAAAAACATAAGATGAATAAAACAAAGAAAACACAGACATTAGGTTATACGCATGGTATATGTATTGGCATATATGGACCGTTTGAAGTTGCTTTTTGTTATTTAGTTGTTTGTTACATCGGTTAATGTCAGTGCCATATTGCTCATAAATTACCCTTAATTAGGATAGAACTTTATCTGGTACTAACGATAAAATTGCCTGCAAAGTATTTTGTATGAATGAACACCAAAGAGAACGCTTAAAGTAGGCAAAAGATTACATCTTTTATTTATTTATACTACAAAGTAATCATAATTCATTATGGCATTTTTATTATCTTCTTAAAATTAAGCGATATGATATTAAAGAATTAATTTATATCACCAATTATCTTAATAAGTATCACTAAACATGCGCAAGGATAAGATATAAATCTAATCTGCCAAAAACCTTGACGTAAGATCGAGTTTTGAATATAGCAAGAACTTGCACCTTAACTTTATTCGACAAAAAAGGAAACGACAAACAGGTTAATTTGCTGAAACAAATCTATAACTTGTTGTATTGTGAATAAAAGATGTTGGTATATGCTAATAAAACAGAACCATTTTAATCGAATGTAAGTTCAGGACTTACTAGTATACAGTTAATCGCCTGTTACCATTATATATGGACATTGAGTTTTAAGAACATGTCTTGACGTTTACAAAATTCTTTATTTACTTTTCTTCATATGAGCTCCGGGCTAAAGTTTCGAATCAAGATACACGAAACAGTTAAAGTGCATTACAAATATTAAGAACAACCGAAATGGTCTGATATCAAATCTGCCCGGTGAGGGGAGGGGGGGATGGTGTTTAGTACAATTTGATTATTTATAAATGAAAATTATACATTAATATGTAAATCATGCCTGTACCGAAGTACTGTTTCCCGAATACTGTTTCCCGAATTTAAGAGAGCCCTTAGCGATCGATAATAAGTCGGTAGTGGAACCCATTCCGTTTTTGTGATATAAAGGTTTTTCCCAGTTTTAGGGTACATTTATTTTCGATGAAACATATCTACTATGTGAAACAGTTATTATAATTAAAAGACAATATGCAAAAAGATAAACAAAAATAAGGCTATCTATACATTCGTAATACAATGATGAATCAAGCCCAGTTTTGAGGTGTTTTATGCAAAACATTCGTCATATTTTTATTTTCTGTATATATTGCATAAACAAGGTAATATTTTATCATAATTAACCGATAACTTATTTCGGGACAAACATCTGCCACGCAAATGATTTTTTGATAAAGTGCGCATTACTTTATATTCTTGTAGTCATTTTGTCAGTTTTCAATGCATTAAACTAATATTCACGCAAATTTATCGGCCTCAGAATCTGAAAAGTTTATCTGAGGCTCAGGTAAACTTTTCAGTTTAGAAATAAAATTATTTCTTTTATTAAATTATGGCTATTATTTTGTGTTTAAATTAGGGAATTTATCTACAGTAATACTTTTGTTACTCATAAGGTATGACATAGTTATTATTATTATACAATAACGATAAATTTAAAGCTATTTTTGCTTAACAAACATTGAACATATGTTACGTATGGATTTTTTTATGCACACAAATCCTCAACGTCACTGAGTCATTTTAGACTTATTTACTCTTTTGTGACCACTGAGAAATATATTTGTAAATATTGCCTTGTTATTGAAAAAATGATATAATCGACATTAAGTTGATATATTTACAATTCAAATTATATTATTAACTTGTATTTATGTGTATTGCAAAAATCAAGACATTTTTGTATATCAGCGTCAGTATTAATCATATAAAAATGTCTATATTTGTACAGAAAGCAAGGCTAAAGATGACTTAAGTTTATTTATACATATGAAAGCCTAAATTTTGTATACCAAAGAATTTACAACAAACTATGTTTATCAAAATCACATTCACTTATGGGTAGATAAACAGTTGTATATTTATAAACTTGATAAACTTCTGATGTTGTGAAAATTGAAAACAACACGTTTAATAATTTCATGCGTCCGAAGCGCTTTTCTGGATTTACCTTCATCAGGAACGCTCAAAGCCAAACATTTGAAATCCGAGGATGTATAAGTACCGAAACAGTTGAAGAGCTATATGACAAAATACATAAAACAAAGAGCCAAATTCATCTAAGGTCAACTTTGCCTGAGGGAGTTGAAACCTTAGTTTCTTTTAATTTCAAAATTTATAAACGGACAATTTTGGAAAGGTTTGTTATAAATCATGTCAGTACCGAAGTACTGACTACTGAGCTGATGATACCCTCGGGGACTGATAGTCCACCAGCAGAGGTATCGACCCAGTGATGTTAAAATTGAAAACAACACGTTTAATAATTTCATGCGTCCGAAGCGCTTTTCTGGATTTACCTTCATCAGGAACGCTCAAAGCCTAACATTTGAAATCCGAGGATGTATAAGTACCGAAACAGTTGAAGAGCTATATGACAAAAATACATAAAACAAAGAGGTGTCACATCACTGTCCCAGGTTAGGGGAGGGTTGAGCGCTCACAAACATGTTTAACCTCGCCACATTATTTAT
This sequence comes from Mytilus coruscus, assembly GCA_017311375.1. Lineage (NCBI taxonomy): Eukaryota > Metazoa > Mollusca > Bivalvia > Mytilida > Mytilidae > Mytilus > Mytilus coruscus. The sequence continues at coordinate 8,076,299 of CM029604.1, read as the reverse complement.
GTGCCTGTCCCAAGTCAGGAGCCTGTAGTTCAGTGGTTGCCGTTGGTTCATGTCTGTCATATTTGTTTTTCGTAAATTGTTTTGTTATAAATTAGGCCGTTTTGTTTTCTCAATTGAACTGTTTCATATTTTTCATGTCAGGTCTTTTTATAGCCGGCTATAAGGTATGGGTCTTTCTCATTGTTGAAGGCCGTACGGTTGCCTATAATTGCTTACATCCACTTCATTGGAACTTTGGTGGATAGTTGTCTCATTGGCAATCATACAACATCTCCTTATTTTTATATTGATGTTTATTTTACCATGATATATCATTGATTTTTTTTCTCTCAAACCAAGTAAATGTCATATCTGTCATTAAGGTATAGAAATATACACCTGTGTTTAAAACACACAAAAACAGTATTACAGCTTAACCTACTTATTCTTCTAGAGCACAATTCTTATATTTCCGTGCAATATTTTATTGACCTAGTTTTTCTTAGTTTCCTTTTGTCAGGGTGCTGTCTGTCTTTCTTCTATTAATATATATAAAGGACCGTCTCAAAATAATTCATCAGTATATGTTATACAGGAAAGTCTCAAAATAATTCATTAATATATGTTATTCGAGATCTTCAAAGGGAAATGATCCCATGTCCCCTTTGAAGCTCAAATAACAAAATATGGAAAGAAGCTGTCATATTCCTGACTTAGTACAAGCATTTTCTTATGTAGAAAATAGTGGATTAAACCTGGTTTTATCGCTAGCTAAAACTCTCACTTGTTTCAGGGACTTTCCGATTTGAATTTTCCTTGGAATTCGGTATTATTGTTATTCTACTTTTTTGTATATCATGATAAAAAAAAAAAAAAAAACAAAACAAACAATGAAAACTACGTAAAGAGAATGTACTTTATTTAAAAGTTCTATTCAGCAACTATAACTTCCTTTGGGATGTAAAACGGACTTTACAACAGCCATTGGAAGTTCATTTCAGATTTTTTTACTGTTTTATGACAATTGCGAAATATATTTGTAAATATTGCATTGTTATTGAATAATGATACAAATGACATAACGTTGATACATTTTCAATCTAAATAAGATCATTAATATGTATTTATGTTTATTGCAAATATAAAGACATTTTTGTATATCAGCATCAGCATTAACAATATGAAAAATGTCTATATTTGTACATAAAGCAAGGCTAAAGATTACTTGAATTTATCTATACATATGAAAGCCTAAATAATGGATACTAAAGAATTAACAACAAACAATAAAATTGAGAATGAAAACAGGGAATGTGTCAAAGAGACAACAACCCGACCAAAGAGCAGAAAACAGCCCAAGACCACCAATGGGTCTTCAACACAGCGAGAAAATCCCGCACACGGAGGCAGGCTTCACCTGGCCCCTAAACAAAAATGTGTATTAGTTCAGAGAAAAGGGACGTCACACTAAACTCTAAAACATATAGATGAACCAAAATAAAAAAAAAACATACAAGACTAACAAAGGCCAGAAGTTCCTGACAGGTGCAAACATGCGGTGGGGTTAAACATGTTTTGTGAGATCTCAACCCTCCCCTATACCTCTAGTCAATGTAGGATAAACAAACACATAGCAATACGCACAGTGTTTATTAAAAGCACATTCACTCCTGGTAGATAAACAGTTGTATTTTTATAAACTTGATGTTAATTTTGCCATGATACAGCATTGATTTTTTTCTCTCAAGGGGGCCTCGGTGGCCGAGTTGTCCAAGTAGTTACTACTGTAATCCCTAGCCAGTCAACACTGAGGTTGTGAGTTCGAACCCCGCTCGTGCAGGTGCACTCGACTCCAATCTTAATTGACTAGGATTGTCAGTTTTCCTATCGAAGGTTGGTGGTTTTCTCCGGCTTCTTCCACCAATAAAAATTGGCCGCCACGAAATAGTCCAAAAGCGGTGCTTAAAAGTGGCGTTAGAACACCAAAAATCAACCAATCAATTTTTCTCTCAAAACAAGTTAATGTCATATTTGTCATTAGGCTGTAGAAATAGAACTACAGTGTAACCTACTTATTCTTCTAGAGCACTATTCTTATATTTCCGTGCAATATGTTGTTGACCTAGTTTCTTGGTTTCCTTTTGTCAGGATGCTGCCTGTCTTTCTTCTACTGATATATATATATACAGGACCGTCTCAAAATAATTCATCAATACGTTATAAAGGACCGTCTCAAAATAATTCAAAGATATATGTTATAAAGGAACGTCTCACAATAATTCATCATTATATGTTATAAAAGACTGTCACAAAATAATTCATCAATTTATGTTATAAAGGATCGTCTCAAAATAATTCATCAATATGTTATAAAGGACCGTCTCAAAATAATTCATCAATATATGTTATAAAGTACCGTCTCAAAATAATTCATAAATATATATTATGAAGGCCCGTCTCAAAATGATTCATCAATTTATGTCAAAAAGACTGTTTCAAAATAATTCATCAATTTATGTTATAAAGGACGTCTCAAAATAATTCATCAATTTATGTTATAAAGGACCGTCTCAAAATAATTCAACAATATATGTTATAAAGGATCGTCTCAAAATAATTCATCAATTTATGTTATAAAGGACCGTCTCAAAATAATTCAACAATATATGTTATAAAGGATCGTCTCAAAATAATTCATCAATATATGTTATAAAGGACCTTCTCAAAATAATTCATAAATATATGCTATAAAGGACCGTCTCAAAATAATTCATCAATTTATGTTATAAAGGACTGTCTCAAAAGAATTCATCAATATATGTTAATTGGGATCTTCAAAGGGAATATGATCCCATATCCCCTTGAAGCCCGAATAGCAATAATTGTATTATATTGGAGTATCCTGATTTCAACATTAATTTTTGTTAACAGGGTATATGGGCTCATATACCCTGTCATGGTAACCAATCCAATTGCAGGATCAGCCGGGATATTTCACTCCAGTTTAGTTTTAATCTATTTCATGAACAAAAAACGATGTAAAACTACACAATAATCTACTAATTACGTATAGAGAATGTACTTTATTATAAATTTATATTAAGCAACTAACTTCCTTCCTTTGCGGTGTAAAACGGACTTTACAACAGCCCTTGGAAGTACATTCATCCTTTGTGGGACGCCAATATTGTTACTGATTTTAACCATCCAAAACCCATTGGTTTTTTTTGGTTTTAAGAAATTACATTTCACATTGATAAAATGAACTACGTATTTCACTCTGACAATATATACATATATATGAGAGATGAAAATACAAAAAAAAAAAAATAGAAAAATAGAAAACAGAAATTAATAGTACGAGTTGGAAAAAACAGACACGAACAGATCTTAATATATAACATTATTGTGTGTTCTTGTTTAACGACAATTGGTCTACATAGGCAAAAAGAAACTTTATGCACATGTAAAGGTTAAACCCACTCCATTTTGTGCCTGTTACAAGTCAGGTCTTCTGAACCACTTTTATCTATCTATTATTAAACTACAACTGCTAGAAGTATTGTTCATATATATTTAATTTCCACATTCACTTGTTTTAAAACTTAGAGTCTAACAACTTCTAAGCAACTGAGAACAACAGTGTTCATATCAAAATATACTACCTGCCCAGTCAGCATTGTTATTTATGCTACCCTATAATAGTCATCCCGCTCCTGCTTCCTAATACTTAATTTAAGGTTTATGGAAATTATTGACCTTAAAAGTTTGACTCATTTTTCCTAGCTTTTGTATATGAAATTATCTTTATAAAGAACGGTAATGACTTGTGAACTTCTGTATGTCGAAACGGGAACTTTGGAGAAGTGTAATCACTTACACAGTTGACAGTAGGAAGTGACAACGTCCACGTCAGCTGTTTTATATAGTGCAAGGTTAAAGCCATGCCACATTTTACAATGTTTTATACACGTCTTATTCATGAAAATAAATATAAAGGAAATACATGTAAAGTTTTGTTTTAAGGTTCTGCCTACTAGTATCCAATTTTGATCACAATGTTGATAGACAATTTATAGGATTAACATGTTAAAAATAAACAACTCTTTTGTTCATTTTACAGTTATAATTTGTGAGTAGGTATACACAACTTTTAAACATAGCTACAATAACGTAATATTTATAAGTTGGTTTAAATATACATAGAATTAAAAGTTTGATACAAAGTATAATTTGCATAACGGCATTGATGGAAGTTTTAGTATCATCGTTAACACTTGTATAACGTTGAATTATCGTATGCAACACAGAGTAAAGATATCGAAGGGACATAAAAAATTAAAAGAAAACGAAGAAAAAGACAATACCGTGACCAAAAGAAAACAATAAGAAGAAAAGGAAAAGTTCACGTAACACTGCTTAGAAAACTAAAGCATGAACACCACAAACGAAACTGAAAGGATATCAGGACTACGACAATTGGAACATATTTGTGGTCAGATATTCCATAACGGTCAACCACATCATGATGGCGTCCGTAGAAAAATTTAGAATTTGATTTGAAAACTTGATAATGATGAACTGTCTTTTAAGTTTGGTATTTTGTTACTATCTAACTATATATTCTTTAACCCACCCATCAAAGATATGTAGACATTGCACATTGTATGTGTATTGATAAAGTACTAGTACATGTTTTTACTATTTTATGACTAGTTTTCTTTTAATATAGACAAAACAAATCTACTTCCCAAAAAGTGTCATGCATGTATCTCACCAACGATTTAAATAACATTAACAGTACCAATTTGTCTGCACCAGATGCGCATTTCAACAATAAATGTCTCTTCAGTGATGCTCGAGGCCAAAATATTTGAAATCCAAAACTTATTAAAAAACATGAAGAGTCTATAAACAAAAAGAACAAAAAGTATAGCCAAAATCGGGCAACGAATTACAGCTTTTCATGTGGGTGATATATTCCTTAATTTGAAATAATAAAACAGCAAATTTTAATAACACAAAATCCGTATTTTCATACCACTACCGAAGTACTGTCTACTAGGCTGGTGATACCCTTGTGTCCACCAGCAAAGGTATTGATCCAATGGCATGAATGGTAGTCATAACATTAACGGTACCAATTTGTTTTGCACCAGATGCGCATTTCGAGAATAAATGTCTCTTCAGTGATGCTCGAGGCGAAAATATTTGAAAAACCAAAACTTATTAAAATCATTAAGAGCTTAAGAACCAAAAAGAACTAAATTGGACAAGGAATTACCATATCTCGTGTCTACTTACTTATTTTTGCAAAATACTTCTTGAAGTCGTTCATCAAGAAATTGTCTGTTTTTGATGTTGATTTGAAAGGATTGTACAAGAAAAAAGGCAAACACCATATATATTTTTTGACAGAGATGTGATATAATTGCCAATGAGACATCTATCCACCAGAGATCAAACGACAATGATACAGACAATTTATTTTTTTTGTGTCAAGTATCTTTTATTTTCCATTTTTATTGGCACAATCTTAATAGTTTTATTTTCGATATTTAATGTCTGTTCAGTGATGCGTGAGGCCAAACCTCTTCAGTGATGCGTGAGGCTAAACCTCTTCAGTGATGCGTGAGGCTAAACCTCTTCAGTGATGCGTGAGGCTAAACCTTTTCAGTGATGCGTGAGGCCAAACTATTTGCATATCAAAAACCAATACAAACGTTCAAGATCTCAAAGATCCTAAAGTATAGCCAAACCTGGACAAGAAATTTAATACAATGCCCCCCCCTAAAAAATGAACAAATTACATATCAATGATGAAAATACCTGTTGTTATTCATTCTCTATCATGTCAATTTGGAGGGTTCTTCATAGTACTTTAATTACCATGTGGCCAGTCAATTACATTTTGTTTTTGCAGATAATATTTCCTTCTTAAAAATAATATTTTCAAGTCAGTTTTTCTTGACTGTCTGAAGTCTGTTTCACAAAGTATTATTTTTCGTTGGTCACAGAATCAGAAAGGAGTATTAACATCCATACACGCATATTCACATTTAATCTTCTTTGGATTAATGAAGCATAGCTTTTTATGTCCAAAGGATATTTATATAGAAATGAATATTACTATTAAACTTGTAGACAGATAATTAATCACTTGACACGGAATATTATGCAATTTGAAAGTAGAAAGATTAATTAGACGACAGGTTTCAGTTTTAACTAGTTATATTTAAGAAGTTGTATGCATGTTATTTTACAAAAACATAGTCTGTATCTTCAAATTCATGACTTTGTTCCTGTTTTTGTCCGAGTATCGTGATGTCGTGCAGGCCGGCTTTGTGGAAAACTGTTTACTTGATTTGTGTAATCAACTCCTCCTACAGTTTTCAACCCAGAAACCTGAAACGTTACAGAACAATTTCACATATTTTGAAGCTTTCATGAAAGTGTTTGAGTGATTTTTCTCATTTTGCCAGTCTTAGGAACAAGCAGAATAGAGAATGGAAGTCATTTTTCAGTAAAATTTATGAAAGAGGGAACACGTTTTGTACAGTGAAGTCATTCTAAAATTTTCAACTCAGATCCCTGGAAAGTCACAGGAAGATTGCAAATATATTGAAGTTGTGAACCTGCTATTTTGGAAATGTTTGAGGATTTTTCTCATTTTCCAGACTTGGGAACTTAGTCTTTTTACCATATATTTAAATGTTCAATAAAGAGCATTCTTTATGATGTAGGAAACATTCTTCGCAACCTGGCCATTTGAGTCTTTGATCTATTGTCAATTTCTATTACCATTTCGTACCAGAAAATTCCGGATTTGTTAAAAATACAATGACTGACATTAGCTGTTTCTAAGGTTTCTTCTATAAATAGTTTGTGATAAATAATCTCACCATAGATACCAGGATTGCGCGTTCCGTCAAAAGACTCATCAGTGACGCTCGCAGGAAAAAAAAAGTTAAAAAGACCAAACAAAGTACGAAGCTGAAGAGCATTGAGGACCCAAAATTCCGAAAGGTTTTGTTCGCCAAATACAGCTAAGATAATCTATTCATGGGGTAGAAAATCCTAAGTATTTCGCAAAATTCCAAGTTTAATAAACAGTTGATTTATAATTATTATCATATCAATGATAATTCATGTCAAAAAGAAGTGCTGACTACTGGGCTGGTGATACCCTAGGGAGAAACCTCCACCAGCAGTGGCATCGACCCAGTGGTTGTAAATAAACTCATTAAAGTGTCATTATACCTATATTTAGCCAAGAACGTTTTGTTCTTATGAATAGTCTTTACCTGTTTCAATTGCAAAAAAGTATTCTTTTTTTTTATCATGATGATATTATACACTTATTTACGGTCTATGCGGACAGTATCAAGATTATTGTCCCCCGAGACACAAAGCTGGTATATATTTCGGCACAATGCAGAGTTATTCTTTCTAAGCTGCAACTCTTATAACTGTTCCAAATAAAATATTTTGGATAAACAATCATTTTTTAATTTAATGCGGAGGACGTAAAAATTCCTCGAACCTTCATTCTTTATTGACGTCATAAATTTAACTCTACTGAAACGCAATGCTTACGTCATAAACAAGACTGTTTCCGTACAATATTCCTCGTGAAAAGACTATCATTGCGGGGAAATGTTTGCTTCCAGTAAATAGTTCATATCCAGTAAATAGTCTTCTTTTGCAGGAAATTTCGTAAAAGTAGTATAATTTTATAACGAAAATACACACTGAGGTATAATAATCACCAAAGTTAATATTACTTTGCAAAAAAATCAATATGATATAAAGAATGAGGAGGTATGATTGCTAAAAATAAGATGAAGTGGTAGAAAGCAAATGTAGGCCACCATACAGCCTTCAACAATTAGAAAACCCATAATGTTGTCAGGTATGAAAGGCCCTGACATGAAAAATGTGAAACAATTCAAACGAGAAATACTAAAGGCCTAATTCATGACAAAACAATTTACGACAAACAAATATGACAGACATGAACCAACAACAACCCCTGTACTACAGGTCCCTGACGTGGGACAGGCACATACAAAATGTGGCGGTGTTAAACATGTTTGTGAGCGCTCAATCCTACCCTTTTCTGGGACAGTGATGTAAAAAGTAAAATAACAGAAATACCGAACTCCAAGGGAAATTCAAAACGGAAAGTGGCAAAATCTAAAGCTCAAACACATCAAACTAATGAAAAACAAATGTCATATACCTGACTTGGTACAGGCATTTCCTTATGTAGAAAATGGTGGTAACCACGCAACATAGGAACAAACTGTAAATAAAATCAGTTACAGTTAGCTTGACTCAAAAGATCAGTTATATCCCTAACAACATTTCATATTTTTATATTTTTATTCACGGCAATATTGTAACATTTATTTTGTACATTTAATAAACATTTATAATGGCTGCCTTTAATTGTTGGTTAATAATAAATTTATGTGTCCGACGTTTTAGTCCAAAACGACCTTTCAATGTTCTAATATGGCAACGAATCGACCTCCATCCATTGTCTCATAGCAAATAAACGATTTTCAGAGTAATCAATAACATTAGCAATACCAATTTTACTGCACCAGATGCGCATTTCGACAATAAATGTCAAAGATTGAGGAGCTGATAAAACCAAAGGGACAAAAAGTATAGACAAAGCCGGACAAGGAATTAAAGCTTTGAAACTTCTTTTGTCAACTGAATGTTTTATTTTTATTACATTAATTGGTTAGATTTGTTCGTTATTTTTGCAGATATTTTCCAGAAATAGAATGTCATTTTTTGTGAAGAATTATGTTTTGAAGTAGGTTATTAACTTTAACTTTGGTTGGTCTATTATTAAGGATACAAGTAACCATTTCCTTGTCTGTCTATGTGATTTATTTTGCTTTACATTTGCATATATACATCTAACATCCATTAAATCTATTGCAATAATTTATGAATGTTTATACCAAACAAAAGTTTAATTTTCAATTTGATATTCTAAATCAGTGTTGAAAACTTAGAAATATTTGTTTTGGTTTTCCTTATTTACTTAATTTTTTCATTAAATGTTGTTCCAGTTTTTGTTACGAATTATCGGATTAGAATTAAAACTAATAAACAAGCCGATCAAAATAATTAAAACTGAAATGACGTAATGCATACCATATCTAAAGACGTATTAACTAACAAATGCTACAGCTTAAATTTAAAAATATAGCAAAACAAATTAGTTTGGATTTTTTTTAGCTACAGGTATGTTCATGAACTGCCAATGATACCGATAAAGTATTTTATCGCTATTTTACTAAAATTTTCCTTTGATCTTGCTGACTGATAATTTCCTTTCTAAGCGGAGTCGAGTGATATGAAAATTATCGCTAGAAACTAAGGGAACACGTGCCGTTGTCAATGAAATCAACAATGACATTAACAACATCGTAACAGGTAAAATAGCGATAAACAGATTATCATTGGTCATCGCAACTTGATTACTTTTCTCACTTTCGCCGTCCCGGCTCAAGCGAGAAAAATCAATCTCGTAGAGATAACCAACGATAATCTATAAGTAAAATAGGGGTTCCCTCAGTCTTGCAACTGTGTCATTCAAATTCATAATTGATTTCCCTTCCCAAAGAGATTTATTTCTGAAATAAAACTGACCGAATCAGTTTTATGTAAAATTTGATAGTTATGCATTCGGTAAGAAAGGAAAATTAAAAGGAATATCAAATTCAATGTTATCAAACGTTAATGTTGTGTGTACTTTCAAATTGGTAAAAACACTTTTCATGCAATACATTATTCAATATTAAACAAATGATATGTAAATAAACCCATTCTTTGACCGATTGGAAGTGTTTGTGTATTTATCGAGTCATTGACATTATTAGTTACATAATGCTATTTTCTATTTTCAAGTTTAAATTCGGTCATTTTCGAATAATAACTTTTATTAAGTTATCGGATTTTAACATTATCAACGCAAAAGAAATTGTTGGCCCGTCCAAGGTGCCGGAGTCAGTAGCACGGTTTCTTGATGCGGTTTTGTTGCTGCATCTTTCAGTTTCCTAAGTAATGTTTGGTGGACTGTTCTCTAACTTTTTGTGTACTTAGTATGTATTTTCGATATTTTTATTTGACTTTTACCTGCAGGTCTTAACTATACTATATTTTGGACAACTAAATTAGAACTCGGCTCAAAATATGCATTTTGAAATGCAGACAGATTGGAGCCAGCATAAATCAATGACATTTACAATACAATAATAAGTAATGTCGAATTATGCAAACATCTATTACGATGATAGTATCTTATCAAAGTAAATTGCAAGCATACCGTATACTTCCAGGAACTATTGTTGTAAATATAAATAGGCTTACGAAAAAAGAATTACAAAAATTTTATAACAAGTAATGAATATCCGTCATCAACGGACACTTGCCGAGTAGAAAAAATCTTATATATTTTGAAAACCTGCTTCGCGGAAGACCGTTACTAGTTACTAACTCTGAACGTCATAATGAATACTATGACTATATTAAAATGTATACGAAATGTTTACGGTACGACGTCTGCGGCTAGAATGACTACCTACACAATTTCTCCACACACCCGCTAAATACTTGTTACCATATAAAACGTCTGGTCCCCTGACAATCAAAAGTATACATCATTACCACAGACAAATATGAATAGTATTATTCGGATTTTCAGCGAAACGTCTAAAATAAATTTCTATTCAAACCTACGTTAATCAAGGAATGTATCTCCCTCATACATAACTCTGATTGCTTGTCCGTGATCGGTTTAATTTTTGGCTCATTTTAGGTTATGTCAACTCTTCAATGTTTGTATTAGTTTTAGACTTGAAATATTCAGGTCTTTAGCAACACTGAAGAGACATTAATTGTCAAAATGCCTATCTGGTGTAAAAAATTGGTACATGTAATGTTATTACTACCACATGGTCGATACATATGCTGGTGTACTGTAAGTCTCCGAGGGTATCACCAACCCAGTAAAGCCTGCACCTTGGTCCTGGCATGAAAATACGGATATTGATCTATTTAAATTTTCTGTTATAAAATTTCGTAATCATTTTGGATTAAGGAATACATCTCCCTCATTGATAGCTTGGATTCCTTGTCTGTGTTTGGCTTTACTTTTGGTGATTTTTTATTTTCATCTCTTCAACGTTTGTACTAGTTTTGGACATTCAAATATTTTGGCCTCGAGCATTAATTGTCAAAATGCGTATATGGTGAAAACAAAATTATACCGTTCATGATATTAACTGACCGTTTGACTATGCAGCTGTAAAAAAAACCTTGGATTGAGTGAAATGGGATATTCTAATCATAATTCTTAAATCAAACACAATATCATCGTGCATTTGGTTACATAACCAATAAAAGCTACTAGTTATTAAAACTGTCATGCCGTATTAAAACAAACAGGTTGTACTAAATATGTACAAGATAAATCGCACTGAATTCTAATGAAAAGAGCTTTCGCGGTTCATGTTAAGGTTCAACAAAGTCCCCCAAGCAACACAATTGCAACATTTTTATTGCTTACAAAATGTAGTGTTGAAGATTTAATATACAACGATATATTGTAGACATCCGTTCAGATGAAAGCACTATGTGTGACCGACTATTTTAAAACTAATGAGGATCTAGTTCACAGTTAAAAATAACACATAAATAGTTATTTTGTCCAATAACTGGAACATTATTAATAAGACACAAACTAGTTTTGTTGAGTGTCGTCATTAACTGGATTCAGCGTGTAATTTCTTGTCTGTCTTTTATTTCGTACTAATTCATAAGATAAAACATTTTTAGATTACAGGAAGCCTTGCTGGACACATTTTTCTAATTTCAAACAGACCACTACATAGTATGTCGAACTAAGCGATAAAAGCGAAAATAAATTCCAAAGAATTAAATTTGTCTGGCAAGAACCAACAACCCCTTCCCAAAACTCGTGAAAAACGCTACCACAAGACATCCGAGTCTGTTTGAAACATAATAGACGCCTTTCCTTATTATCTCAATATAGGGCTCTATGCAGAAAAACAACATATGTTTACTTGGGAGCAAGCATTGTTAATGTTACACGTTAGAAACACGTCATTTTTGTTTATATGACGAAGTATCATAGGATAGAAAATAGTGTAAAAAAAAAAAAGAAATAATGATACGTCTTCTGAATTTAGATTTTTTTTCATCCATTTTTGTACCATCGAATTGATGGGAGAAATCGGTTAATTAGAATACTGTCATTATTTTAGTCCATGTTTTGTTTTTTAAACGTTTAAACGATTTGATTTACCTATTGGTTATCTAATTATCCGATAGCAATTATCATCACTAATGTTTAAACCTCGAAACCTGATTTCGTATAATATTTAATGCATTTTTTTTATTTAAAGCTTGTCTAGAAACAAATTTAAAAAAATCGGACACCATATTTGGACTGGAATCAATATTGGATTGATTCATACTCCGGTTCCTATATTTAGTATTTTATGGGGAGATTTAAATTGTTATCTATTGTCAGTCAACTCAGTTTGGGTTCATCATCTCAAAACAATGTTGAACTTTATTTCACAGAACAGGAACTACGGTGGCACCACTGACAATGACGGATTTAGGTAAATAAATTTATCGGCCTGGGAATTATGTGTCCTCATATTTAAGAAATATTGGAGTGTTAGTTTAGCTATGCGAATAAAAAAAAGATATTTGATTTTTTCTTGTGACGCTTACTGAAACGAAATTAATTGTTTGTTTCTTTATTAAATGCATTCATTTTATATTTTTAAAATTGTTGAAGAAACCAGGAAACAAGACTGTAGTAACAACATTAACGGTACCAGTTTTTCTGCACCAGATGCGCAATAAATGTCTCTTCAGTGATGCTCGGGCCAAAATATTTGAAAAAGTCGAATGTAGGTGTGAGGTGTAGTTTATGAATCTTTATTGAATACCTACCTGACGTATGTTTTTCCCTTTTTGTTTTGTCAAAGGATGTTTCACTAAGAATATCACAAAATAATATAATTAAGAATATCACAAAATCATATAATTAAGAATATCACAAAATAATATAATTAAGAATATCTCAAAATAATATGATTAAAATGAGTTACTTTAAATTTCTAATGTCCCTCTGTAAACAGGCATTTCTAAAATTTCAGATTTATTGATTGGTATTTTGTTAAAAATAGTGAAAGTTGTGACTACAACATTTCTTAACCGGTAATATACTTAGAGTGAATTAATATTGAGGTCAAAAATTAAAGAGCGGTTATTTTTGTCGTTGGGTTGCTGTCTCATTGACATTGACCCTGAAAAACATTATTATTCCAAAACTGGATAGATAGCAACACAATATACATAAATGATATCATTGATGAATCTGGAAATATAACGGAAAGATTTATTAGACAAAAGCTTAATAAAAGACAAACTGGATTACTGAATTTTTAAAATTAAAAAAGCTATACCAAAAGAATGGGTTAATATATTAGCTGAAAACTGTTCAAGAACAACTAATGTTCTAACAGATAATGTTTTGTATATTTATGACAAAGATAACTTTAAACAAAATATAAATAAATTAGAAACATGTAAAATTTACAAAATATTATTAGAACAAGATAAAGAAATACCAATTGGCTTTTACAAATGGAAGAGACTACTAAATTTTGAGAACATAGAAAATAAAGCTCAAAATATACTAAAATTTGTTCATAATTATTTGAAAGAAAATAAATTAAAATGTTCAGATGGAAACTCTTACATTTTATTCTTCCAAACAAAGTTTTATTAAAACAGTGGAAAATATGCCCAAACTCAGACTGTAATCACTGTAATATTACAGAAGATTATGAACACTATTTTATTACATGCCACTTTCTTGATAAATTTTGGAAAGAAATATTTAATCTGTTAGAAAAGTTAAACTTGGAAAACACATTTTAACACTAAAAATTTGATTTGGGGTTACAAAATAAGTGATATAGAATACTATGATATTAATTTTTTCTTACAGTGATTATGTTTTCAATTCACAAAATACACTATCTGTCAGAGTTTAGAACAAAGAATATTAATGTATTTTCTGTTTTTAAAACTGAGCTTAGAAATAAGCTCATTCTACAAAACAAATTTTTAATCATGAAAGAAAAGGTATATTAGAAAAAATATCTAAGTGTATTTGAATTGTATAAACTGATAACATGGTTAGTAATGTTATCTTTGTGTATTATTTAATTTATTATATAATTTTGTATTTAAATAATTATGATGCATGATAGACATTGCAATATTTATATAATCTGGTAGGATGTATATACATTACAAAAAACACAGCACAATTGTTTTCGATTACCGTATGACTATTAATCTTTCAAATTATAACTGTCTTACCTGAATAATGATGTAGAAAAAGCTAATTACAATCTTTTCGATATTGATTAAAATAAACCGTTATCCGGAAACACATGGAAACGGGTAATAAGTTATAAATCATCCCAAACTCGGATGAACTATGAAATTCGAAAATAACGCCAGATGATATAAATACTTTATTATAATATAATAGCATTATTTATCTATTGATGTTATATTAATATTTTGTAAACGACTAACAATATGCAGTATATCTACCTGAAGAATCCCTGAACTTCTGGTACTAATGAAACAGGGACCTTCACTGAGATAGCTGTGTCAGTGGAGTAATTGTTAACAGCGTGTGCAATACTGTTGTTGAATAAAAAAAAAAAATAATATGATTAAAATGAGTTACTTTAAATTTCTAATGTCCCTCTGTAAACAGGCATTTCTAAAAGTTCAGATTTATTGATTGGTATTTTGTTAAAAATAGTGAAAGTTGTGACTACAACATTTCTTAACCGGTAATATACTTAGAGTGAATTAATATTGAGGTCAAAAATTAAAGAGCGGTTATTTTTGTCGTTGGGTTGCTGTCTCATTGACATTGACCCTGAATCTCTTTTATATATATATATATTCAGTGACGTTTGTTCCCGATTTTCATAGTGACGCCAAATTGAAAGTAATTATATTTACAAAATTATATACATGACTTTCTTCGATTTGGTACAATCGAATAAAAAGTTTATTGTCTATTCAATTAATAGTTTAACATCATTTGAAGACCATTCTGTTTAATACATGCCCGTTTAAAAATGGTTTCTATTTATTTCAGTATTTAGTGCGCATCATCATGTACAATTTTCTATATTGGTACAATAAACAAATACAACTCTGACCATCACGCAGGTCTGATACGTGCAATTTGACCTTCATGCGCAGTACACTCGCTTTATGCAGTGGAACATTTTTATTAATATCTATATAAATTTGCTATACTGTCTGAAAAAGAAATGATTTTTTGTATGTTTTCTGGACGATATAAGTTTAGTTAATTTCATTTATAAAGTTGTTTTTTAAACTTATAGTTTTGAATTCATATACGCATATATCTACCGTAACAGTGTGAATTAAAGTAAAACTCCAAACTATTCAAAGCAGTTGAAATATATATCAATATACAATTAAAATTAAAACGTCATTTTAAGACTACCATACTATTTGTGAACCCTGGTTATATTTATAGAATATCCTGAATGTCAATGTAGTACTTTCCTCGATATTGTTATTGCTTCGAATAAAAAAACCAATTATCATATGTTCGTTGAACTGTTTCATACTGTTTAAGAACTACCATTAATACCTTATCGTAAAGGTGCAGTTATTTTGTTATTTTGTTACAAGGACATTTCAAAAAGACTGGTTTGATTTTGTAATTATAAGCAGGTAATAATGAAAATTGCATACTTAGTGAAAAATAAACAGACATTCATGGTATGACTTAACAAATTTGAGTGAACCAAACACTTTATAAGTTTCGTACGTCCGAAGCACTTTTCTGGAAAGAACCTGCAAGAATCTCTAAGCTCGTTACAATATGATTATTGATTGGTGTGGTTCATAGGCGTTTCTCGTTTGTCGTTTTTATATAGATTAGACCGTTTGTTTTCCTGTTTGAATTGTTTTACGCTTGTCATGTTGGGGCCCTTTATAGCTTGCTATTAGGTGTGAGCCAAGGCTCCCTGTTGAAGGCCGTACTTTGACCTATAATTGTTAACTTTTTATACATTGTGACTTGGATGGAGAGTTGTCTCATTGGCACTCATACCACATCTTCTTATTCATTTTGTAATAAAATGTAAATTAGTTTATTATTACATCTATCTATACAGAAATGCATGTACGAACATTGCCCCAGTTTCATCTGGTCGTCCCAAATGAAAGAATATGAGTTCTGCTGGAAGGATTTTCTTTTTTTTCCGTTAGTTCTGGTTGAACTGCATTTGAGGCAATACGTAAAAGAATAAACAGCACAAAACAAGAATCAATATGAATGTGTATTACCTAACCGTTTAGAGGCTAAAATAAATAAACTACCAAACTCGAATTAAACGTCAACCCAAAGCTAAATTGTAAAAATGTACATAAACACATGGCGAACTACACTCTTAACAACCAACTATACATATAAAACACAAACTTAACTACATCGAATGTAAAAAATGTCAAACAACAAATATACTAAACACAGACTCAACTACGCCTAAAACTTAGAATTCCTTTCGACCCGGGTTAATTAAGCGACATGTGTGAGCATTTTAAATGTGTTATTTTTTTCCACTTATGTGGAATAAAATCAAAACCAAGAACAATTTCATTACAAAATCTAAAAAATTATATTTTTACAATTTAACGTCAAATGATAAATGAAAATGAGATACGAGTTTTCCTGAACTCCATGGCCCTGTGCCAAAACCACTTCAAAATTTATGAGACTAAGTATAAAAATCAAGTGTCTTTTTTTTATATTTTTGACTCTTGATAACATCAGCTTAAATAAAACTTGCATGATACTGCTTAAAATATGTAAATATTACATAATTCTATATTATTGATGATGTAATATTGAGACCTCACTGAAAGTTTTCATTACTTTTTATTATTATCTCTGTGTCTGATATAATCAAGAACCTTAAACTGTGAAATAAATTTGAATAAAGGTTATTCTTTTATTACATCTGATGGCATGTTGTCTTATATTCATATTGTTTAAGTGCATGCATGTACAACTCCAGACATAAGAAAATGATATTCTTTCCTGAGGATGGAATAAAATTTGTGAAAAGTAAAAGTTTTTTTTCTTAAAGTTGATATTACCTTAAACTTAAAATTATGCAGCTCATAACAAAGGAGAAGAAATAACATTTATAATCAACCCGACCCTCCGCCTCAGTACACAGTATTCGAATGCCTCGCGTTTCATCGGTAATGCATACATATATATATGCCATGCTACTTAAAGTGTAAATCTACTGAGGGAAACATCCTCCATTATCTATCACTTGGTCGATATCGCTGCTAATGAACTGTTATTCTCCGAGGGTATAGTCAGGCCAGTAGTCAGGGATTCGCTATTGAAATGATTTATAAAAGACATTTCCGGAAGTGAATTACGTAATTTATAGAAATAAAGGTTCCAACTCCCTCAGGCAAAGTTGACAAAAGATGTTCTTGTTGTTCCTTTTGGGTCCTTTTTAGTCTTATAACTCGTCAAGTATTTATACATCCTTGGCTATCCCTAAGATTTTAGCTATCCTGATCAAGATGAATATAGAAAGTCGATTTGTACGCACCGAATACATAAAGTGTTATTCTATTCAAAAAGTTATAACTTGTGCGCTTTCACTGTTTTTTTTTTATTCAATTGCAGAACATCTTTATAATACGTTTTAAATAAGTTAATGGATTTATTGCGTCCTTTTAACGATATTCGGAGCCTTTTTGTGTCATTTTTGTGACAGTATTAAGCCTTTGTTCGTTTAAGAATGATTTCAATTATATAGTGTTATTAACTGGCTGTTCCTTATATGCTCTGGTATAGATTCGAGGTTAGCTGTATTGATCCTTAAACTCAAAAAGTCTGTTAAATATTTTGATCTTTTCCTCGATATTGACACAGATGGACGACTTCAAACTAGAATGTATGACAAACGTAATGAGTTCAATTTTCTAATTGTCAACTTCCTATTTCTCAGCAGTAAAATACGCTCTGTCCAACCCTATGGCGTTTACATATCTCAGTTACTACGTTATGCTAGTGCATGTTCACACTATTTGGACTTCATTAACAGATGTGCACCTTACACAAAAAACTACAGATTTATGAGAAGGACAACTGAAATCGACACTACATAAGTTTTTCGGTCATCACCAACATTTAATTAACCGATACGATGTGGCGTTGTCTCAACTCACTACCGACTTTTTGGAGTTCATGTTACCTTGATTTGTATTTTTCTAATCGATTTACGAGGTTTGAACATCGATAAACTACTGTCGCCTTAAGGTGGTACCTAACACTACAGGGGGATAACTCTGTAAAAATCAGCTAAACGTTTTAATCACGTTGTATTGTTGAAATATTAAGCTTCTCAATGATCAAAATTTGTGTTTGTCAAACTGCTATATAACCAATGTTCTGATAAAGTGGTTGGTTCAAATTTTTGAAATTTTAATTTTGTTATTTGTAATTATAATTAGATAGTAATGAAAAAACAGGCTTTAGTGACTGATACATCAACAGACGTTCAGTGTCTCATTGAAAGAAGCTGCGGGAAACCCTTACTTACTACAGAAACATTTATTGATTGGTTCTTGGGGTTTTTGTCTGATACCCTTTGTTTGAGATTTTGATATCTATTTTGTATTCGAAACTCTTCTAACATAGTTGAGATATTGTTACACACATGCATATGCAAATGTTTGAATGATGAATCTTCTAGTCTCTTTAGGCTCAAAAGAGGTTATATATTTCAGCTCGGAGAATGTCCTTCTTTTATTTATTTCTAGTTTAACTGTGCTGGAGATGAAAAAAACAAAATCCCCAAAATAATGGCAATTATTCCGGTTAGAATGTAAAGTAACAATACTTCGAATGTTATGACCAATACGACCGGTTCCATTGTTGGAGCCGAACTTTTAGTTGTAGCATTCGTGTTGCACAATCTTCGGTTTTCAGCGTAGTGTCTTGTGGACTTTTGGTCATTGGATGTTTTCTTCGACAAATGGTTTTTGATTGCCCCCTTGGTATCCACCATATTTTTACCTAATAGGTATTTAATAAGGGGCGCATTTAAGCATCCAGACCTTGCGATCTTAGAAATACCTGATTGAAATTAAAAATAAAATACGTAGACTTCATTATATCTCAGAAATATTCAAATGATGAATATGAAATTAAAAACAAGAACAAATACATCTTATTTAACCTTTGAATGTGCCAAAAACGCTTTGGGTAGAAAGTTTCTGTCATAAAGGGTCCTCTTCCATAACAACTTTCCTATTTATAAGCTTCAGTTAAAAAATAAATGATCATTTTGATATTTTGAGTCTTCTAACGGTGATGGTACTAGCTTGATATACGTGGTGTTGTTTGAAAGGTATTACAACAAATAAAAAAAAAAACCTAAATTAGAAAGTTGAAAATGTAGAACTGTAGATTGAACATTTCGACTTAAAATGTCTTAATAAGGGACACATATGAGTATCCAGACTTTTAGGGGGACTTTAAATGTGTCATTTTGTCTAAATAAAGGTAACAATAGTATAGACTGCACTTTTTCACATGTACTGTTTGGCCCTGTCCCAAAACCACTTTGCAATTTATACGCCTCAATAAACAATACAAGTGACTTTTTACAGCATCAGCATTAATAAAACTAGCTTCATACATTTGATGTAGTCAATTGATAAGTTTCTACATCATTGAAATATATAACCATTGCATAATTCTGTAAGAATGATCATATAAAATGTAGACCTAACTGAATGTTACTTTCAATCAATTATTTGTATGATTATCAGTGTACCTGATAGAAACAGGAACCTAGAAATGTGCAATAAACTTGTTTTGATGTTCCCCTTGAGTGACCTTCATCATGTTCATATGCATATTCTTTCATCTGTTTTATACCAAGTAAGTTTACACTACCATACAATCTAAAGAACTTAAAAAATCATAATAGTAGGTGTGAATTTTGTCTATTACTGTAAATTCATTTATTGTTGTGGGTACCAACTTTCGTGGATTGAAAAGCATTGTACTTTCGAGAATATTTGATTTCGTGGTTTTGTATAAGTCTGCATACAGGTTTATAAAAAATGTGTACTTCGTTGAACATTTAAATTCGTTGTTCACCTTTAACCACGAAATCCACGAAAATTGGTATCCAACGAAAAATAATGAATCCACAGTATTTTGAATAAATGACTTTGTTTTTTTATCAAATGGCAATCGTTTCTTTGGTTGATACATTGATTCTACATGTATGGCATGATTTAAAATGATTTTTTACGGAATATGAGCGGTAGTGTAGGTATTCATTTCAATAAGCAAGTAAACATGGTAGGATTTTACAGAAATGTACCCGTTCTCCTTTAAAAAATATTGTAATATTAAAGAATATCTCAAACGTTGAACATCAGGATAATATTGAAAGCAAGATGAATATGAAGTCTTTCTATCAGCATATACTAGATGGATAAGACCCTTGTGGTAACAGAAGTTTCCCGACTTTTAAAATCTGGCAAACGCAACTGGAACACACCGAAATTTCCGTTCTAACGAAGTCATATCTATTCTGCATTTAAAAATTTTCTGGAATAAAATGCAAGGTTAATTTCATTGGAAATTAATTCATCAATTTACTTTTTCCAAAGGCCTAGTTATTAAACGCATCTATTTTATGAATATCTATTGAATCAGTGTGAGAGCTAAACTTCTTTAACACGGTTAAGTTTTTAGCACCTTTGTATATTTCGCATCTTTTAAAAGTTTTTTAGTCTCGGATTACTAAACACCTATATAATTACGTTGGTTACATTTAACTTTCGGCATTCCTGGTTCAGGTGGGTCCCGAGATGCGATTTCGACACAAAAGGTTTTTACAGTGTTGTTTCTATTTTGTTTACCCTTGTATTTCTATTTACTTAATTTTTACTTTATTGAGAAAGTGTATATTATATACGGAATGTACTATCAACGACAAAAACCATTTTGTTTTTTTGGTGACTTCCTTGTCTGATTGACGTCACTGGTGAGTCTTTCGTAAATGAAACGCGCGTCTAGCGAACACAATTTTGGTCTTGACATCTATATTGTGTTATTACTATTTACTATACCTTTTTTAACCTATTATGTCTGTTATGGTTGCTTATCCAATTTTGTCAATATAACGGAACTATAAACAACTGTAACACAAGTGGGAGGTTAAGCTAGCTATAAAACCAGATTAACCCACCATTTCTTCGGAAAATGAAGGTACCAAGTCAGGAATACTGCAGTTGTTTTTCACTTGTTTCGTTGATTGATAGCGTTTGAATATGTCAGTTTTTATGGACTTCCCCTTTTTGAATATGCCTTGGTGTTCAGTACGCTTGTTATACTTTTTTTTATCACTCAGGACTTCGCATGCAATGAGTTCTCTATTAAAAATAGTGTAGCTTCGCCACTTTGGCTATGTGGTGTTTTAGAAACACAGCGCATTATTTGTTGCAATATCCCCGATTTCACATCATGCGTGAACAGACTTTTATAACAGCAGAAACGACCATTTTTGTCAGACGAAATTATGCTTCATGGTTTTATAGGACTCAATAGTGAACAAGTATCGAAATCTCAAAGACAGTTCAAATATGCATACTCATATGATCACTCCTCTTGATGAACATGTCTATGGTACATGTCAATATATATTAAACACGTTTGTGTTAATTTAGAAACAGGTACTGTACTATAGTTTTTTGAAATATGCTACTATTTTTGTGTTCAAAATCTAGTTTGTTTCTTATTTGTCTTTTTGTGTAACATTGAATAATTGCAATATATATCTACTTCTTGAGTATTCAACAAATGGAATGTGTTTATTCATATTAGGAAACGGATTAATATCAGTTAACAAGTTGTTTCCGGATCCGATAAATGATTCAAATGAAATGATATGTTTATGCCAATTTGTGTATATGCATGCTGTTATAGAAGAAATGTATATTGTAGTATTTGAAATACTATTTTTACAGAAAAGAAAAGGTTTCCAATATTCATATCTTTAAAACAGTAATTTGCTAAAGTTTTCGAATTACAAAACATATTTCCGTAGATAATCGAATAACCTTCATCAGTGAAGCAAAATGTTGGAAAGCAAAGTTTGACAGTTAGTAAGAAACACGTGTAGTTATAAAACTATCGGCAAAAAAAGCTTAGTAGAATGCAACAGTTGTTTGTCGATGTAAAACCACGCAAAATTCATGAAAGATACCAGGTCCATAGTTTGGTACGCCAGAACCGCGTTTCTTCCACATTAACTCATTAGTGACGCTCGAATCAAAACAATTGAAAACAAGACTAAAACGATGTTGAAAGCATTAAAACAAAAAAATAAAAAAAACTGAGCAAAATAAGTCTAAGATAATCTATCCTTGTTGTAGAAAAACCTAAGTGTTTCGAAATGGTGAACAAATCTATAAAAAAAGCAGTTTTCAATAAACAAATAAAGATAAACCTTGAGAAAATCGCATGAACTACAAACAAATTGAGAACGGATGCTTCGACATGGTATCGCCTCTTGCTATGAATGCATCACCCGTCATGTAAATTCAAATTCATTCAAAATGTCTAGATAGGTAATAGAACGCAATCGACAAATGTACATACATTTAGTAGGAATGTAAATGCATGCTCAATGTAAGATGTAGGATATAAGTACCTTGATTCATATTTCATTAGCACTATTTTATAACAGGCATTGTCTTCTACATATTTCTTACAGTTTTACAAAATAGTTCAACATAACGATGTTCTTTTCTTATGAAAATTTTTCATTTCCTTGTCGTCATTTTTTACACGAAAACACCCTTCCTATGTGTTCTTCTATACATGTTTCCTCAACCGCTGGATGTAAATGTTGGTTGCACCGGAATTCACATACTGTGGTAAATAAATCAGATGTATGTGGGCTATTTAATTAATGTAATTAATAATATTGAAAATGATTTTAGACAAGAAAAAAGAAGCTTGTTAGAAAGAATATCTTCAATGTTTATAAATATAACAGCAATGCACTCTGATGTTCGGAATTTACAACACTCACATGTATATATAGAAATATATACACGTAGTTCAGTTTTCTTATTTGATAAGCGAACCATGGAATTATACATAACGGTTAAAAAGAACACCGGTAATTTGAAATAGGATTATGATAATTTTCAAAAGAGAAAGAAACATGCATATGTATATGTATCTCACCTATTTTGGGTGTCTTTTAGCATGACTTCTTTAAATTCATGCCTTGAAAATAGTAAAGAATCATGCAATAATTTTATGTGCATGGTACGTTGCCAATATACTTTAATCAAGCTACCAAATTCTGTCGTACGTTGTAATTTTACAAAAAAAAAAAAAAAAAAAAAAAAAAAAAAACAAATAAAAATACAAACGTGATCACAAAATAGAACTCTCCCTAAAAAGATAGAAATTTGGAGGACAAAACAAATAAAAATGGAACAAAGCGTACACATAAATTGATAGAAGTTGAAAGCAAAATTTTTCAAAAGAAAAATAAACCAATTGAGGAGGAATATCAACAAACACAATCCGAAGAAAGACAGGGCAGGTCAAAAGAAAACAAAACAAACAAAACTACACCTAAAATCAACGATTATACAAAAGGAGACCTACTTAACTAGAAATTTATTCAAGTGTTCTAAATGCCGCTTAACACAAACTTGGGCATAATATACTCATAAAAAAACGGAGAGTGACAGCAAGTAATACGGAGAGTAAACAACATCTCTGCTCACCACATACTTAGCCGTTTTCATATCACACTTGAGTATTGACAACCAGATTTGAGTCAGATAGAGTCCAAGGTCTTACAGATAAAGGAGTTTGACGAAGAAAATAATGCTGATTATTTGGAGTTGCTCATTTGTATACTACAAAATTATGCCAGACGCACGCTTCGTCTACAAAAGACTCTTCAGTGACGCTCGAATCAGAAAAGTTTTAAAGGTCAAATAAAAAAGATGTAAGGGTATCATCAGCTCAGTAGTCAGTACGTTGGGGTTCCTGATGAAGGTAAATCCAGAAAAGCGCTTCTGACGCATTTAATTTATAACGTGTTGTTTTCATTTTCTACAGTACTGGGTCGATACCTCTGCTGGTGGACTATCTGTCCCTGAGGGTATCATCAGCTCAGTAGTCAGTTCTTCGGTAATGACATGATTATAACAAACCTTTCTAAATTTGCCCATTTATAAATTTCGAAATTTTGAAGAAACTAAGGTTTCAACTCACTCAGGCAAAGTTTGCCTTAAAAGTATTTGGCTATTATTTTAGGTCATTTTTATATAACTGTTTCGGTTTTCTACACCCTTGGCTTTCAAATATTCGGCTTTGAGCGTTCCTAATGAAGGTAAATCAAGAAAAGCGATTCCGAAGCATAAAATTGATAACGTGTTATTTTCAATTGTTTTGTAAAAAAGTGAACAGTGATATAACCAATTGCACGGGAGTGATCAGAAAAATATTTTTAATAAAGAAGGTCCGACACTGTAATGACCAATACGGCATATAACTGAAATATACAACTTTCAAATACGGAAAAGAGGGATAACACTATTCTGTTCTTCCAACAGTGTTTATGCTAACAGTATCATGTTAGGATGTCACTTTATTTTGATGGAGTATGTCTTAAAACTCGAACAGATTCAAAATTATGATAATGAGGACCTTAAAATAAAATATTTTCGCATGGCTAGACACAAACAAGTCATGTACTTTAAATAAGAAGACTCTATATAATTTTGTTTCGAGTAAAGTTCCAGTTCCTAATATGAAGCTGAACTGAAGGTTATTCAGTGTGTAGGACCATTGATTCTTATAAACTCTTTCTGGGGGATGGTTTTTTTACGAAAAGTCTAAGAGTCCAGGTAAACACAACCATAAAATGCCGCGTGCTGAACGAAAATAAAACCCCATAAACCTCTATTTTAAGGCTCAACTCAGTCAAGCTCTCTGCTTCTAGTTACTCTACTAATATGAAATGTGAGCATTGAATCATTAAAAAGTAATGGCGATTGGATGTTCTATTAAAGAGATGAATGGTGTAAGTTGATTTCTTATGAGTTTAAACTGATGGTTGTATAAGTTTACAGAATTGTTAGTACATCACGATCGGTCCGTTGTGCCATTGAACATTTTGTCAGGCGTGTTAAGAGGCCATATCAAATCATTTTTACAGTTTGTAACATTCTTTTTATGGTTGTCTCAAGCCATGAGTCTGCACTCCAGTGGTTGTCGTTGATTGCTGTCTGCCATATTTGTTTTTTGTATTTTGCTTTGAAGCATAACTCAATCGGTTAGCCTTATCTTTTTGATTTTTACTGTGTCATTCATACATCTAATAGCTTATAAACCTATATGATATGGATTTGTTTTTCTGTAAAGCTGCACGTCACATGTAGTGCATTGCTACCCTGTCTTGTAGTCTTTTGTGCATATTTATACAATCATATCACATTTCTTTATTCTTATAATTTTTTGAGTGCACGGATTGATGAATTATTCTTAATACATGTAACATAACCAATTGTTGATTAATGACTTATGAGATATTGATACGTGTATATGTGATGCTATTTAAAATAATTACATTTCGAAATTTGAACAAAATGACCAAAAGATAGATTTCTTACATGTGAACAACATCAAAACTTGAATTTTTGACATTATACGTTTCAGTAGGTTTTATTTTTGACTATCTCTAAGTGAGAAATCAAAAATCCTTTCTTTTTTTTCTTGTTGTTACATAATTTTAGAAAAGTGAAATAGTATAAAAGATCTTACAAAACAATTGGCACAATTTTAAACCATTTTAACTAAAACATTATCATTTATAAAAGTTTAATGTTACGAATATGAAAAGTTATGACGTAGTTATAGAACTAGACAAAAGAATTCATAGACAATAGTGTCCAAAAAAGGATTTGTAATCGTTACCCATGATAAAAATATATATGCATAAAATAGAAACTTTCAAAATGAAAACACATTCAGTTATTATCTAATGTTATTTCATATTGAACCTTTTATTATAAGTTTGTATTTTGGATTTAATTTCAGCAAACAAATACATATAGGTAATACTAAATGAAAAAGTTAGAAAATGTCTCGTTTACTATGATTCAAGGAAAATTCCTTTCGTTTTGATATCGTCCGGAACAAATAGAAAAAAAATCTTTAACAGTTCCAATTTACTGCACAAGATACGCATTTTGCTGTCGATCGATACTGTTCTTGTCAGCTGAATTTTGTATTTATTATTATTATTATTATTATTATTATATTATTATTATTATTATTATTATATATGTAACACTCAGAAACGTGTCCATCCCCCCAAACGTGTCCGATTCTCCC
The DNA here is from genome assembly GCA_017311375.1 of Mytilus coruscus. Classification (NCBI taxonomy): domain Eukaryota; kingdom Metazoa; phylum Mollusca; class Bivalvia; order Mytilida; family Mytilidae; genus Mytilus; species Mytilus coruscus. Next base: position 8,049,700 of record CM029604.1, on the reverse strand, counting down.
AAACGTGTCCACATTACGTCACTGAACTTCAAAACATGTCTAGTTGCCAAAGGTCGCCTAAACGTGTTCTTTTTATGAACGCCCAATCGTGTCCAATTAAAAAAAAAAAACGCCAAAACGTGTCCAATCCCCCCAAACGTCTCCAATTTAAAAAGCCCATTAACCACTTCTGTAAAAAGCCGGTCGTGCAATACCCTTAAAGATAGTTAGGCATAACCGGAGTATATAAGTACAATAGAATTTATTAAGTAAACTGTTCAAAACTAGTTAATTGCACTTTTTATGTTTGTTCTTAAAATGCATGAAATATTTGCCACTGGACAGCAATCAACAGTCAATAGTTAATTATGTAATGCTAATAAATAACCACTTTATTGAAAGTGACGCACTGGGAAAACTTGGAAGATAAAAAGTACCTTCATCCAAAATTTAAAACAATGATAATCTATATTGATAAAAAAATCTAATAAAACCGCTGCAAGTAAAAACTTTTTTTATACTGTTCCATTATTTTTCTTATCTGGTGTATGTTTATTGGGAAGCAGAAGTCAATGTGCATAGTGTACCATATCTTGGACATTTGTCTATGCGGTTCATTTCACCTTTTCGGCAGATGTCCTTGGATAGCAGCTAAGATCTTTTTTAGAATCCAACAGAAATCCGACGTCTTCAATCGTGTTCCCTATCATTGAATTGCCGGAAACGTTATTGACGTCACCGAGAGAAAATTAGCACTTAAACAGTTGAGAAGTTTAGGCGTTTTAATCTGGACACGTTTTTGCGAATAAAAAATATCGGACACATTTGGAGGATGTGAAATCGGACACGTTAAAGCGATTTATAATTTTAAGGACACGTTTGGGCGAAATAGACACGTTTTGGGGAATCGATCACGTTTGGGGAAATGGACACGTTTGGGAGTGTTACATATATACTGCTATAAGGTCATTGTTTTTTTTCTTTTTTACATATGGCCAAATGCAATACTTTAAAAAGTCAAATTTGTTTTCCAGCGATTTTCATTCAATCGGGATATTTTCTGAATATTGAAAATGTGTATCGGTTGTCTGAGAAGTGGAACAAATTCAAAATTCTAACGATGTCCTTGAATTTTTTTGCATCTAATTGTATGACTAAAAGGTGACTTGTGACTTTAACTTCAAGAGCATAACCAAACAAATTAATGTATCGTATCAGTTATATCATCATTAGTTTCAACATTACATAATTACGTTAACAGTCTCATTGCGCTATCCCAAGGTTGAAATTTACGTACATGTATACCAATAAGTATATTATTTTAAAACATTATAATATATACCTTATATTAATATCACTAATAAAAATAATAATGATTATAAAAATGATTATTATTATGAAAATTAATTTGATAAATCTATTAAGTAATTTCACAGCCTAATAGACAATGTTAACTTTAATTCTAATGACCATACATTTTAAAGTGTCAAATTCATGTTCACCGATTTGACAAACATACTAAAACGAATATCCAAACTACGAAAAATCAAAAAGAAACAATGAGCAATGCATTTGATTGCTCAAATGTATCAGCATTTCGTACGTATTTTAGACCAGGCTTGATCACTCCAAAGGCTACCAATGGTCATGTAACCTGATATAAAACTATATATAAATAGATAATGAGCACGTGCAATCAGATTTTTCTAGATATGTTTGATTTCAGGTTGTAGGTTAAAAATATATGTTAATCATCGTTTTACCTGTATAAGAATGATTTTTTGTGGGCCAGACCAGTAAACGAAATTGTTTTCCCTGGTGGCTCCCTTGTTTCACTTTTCAATGTTGACATTCTGTTAATGATGAACACATGCGCAGTCATCTCCTCTAAAAATCAAATAAAAAGGTTGCATGAATACAGATTCAAATGAGTGGAATTATTGACTTTCATTATTTCTTTATTCCACTTTTATAAATGTTGGAAACAAAAACAAAAATCTTTTTATTTTTTTGTCGAATTCGTAGCTAATGCCCCTTTCAGACTACACATTGAAACATTAAGCATTACAATTTTTTATCTACTTTCTTTTTTATTCAAATGTCTAAAAAAAGTCTTAAAATATTATAGATATACGAACCAATGTTTAAGGTAAACTTATAGCTAATTGACATGATTGAAGTTCCAAAGGCAACATCTGTAAAACAAATGTGTATCCTTGAAATACAAAAACAACTAAGTAGCTACTTGAAACATACTGTGTATCCTTGTGATCAGATTGAGACATTTAAAGTTTTGAAATATTTCTATGAAAAGATGAAGTTTATTACAGAAATGATTGTCATAGACAATAAAACTATTTTATATGTTACATTTAAAAAGTAAAATAACAAAAATACCGAACTCTAAATCGCTTATGAAATGGCAACATCAAAAGCTAAAACACATCAAACGAATGAAAAACAACTTTCATATTCCTGACTTGGTACAGATATTTCCTTATGTAGAAAATAGTGGATTAAACCTGGTTTTATGTATGCGGATGTACATATACCTTAAGTGGGATAAGTTAAATGCTGTTTGTCAGAACGATTCTGAATTTATTTGCCAATGATACAACTGTCGAACAAAGAGCAACGGCCAAAGGTGTGTTGAAAACTACTGACCGTCAAACGTATGGCCTTCAGCAATGAGCAAATCAATACCGTATAGTTGGTTATAAAATATGAACAACTATTGGCTCTATCTATACTAAATATAAACGTAAAACAATACTACAGATATCGAAGACAACCACTGGAAAAAAGGTTTAACATTTTTGTGAGCCCTTATCACAACATAATATCAACCTTGGAATATACTGTGCATCCTTGTAATTAACAATCAGTTTGAAATAGATTGACTCACTAGATCAGTACTAAGTACAAAGAATAACCGGACAAAAACACAAAGTATCGATCTAAGAGTACTCGCAATTACTAACAGCTGAATATGTAATTGATACAAAAGTTTTTAATTGGTGACCATAGTATAAAACTTAGTGAAACAGTCATGGTGTAAATTATTTAGTCACCTATACGACACAGGCGTCATTTAGTAATGTTTTGTTACTAATACTAATAAAAAACTATTTAAATCCAATGCTAAAGTTACGTCATTTTGTTTTGCAAAAATAATCATATTAGATCTTAAGTTAAGCAGGTAAACATATAGAGATAACTTTAACTATATTGATTATTATTTAGGCGTTAGGCGTTTACATTAATTCTATCAAATTAACTACAGTATTTGCGACTTTTGAATTCAAATTTTATTAAACATAAGACAAAATTGGGGAAAAAGAAAGAAAACAAAAGAACAAAAAATACATCAGCTGAAATAAAAAATCAAAACAACACCAACAGAAACAAGTGATTAAACGCATACCGAAAGCAACAAAAGCAACAAGTTGAACATGATTTTCATGTAAAACCAATTTTCTTTCAAAGTCTCAACATTTTACTTATGCTTTTACGGCATAATTTTGGGGATGTAACGTGAGGTTTATTTGCATATTCAATTTTAATTATGAGAAGTATTGTTTATAAAACATAAAAGCATAAGCATCATACTCAAATCATACAAATTGATCGAGTATAGATAAATCAAAATTGCTTTTGTTTTTAGCTTTTATGTTTTCATATGCTTCAACATGGGCCTTCAAGAGGATGGGTTTAAGCCAAAAAAAAAGTTGAAAGAGGAATTGGAAAGTCAGTTGTTTACCTATATATTTGAAACTAAATGATTAGAATTATGTACATCAACGGTTTTCGTTTAATAATATTACATTTTATTTTTTAAAAGAAAGATGACCGTTGACCTCTCATTTTCGTTCTATACATAACATTATGGGTTTATATTTGATTCTATACTAAACCATTTTTAATGGAAAAACATGGATATAGTGTATTAATGTATGACACAAAATCTCTATGTATGCAGTTTACCTGCCTTAAGGCAAAGGAACGGGACTTTTAAAGCTTTACATTTGATAAGAATTTAAAACTTTAAAATCCTTTCTCTTACTTTTTCTTTTTAAAGCCCGCTGTTCGTGATTACAGTCTTCAAACGAACTGCAATTGTTCTATTGCGTAGGTAGTAAACTGTCCTAAAATTTGGACATATTCTTTAAATCGGTTGATGTCCTTGTAGATTTTAAATGATTACTTTGTGCACTTTGTTAGTAATTTTATCAAATTACATTTAGGCACCTCCTTTGATATTTGTATAACAAGGATTTGACAATTTAAATCGCATTGCATAATAAATGAATTTTAGCACGCACTTGTTTTGTTTCGTACAATGATATAATTCTAAACAGACAAAAACATAACACTTAGTCAGTTTACAAATCATCTTAGTCATCTTGTATCATTTTATCATTTATTGAACCCATATTCTTCCAATATCTATTATTTATAAGTCCCATTATCATTTAATAAAGTGAGGTGAAAGATACCGAAGGAATAATAAAACTCATCATTCGCAAACGAACTGACATTGCTATGGCAAAAAATGAAAACGTGGCTATCCCTATCGACGCATCCGGTTCCTAATCAATTTATAAGATTTGAACATAGAGACACTACTGTTGCCCTAATGTTTTATCAACGACAAACAATAGCCTAGGAAAAAAAACAAATAGAAAACAAAAAAACTGAGCAACACGAACCCATCAAATATCGAGATGATCTTAGGTGCTCCAGAAGGGTAATTCTTTGTTTTGTAAAAATAGAAAGCAAACAGTCCCTTGACTAATATTGGTTCTCCTCTATTATAATTTCGTTTTCTATATGCAGCTCCCACTAACAGCCTTATTAAATAGATCCCTTCGCCTCTCCTTCATCATCTTTTTATGTTTATACAGATTTAAGTATCAGGTATCAAACATCCCGCTTTTTTCTTTTTTTTTCTTTCAAACATCATGTAATCATAAATAAATGATACCACGAAACATTGTGATATTGTACCTGTTTGTAAAATGACGTCAGTTCCCGGCCGTATTATAGTTATGTAAAAATTGCGGTATAACACATGGCTGCTCAAAACCAAAACTTAGCATTGTGGGTGATAAAGTTAGGAGCTTTTTTTTTGTTTTATTAAACACCTCGCTTGAATTAGTCCAAAAACGTTTGCCTGGCTAGCCATTTACACGCCGTCATTGTGTCTTCCTTGTGAAAAATATTATTCAAATCTTGTTAATTGATTGAGAAGAGACAAATCAAGGGGAATTGCATGAACTGTAAAATGTATGAGACCAGATGTGACGACAGATAATGCAGATCGATCTCGCTATACATGCATTACCCTCCATGCAAAACCACACTCAGTCAAAATGTCCCAATCGGGAATTTGACACAATCCGTAAAATATCAGATCAGACGACTATACTGGTATCTAAAGATCTAAGACCACGAAAACATGTCGCCAGTGAGTTGAGACACTGATACATCGACCAACCAGCAAAAATCAACAATAACTCGTAGGTGTTTTTTAAAAGTAAACATCAATAATTTTCCACCAGATCTAGAGAGAGTACAAAACAAGAAAAATATTATACATTCCGTGGTACTATTTACAGTTCCTTCAAAATTACCCGAAAGTGATTTTTTATTGTTGCATTTTCACCGCTTAAGTCAACCCTAAGCAGAAAAGAAACACGTGATTAAATGTATTACTCGTCATCCATGTAGAATTATGAGAACAACAATCATTTTGTCTATTTCAAGCGACGCACCCGGTCTCGCTAATTTTAGAGTTCATTCGATAGCTTCAGTTTTCGTTTGTTACCTCAATTTGTATCTTTTAAACGTTTTACGAGAATTTAACTACTGTCACTTTAATTCATCTGAAACAATTCTTTAATGAGAGTTCTTACTTCCTTAGCTTCAGTTTTCAGGATTGTCTCAAATTTCCTAATTGATTGTGTGTTTATCTTTTTTTCATATTGTTTAATGTCTCGGGTCACTTTTTGACCTTTTTAGTTTCTATTTAACACGGACGTTTTTTTTTGTCTCCAGTTTTTACGTTTTTTATTGTAAACACAATCTTTTCGGATTCCTTCTAGTCTCATCTCCTTTTAGTGGCCAGAACTCTGACTGAACATTAATCATAGTTACTTCATAGTAACCCGAACAGGTTCAGCAAATATGTACAAACCTTGGACTAAATATGATAAAAGGTGAAAATACTCACCTACATATTTATTTGACCTACATTGAAACAGATAACAGATACATATAACTTATAGACATGTTTTACAAAATCAGCCATAACAATGCAGGGAAAAGTAAACAGGAAAAAAATATTTTATGTTTATAACTATTGACGGGTACAACTAAAGCAGGATCTGCTTACTCTTCAGGAGCATCTTATATCACCCCAAATTTGTTGATGGGGTTCGTGTTGCTCAGTCTTTAGTTTTCTATGTTGTTTTATTTATACTGTTGTTTGTCTTTTGGTCTTTTTCGTTTTTTTGTCATTGCGCTGTCAGTTTATTTCCGATTTATGAATTTTGATGTCCCTTTGGTATCTTTCGCATCTCTTTTTTGATATCCAATGGTAAAACATTAGGGCAACAGTAGTGTCCCTATGTTCAAATCTTATAAATGATTAGGAAGACAAAAAAATGAGGGGAGTCACATAAACTCTAAAAGGATCGAGACCGGATACTTCGATAGGGTTAGCCTCTAGTGCTATGCATGCATTACTCGCCATGCGATCCACAACCTGTTGTATTCAAGACGAAACCATGCTATTGTAATATCAAGACAACCTTCTTTTTACTTGACCAACACTCTGCGTCGGAATTTGTACGAAATTTGGAGGAAAAATGGAAAATTTTAAATTATAAGAAAACGACAAATGTTTGAGAAAATATTCAGCCACAAAGCTGTTCAGAGTATAACTAACAAAGAGAAAATCTAAAAAAAAAAAAAAAAACAAGATATGATTTTTCATTTGGATAGCATACATATGGAAAATCAGCATTTTTACTCCAAAATTAATCATATATTCTTATCTAATTGAATGTAGATTAATTCCAAAATGACAACATGGCAACATTTAATATTAGCCAAGGTCATACCCAAAAGATATTTAACTCACACAAACATCTTGTAGCAATTAATCTTTTGGGGTTACCCTTTGGCTCATATTTATTTTAAAGAAAAAATCTCTGAGATTGAGACTATTTTGGCATTTTTGTTGCTGTTTTGGATTACATGAAATTTCAAAATTATAAATATTGATGTCTGACAGATTAATATCGTATGAACATCTAGAAGATGTTATTTTATGAATTATAATACTTTTTGATTTTCGAAGGGGCAAAAATGTGGCCTAATTTAATTCCTTAAATTACATGTAAATGATGACAAAATAGTCAACCAGATGACCGTGGTCACACCCCAAATAAGAGAACAATTTAGAAGATGTTAATTTCTGTGCAGATTTCCATTCATATACAGTATTATTGTGCAGAGATTAAAATAAGTTTAAACAAATAAATAAGTAAAATACTTCATACGACTGAATTTCATTTTTTAAAAATATTTTATTCAATTAAAAGACATTTGAAATTGCAATACGATCACCAAAATAACAGTTCAAAGGAAGATATATTGCGATACCTTACATATCATTCCGATTATGTGCTGACTAAACAATGATCTCACCCATGAATGGCGCCTGGTCGATTGCAAAGCAGCCAAAACAAAATTAAGTATGGCAAAATGGTTCATCTGATTATACATGTATTATCGACTCTGTTTGCTTAGGTACTTTTGAGTCTACTCCCAAGTTCGATGATTGTATGTATATCTATATCATATGCACGTATCAAACTGTAACAAAATATTAGAGTAAGTTACATTATCTCTCTGGAATAGCTGTAAATGTAACAGCATTTTAAACGTAAAGTGGCCACTTTAATTTGAAATCGATAGATTGATTTGCTTAGATGAAAGTCTATTATTATTGCGGTTGCTATTTAAATTTGGTTTTAGTGTAACCACTAACCTAGCTGGCAAAGGAGATCTGCTATTCATACATTGGTGTGCTTAGATAGCTACAAATGAAATAAAACGAGATAGTTCTTTTATTGCTTTTAAAAATATGATCGAGACCACATTTGCAAGTTGCAAAACTAATGCATAGACATTTCGAACATCTATTTTCGGTCATGTATTCTCGAGACCAAATACATGACCTTCTCCTGTTCCATTCCAGAAACAATTGAGATTGAGATCAAAAGTTTTTAAAAAACAAATAAGGTGAACTCGGGCACAATCAAGCAATGAAATGGGAATAATGTTAATTGGTTTTCATACGTCTTTGAGCATGTAACAACGTACAGCTTTTGAAGAAATATTATAAGTTTTTAAGACTTTCATCATTGAACGCTAAATGAATTTTGAAAAAATAGAAATAAACAAATTAAATAAAACATAAAACAAAACATCCAGACTTGGCATTATCTTAACTCTATCTTAAATGACAATTTTTGTTTTAAAGTGAATACATTTTTAAAAACTTGAATCGACTATTTGATGTACATACACGTGTTTTCTTTTATTTATCAGATTCTATATCTTATAATCATCTTCTATTACAATATAACCTTGACTGAGTATCAATTGACATGAATTCAACTTATTGTAATTTTGCATAAGCTAAAAATAAAAATTTAACAAATAAAAGCATATGTGCATGTTTAAAACACATTTATCATTCTTTTTAAACATTATTATTGACTACTTCCCTGGTTTTATACGAAGGATTTGGCAATATTTTACAATTGGTCAAAAGGACACACAAAATATCATTTAGAATGACGTATCAACTATTCATTCATGTTACAAAATACGATTGAAACAATGTATGATACATTTAAGAAGTAATCTCAAGGTCCCTTGCATGAGCGACGTTATTCATACTAAAGTTTGCTTTGATTGAAGTTACGTAAATACATTGCATGTTGCCAACACGATAGGATCATATGATTTGAAGTTAAAATTTTTTTGGAAAAATTAAACTCAGTACACAAAGTTGCTTGTGTAATGAATTTTGCTGGTAAAATTAGCTCGAGATTCAAGAACATTTTCTTTTAATAAAAAGTAAGATTTACAACGGTCCAATAATCAAAATGATAATAACTTATTGTTCATTGTTAGTTTACAGTAAGAACCCAATAAGCATCACCATCCACATCCCTAATACTTCAGTACTCTCATTAAAATACTGATTCTTTTATTGAAATTTGCTTCTTTACAGTTTTGGAAATCATTTAATGGATCAACATCATGCATAGCTTTGGTTCATTGTACTGGTTCGGTTGTTAGGTCCTTTTAGGTTTTATCAGCTCTTCAACCTTTGTATTAGGTTTTGAATTTTCAAACATTTTAGAATCATGCACTATTGAAGACAAAATAACATCAAAATGCACATCTGGTGCAGTAAAATTGGTACCGTTAATGATATTTGGCCTCGGAACAGACCTTAAAAAATCTACCATGATGTCAAATTCACTGTCGACGCACCCAGTCTCGTTCCTCTTGGAGTTTATGCTATTCTTTCATTTTTATCAATTAGTATACATGTATTTGAACTGGAAAATCGATATTTAAACATCGGTAAGCTACTGTTTACTACTGTTTCTACTCATTTATCCGATGTTAGTATTGGAGAAAAGACAGATTTTAAGCTTACACAACATTATGCATGGTCTTGCAACCATTCCTAAAACTGATTCTCATTATTGCATGATGGTGCATTTTATTGAAATGATTAGCACGTAGTTCAACCCTATTCCTTGTACAATTAAAATAGTACTTATTCTTTAATTGTAAAGTCAATTTAAATCTTTTGTTTCTCATAATATATTAAGCCACACGATATCTCTCTATATATGACTTGTATCTGGATGATCTAGACTTAAACATGTTTATATATACATTAGTAGGCGGCATAGGGTTATATTCGTACAAAGTATATAACATAACAGGTGGTTACGTTCATTTAATCTCTAGATAGGTATACATATACACTTAAGTCACGTTCATAATCATACATAGGCTAAAAATGAATTCATACATAAAATAGGATTATCCCAATATATGATGGGAGAAGATGGAGAGACTACACACTGACCACATACGTTTTGGAGAAATTCTTCTCTTATTTTGCTCTGCTGTGGCTATACTTTTTGTCCTGTTTAGTGTATAAGCTCTCCATATTTTTTTTAATATAGTTTTTGTTCTTCGAATATTTTGGCCTCGAGCATCACTGAAGAGACATTTATTTTCGAAAATGCGCATTTGGTGCTGGAAAATTGGTACCTTTAATGTTATTGCTTACTGAAAATGTTTAAAAAATGATTCGAATATATCAAATTTCAAATTTCAATTCTTAAGGACAAAACCATAACTCTGCCAAGCATTTGCAGGTTTTGAATACTGTAAATTCAGAAATTATTGCGTGTATTTATTATTGCGATTTTGTCATTTTAGACTTAAATGCGATTTTAATTTTACGATTTTGAGAAAAATCCTGTTTAGTTCATATAAAATATTTCAAATTGCGAGTTTAAATTATTGCGTTTACAACTCTGTCGCATTTGTCGCAATAATAAAAACCTCGCAATAATTTCTGAACTTACAGTATAGCATTCAGCACAATGAATTTATGGTTTGAGGAAATTTGAAATGTCAAGTTCTCGCATAAATGACACATGTAGCGGTCTAAATAGGAACAAAATATCTAGGCGTCTACTCCTCCTGATCAGGGTATCAATATGATTGGGCTAATGTGATAAATTGTTTGTTTTTCCGAGGATTTGTTTTGAAATAGAACGAATAACGTTTTTCTCATGTAAGACATGACTAGCCATTGTGACCCATCTAACTCAATATTTAGGCATGAAGTAGTATAAATACAGATTTGGCATCCTATACAAGTGAGAAGTTTAGCTAGCTTTAAAACCAGGTTTATTCCACCATTTTCTACATAAGAAAATGCCTGTACCAAGTCAGGAATATGACAGTCATCCATTCGTTTGATGTGTTTGAGCTTTTGATTTTGCCATTTGATTAGGGACTTTCCTTTTTGAATTTTCCTCCGAGTTAAGTATTTTTGTGATTTTACTCTTTATACTCCTGGCTTTAAATATTTTGGTGATTAGAACTCCAGGGAGATTGTTGAAGCCATAATAAACATATTATTTGCAAATTATTAATGCATAAACTGTATACAAATTTGAACTCTTGACAATACCAGATGTAAAGCAATTTTTATAGATGCAAACATAACTATCAACATACCTACTGCTATTAAAGAAAAAGAATGGACCTTGAACATGACGTTAACAACTTTACATTACTTAACCTTAATAAACCCAGGTCGCTGACATTTATGTTACAGATTAATCTACATATAAATGTTACTTCAGTAAAAGAATGCAAACATATTTTAACAGAAAAGCGATATGGAATCAAATTGGCATTAGTTTTACAGATACAAGAGGGTAAAGTCCAAAACTTTACGTAAGAACAAAAGTTAACATGACCTTCCGGTTTAGCAGACCTTCTTTTACTTTGTTCTTTGGTTCGTTCTATTACGAATAGTTTTAAGATTACACCTAGAAAAATTCCAAAGTTCAGTATTTAAACAGGGTTCATGGTTTAACATATTTAATCCCGCCATATTATGTATGTGCCTGTCCCTAGTCAGGAGTTTGTAATTCAGTAGTTGTCGTTTAGTGATTATATTTGTTTTTGTTTATTGTTTTGTATATTAATAAGGCTGTTAGGTTTCTCGTTTGAATTGTTTTCATTTGTGATTTCGGGAACTTTTATAGCTTGCTATGCGGTATGGGGTTATGCACATTGTTGAAGGCCGTACAGTGACTGATATATTCATATTTCTACGTTATTTGGTCTCTGGTGATGAGCTGTGTCCTTTGCAAACATACTGCATCTTCTTATTTTCATATTCAAACGAATGCAACACAATTACTACTAAAAGAATGTAGGACAATTATTGCTAAACCAAACTTATGTGTTACATTTTATCATGAGTCTTAACTTAAGTCAAAGAGCTTCTAAACCTCCTCAGTACGAAAGTTTTCGTCACAGTCACAAACAACGTAAAATCATGTTACGGAGAATTTTAAATTAATTCAAGCAATCTTCATTGTTGTCATATACAGTAATAAACAACGTGAACACGTGACAAAAATCCCAAGATAAATAAAAACAGAAACGAAGTTAAAACTAGATGTGTCGGAACAACACGAATGGCCCCGCTCACAAAAATAGCTTGAAGCCAATTTTATTAGTGGAAATTTGAGAATGAAAGTCCGTATAACTGTTATTTCCTCTAAAGCCCGTAATTTCGGCAAAAATCAGCAAAGCGGAACTAGAAGTAACTCAATATGTAACTCATCATAATAGACTCATATACTAAAAGTCGGCCCAATATCAGAAGGCGTTTAGAAAAAATATCCGTATAACTGTTTTTTGCAGAATGACAAAATGTTTGAATGACAGAATGACGGAATGACGGAATGACGAAATGACGGATAAGGGTAAAACTAAATGGCCCCGACAACTTTATTGCGGGGCCATAAAAATTAAGAAGTGCTCTTTCTCAACCTCAAAAAATGCCCTACCCTCCACTGGCATCTTGACGGATTTAAAAGTCCTTAAGATTCTATTAATATGGCTTTCAAGGTTTCTGTCTCCTGTATACTTGTTAAAACTATACCAGAGGCTGTCAGATTTTTTTTTTGTATTTTAAAATTTGACTTCTGATTCGTCATCATTTTTCTACTCCTTTTCAATTAAATGTGAATTTCATCTACCAACAGTCACCAAAATAATTTCTTAAAACTGAGAATGTCGATATATATTTCCCATGTCTGATTCGTTATTTTACCGATTGTATCATATTCCCGATTATAAGACGCTTATCCTTTTGACACACCTGGTCTGGCTCCTTTTGGAATTCCTGCAATTCCATCAGTTTTTGTTTGTTACCTTAATTTGTCTCTTCGTAATCGATGTAAGAGATGTAAACATCAATAAATTACCGTCGTCTTATTTTTGTACCGTATTAAACAACAATTAAGAAATGGTCGAATCTTGAAGTACAACCACTATATACATAATATATAAAGGCTTAAAGATAAACAATAAACTCTGAGAAAATATAATATAACTCATAAAAGTTATCATGCTGATTATTTAGCATGCCAGACTCGCGTCTCGTCGTTATGATACACGTCTGTTTAAAGCAGCTAGCGATAAACGTTTGACTTGAAAGATCTTTGTCAAAGAACGTTAAAACAGAAAAGAAAAAAAAATCAAATACGGACGGAATGATTAGTTAAAAGTGTTTATCAAGTATTTTAACCAATTGTAGTGTATACAATCGTTTATTGTTCATATCTTATATATCAGGTTTTCTGACATTTTTGGTCTAAAGCATACTTTTGTTATCATATATTTTTTCTTTTACTGAATCGGGGAAATTTTATTTTAAGACATGTACACAGCAAATTAATAATATTAAAATTTGAATTCAGGTAACACATAAAAATTATTACGGTAACTATATTACAGCAGAATTAAATTTCTATTAATAAATATTTTTAATGACACAAACCTATAAATATACGCTTTTCTTCTGCACACCCTACTACCGGCTTTTGGTATGGTGGATGAAGTAAGTGACAAAGATCAAAATATGCTATAAATATTGCAAAATCCATATTATTGTAATGATAATCGGAAGCACGGACAAATATATTTTGCAAACGATATCTAAAGCATTCGTGTGAATATCAATCAGAAAAACAGATCCTATTGTATCTGCCGAACCGATAGCCAGTTTTATGGTGTGTTCCGGGATAACTAATTCACTTGAGTCTTTCAATGTAAGATACTATCGCCAACTCGCATAAATAAGATATACGGTATATTGCTTTTTATCTATTTCTCTGCAAAATAGACACATGACACACGATAATGATAAAACACTTTTATTTAAAAGGTGGATCCAAATAAATCTTATGTATGAGCACATATGCTGATGGATTTTTTAGGTAAATATTTGTTTTAACTGACAGTACTGTCATAGGTTTTTTTCTGATTAGTTTTATGACCATAGCTAATATGAATAAAAAGAAATTGATCATTGAGCTGTTGCACACTATCTTGTGATTATTTGAACAAAACTTTATTGTACTTTTTAAATAATTTACAAGTTTATTGTGTCTATTATAACAAACAACCATAATTCTGTCAAGACATAAAAAAATTCAATACATTTGTGTATTGTGCTTACAGGATATTGTATAATGGTTTAAGTACACAATGAACTATTTTCTGCAGGTCACCGACCTTTATATAACATACTTATGAAAGTCGACAACAAATGTTGTGAGGAAGTGTGATAACATTTAAAGAATCAATCCTCACATTTAGCGATATACTTAGTAATGTACTGATAAACATTATACATATATACATAACTATATTGCTAGTGGGTTTAAAACAAAATGATTGTCCACATTTTTAACACAAGGTTTGTTATTCTATAATAACCCTTGATTGTATTATTTTGGGTTTCAGAGTGTGCATGTACTCTGAATATGTACTTCAAGGTTCAAATGTGAATAATATACGCTTCACCACTGACCACTGATACCCTTAATTGGACTAGCTCTATTACATTGATTAGTGGTTAGAACTTTCATGCAGTACTATGTATACCAATCATATATTAGTAATGGTAATAGAACTGAAACAAAACACGAAAATACCCCTTTATAAATTGTATGTGTCCAAAGCGCTTTTCTGGATTTACCTTCATCAGGAACGCTCAAAGCCAAATATTTGAAAGCCAAAGATGTATAAATAACAAAACACGTGAAGAACTATAAGACTTAAAAGGGACCTAAAACTATTACCCAAATCAATCTAAATTCAACTTTGCTTAAAGGAGTTTGAACATTAGTTTTGTTAATAAAATCTAAGCCTATAAACGGGCAATTTAAGAAAAATATGTTATAAATCATGTCAGTACCGAAGCACTGACTACTGAGCAGATGATACCCTCGGGGACTAATAGTCTACCAGTAGCCGTATTTACCCTGTTCTACAAAAACTGAAAATAATGCTATTATTTATAAATTGTATGCATCACGAAATAGAAGTTCCTTCATAATACAAGCAAGGGAAGAAATATATTTTAATATTATTTCCACTGGAACCATCACGAAGCAGATATTATAATTGTTTATAAGGGACATTAGGCGGAACAAGTATACGTTGACACCTTCATCACGAAGGATTATAATATAAAATTCAGTGTACTTGAAAATACCTTTTTGACACAAGTTTGCATTGATAGATAAAATATAAAGTAATTCTCAAGAGCACATTTAAAATATTTTTAAGTCTATGATACGATAACGAAACGTTCATTTATGTTAGATATGAAATTTCTGCTTATGTTTTGTTTGATACAAGCAATTTCATAATATAAATAGTGGCCCTATATAGTTCAATCTTTTAGACAGACTATTTTGAATACTTATCGAACAGCACATCGAAGGAATGTTTATAAAGGTAAAAGCAATTGGCTAAACTTTAAAACACTATTTTGTTTCACATTTTAATCAATCCATTGCACTTTTATATCGGTTAATGTAAACATGGCAGTTACAGTGAAGGTGAACGACCTGAACTTGTCATTTTATTTTTAGACGCAATTTATTACAGGTGAAATTACGCAATCATTTAGTGAAGATACTGGATTAAGCGTGATAAGGGAGGAAACTCTTATTTTTAAGCAAGTCTCGTGGCCTCGACATATTTTTTTAAAACTTGTATACTGCTATTGTAGATACATTCGTTGCAGGTTATAAAGGACACGAAACAACCAGTATTGCCTTATAGAGAATTGTTTCTGGAAAAAAGAAACTATATCTTAATCTTCTATATGTGGAAAACAAGAAATGTACGACTTAAATTTATGGTTTAATTCTAAAGTTTAAACATTACTAAGTACATAATTTTACAGATACTTCGATTTTATCCCGGGGTCACTTACTTCGTACTGAGGGGTAAGGGTGAGCCACTTGAACAGGCATTTAATTTCAAGCTTTTTATGACCAGGGCGAGATGTAGATGATATCTAATCATAAGATTGCTGGTCTGACAGTACTGAATCAGATATGTTTGTTTTGTTCAAAGATGCGATAAGTAACTTCATAACCAGGAAATGCCTTATGCATGTTATGGCTAATAGTATATTTTCAGTCAGAAATGTGTGATTCGGCATGTACTTTTTTAATATTCCAAATATATGATAAAGATGAGGTAGTATATGTCTAAGCTGCTCATCCGTATCACAAAGGTATTGAAGTGCCCACACTCTGTGAGCTGTATTGTTTAATCAAAAGAGTGTTATTAAATAATATCCTAGCACTTGACTTACCCTCGTTGCTTAATAACTCGCCTCATATATTCTTAAGGTAAACTGGGACAGCCAGTGCAATTTCCGTGTGGAGCATCTTAGAGCCAGGATTTCTGTCAGTATTCCAGTTTAGGTTTAGCAACATGTTTAGGTACCTAGTCAGTCATCGTTTTATTAAAAGTTTACAGTTGTTCTCCTTCTTTGTTAGACTTAACAGGTGGACGACTTAAGAACGATTTTGAGCTTGCATATTGTAAAGACATTTGTGTATTGTTGAAGACCATATGAAGATTTCTAGATGTCTTTTCTACTTGTTGAGTTTCTATTTCCTTGACGTATATCGTGAAGAAATAGTATTGCATTGATTTTCGAATACTTTCAAGTTGTAGTTTGTTTTGTTTACAGCTCCCAAGATAGGATAAATGTAGGCAACAGTTGTCTACCGATGTACCAATCTTGTAAATTGATAACGAAGATATAAATCAAAGTAATAAACAATTATTAAGGGAATGTCAGGAACTCATAAAAAGCGAGACCATATGCTTTGAAAGGATAAATGATGACATGGAACAAAAATATTACAGGAAATAAACAGACACAAGAAAAATCGATTTAACAGGACTAGAATGATCAAAATGCTAGTTTTAAAATTGAGCTTCGAGGATACAACGCTTCTGAGATATGTATGTCAAATTGTTCGGCTGTAAATGATTAATAGTAAAATAAACACACACACATACACACATATAATAGAGAAGAAAGAATTTGTCCCTTGTGTCTTTTAGAAGTAGAAAATGAATTTCATTTCACTATAATATGTACAAAACTAAATACAATTAGAGAACGATTACTTTCTAAAATTAGTGAAATAGTTCCTCTTTTTAAATATGAAGCAAGATTTAAATTTTGTATACCTGTGATGAGACTGATATAATTAAAATTATTGTAAAATTCATAAGCACTATGTATAATTCTAGAAATGCTTTATTGAGTACTTAATAACTTTGTGGTACCACCTCCTCAGCAGAGATTATATACATTAATTTATTATCGTAACAATATTTTCTCTTAATAATGGAGGGATATACAGTTATATATATAATGTTTATAAATGTGGTCAGATTATGTTTCTATGTTTATGTATAGTCAATGTTTATTGTCTTGGTAACAATCCTATAATTTTGGATTTTGAACCAATAAAATTATCTTATCTTATCTTATCTTATAATACACGGTTAGTGAGACAGCTCGAAAATGCAGTTCTGACAGAGTGTAAAGCGATATAATTATGAGTTGTAATATTATGATTTTTCTTTCTAATCGAAAGGTAGGTAACATCAAATATACAAATACATAAAAAAGAAACACATTGAAATTGAAAAATTCAAATAAGGAAATACAGTCCACTCTAATGTAAACGGAATCATTTCTCACACTGTATCGAAAACATCTTTTGTTTTACGTGTTTGACAGTGCCTCATTACTCTTTAGTTGACAGCATATCCATGGTTGTGAAGATGGGTTTCATTTGATTTTATGTAATCTGATCTGTTCCAAAATATCGCTTTCGATTTTATATCAAAAGGGATAGTTGTCCACATTTCTTTTTTTTTTAGTTTGATTATTGCAAAGCTTCTAATTTGAAAGATAATTCAACATGTCCTTTTCTTGTCATGATTTACACATTAAATAAACAAAATCGATGTCATTTTCTACTTTAACATGTTTTTGATTTACCATGAAATTATAACATAACCTTGAAACATGTATTTAGATAAGATGAACAGATGTTTCAAGTTTAAACTGACTGTTGCGCAGAAATTAACAACTATAGGTCACCTGACGGCCTTTAACAAAGAGTAAAACCTATACAGCAAAGTCAGCTCTAAAAGGCCCCGAAATGACAAATGTAAAACAATTCAAACTAGAAAACTAACGGCCTGATTTATGTACAAAATAATGAACGAAAAACAAATATGATATACAGCAACAAAAGACAACCATTGAATTACAGGCTCTTGACTCTGGACGGGCACATACAGAATGTGGCGGGGTTAAACATGTTAGCTGGCGCCCAACCCCTAATGGTTGATTGCCCTGTGGTATCTACGTTCTTTTGAGAGGTTTTTTTTTGTTTTTGATAAATTCCTTGTTCTTTTATACTTGCATTGCATTGTCAATTTTACAGCTGTTCACCGCAATCGATTTGGTCAGTCATATTTTTATGTTAAATGAAGTTTTTGCCAGTATTAAATTCTAAGTAAGCAGACAACTGTAACGTGAATGACTGTTTATCATATTTTTTTTCGTTTTGAATAATGCTTATGATGCTGTCTTTGGTTTATTGTCTATATTTCACTGTTTGTGGTTATTATAAAAAAGAAAATGTGGTATGATTGCCAATTAGACACCTCTCCACAAGAGACCAAATGACACAGAAATTAACAACTATAGGTCACCATACGGCCTTCAACAATGATCAATGCCCATACCGCACAGTCAGCTATAAAAGGCCCCGAAATGACAATGTAAAACAATTCAAACGAGAAAACTAACGGCCTAATTTATGTACAAAAATGAACGAAAACAAATATTTAACACATATCCCAACCCTCCCCTAACCTGGGACAGTGGTGTAACAGTACAACATAAGAACGAACTATAAAACCAGTTGAAAGAGGCTTAACTCATCAGATGGATAAAAATACAAATACTACAAATACAAGTGGACGTGGCTGGGTACTTGTACATCCAAACAACAAAAAGACACTAAGTACAGATCTGAGAGTACTCGCAGTTACTGACAGCTAGTTCAAAGCCACTAACAACTTATAAAAAATCATGCATCTAAGACTTAATTATCAATCCGTACGCATCCAACATCCAATGGATTTAGTGTAAAGACGTCATAAACCGTCAGAGAAAAACATGACCTTGTGCAATGCCAAGATACAGGTATCGACAGGTTGTAGATCCATGATGTGTAAATGTATATAACAATAATATTTAGTTTAGCTTTTAATTTACAATATTTCAAAATCAATATTAGTACCAATAAAACAATATTTAATGATCTAATTACAGTGTTGAATTGGTAACCTCTTAGAATAGTTTATTTAAAGGATCGATAAGTTTACCAGGATCGTTTCTAAATTTCCGGGCACGGTAAACAATATTGCCGTAAAAATGAGGATGTGCAATCCCGTTTGAAATAAGTTTTCTACAGGTTCAACCAAACTTCAAAACCAAATCTTTATATCTGTGGAAGAATTTTGTAAAGGTTTTAAGTAATTTGTAGTAACGAAATCCCTGGCTTAATAATTTACCAATAATACATAGATTACGTTCGTTAAAATCAAAAACGTCACAACAGACACGGGCATAGCGAACTAGTTGTGAAATATAAACACCGTAAGTTGGTGCCAAAGGAACATCACTATTCAAAAGGAAAATTAACAATAGGGAACGCAAAATCGTCCCTTTTGTCGTAAATTTAGTGTGGAGTTTCCGTGTAAAACCGAAATATCTAAATCTAGTAAAGGACAGTTGTTACCGTTTAAATTTGATTTATTTAAAGTAAGTTCCTTTGGGTAAATTTCGGCAGTATATTTAGAAAATTCTTGATTATTTAACGAAAAATATCATCAGAAAACGTAAGTGTTGTTGAATTTATCAATTATATGCAATTTAGACGGGTTTTACTGAGTTTGGTCATAAACTGTGATTCATAACAGTACAAAAACAAGTCTGTTATTAAAGGGCGCAATTAGTGCCCATAGGAATACCAACAACCTGTCGACAAACTTTGCTGCCGAAACGTACATAAATATTATCAAGGAGAAAATTAACAGCTTCAATCATCTCATCACACCTCCAGTAAATATATCTAGCATATTTACCTTTCTCATTAGAGGAGAAGGCTTTAAATGAGTTGCAGCAAATATATTTGCATTCAGATTTACCAAACGACCATTTAATTAAATAGTAAAATTTTGTTTGATAAGATTGTGTAGAAGTGTAGCATAAAGAGTAGAAAAGTCAAAACTGTCAACAGAATCAAAAGGACCATCAAAAGCACGTAATTTATCTAAAAAATCCAAAATTTTTTTTTACACTCCAAAAATAGTTAATTCCACTATTTTCATATATTTTATTACAATAGTTTATGATAAGCTCTTTGATAGTAGTTAAGGAACTTGTTAAAAACACTGAAAGATTAGTTGTAGAACACTTACTAGAGGCCGAGATGAAACGATATTTTACTGGTTTTTTGTGTAGTTTAGGTAACCAATACATAGTAGGGACCTTCAAATGTCTTATCGTCTTTTCGTCTTTTCTTCATTTTTCATTTTTCAAAATGGCAAGTCCTGTCAACAATTTAAACAAACAACATATTTCAAGAATGAATTTTTATTTAAATGTTCGATTAATCCAACTCAAAGTTTCCATGCAGAAAAGGATGACCTAGACCAATCGCTGCTATACAAATTTCCAACAACATAACCGGTATTTGTTGTAGTTCTTAGAAAACATGTATCATTCTGGTTCAAATAAACAACGACTACAGTTGAGGCTGATGGGTACTTAGTATCTGATATACTATCTGCGGCGGTAGCTCCGACAATGTTACTGTTTACAACCAAATGAACTGGCATTCTGCTTCCTCTGTACCCAACGACGGTATAAGCAAAAACGTACATTCAATTTTCAAGAGCAATGAATGTTCCTGAGTTATTATTGTAGCCATTCCCGGAATTTGAGAGGACAGAATCAAAGATTATGGTATGGTGGTGTCCAGGGTCTATTTCCGATTTTGAAAGGTATGCATGAAATGCGATAATCGGTAGGGAATCACCGTTAGATCCGGACAGCAGTAATCTTCTATTTCGTCCTAAATCTGAAGATCAAAAATAAATATATCTAGAATATGGAAATGAAAAGCAGGAAGATTACTGATCGGACACTTCAAAGGAAAGAAATTTAAACACATATGAATGTACTAAAACTAAATGAAAATCACACATGTATGGAACATGAATAGTCTAACCTCAGTTCCTATCAATGCTAAATTATATAAATCTTGTGGAATTTGTTGAAATCACAAGCCAGTTTAATAGGCTATTTTTTGACAATTGGATAGTTTGGATAACTTTCTTCCCACTAATTATGTTGCAGATAGTGTATGCAAATTTAGAAATACTCAAGTACACCAAAAACTAATAACTATGGAAAACTTATACTTGACTTATGCACAGAATCTCAATTAAGAATCCTTAACGGAAGAACACTTGGTGATTCGAAAGGTAAAATCACTTTCTATAATCATAATGGTGTGTCTATTGATGACTATTGCTTATGCTCATCTGAATTTTACCAAATATTGTCAATTTTAGTGTAGGTCAATATGAACCAACAATCTCTGATCACTGTCCAATTTCAATAACCATACTATCTCAATTAGTAAAGGAGCCATTGAATAATTATGTTAAGCCTACTCTTAGAAGAGTTAAATGGACTAATAAACGAGAAGAAATTTTAAGTCTAATATGTTGAAATTAAACTTTAAAACTATTAACTCTGAATTAGATAATTTAACCCAAAAATGGATGCAAATAATGCACTTGATTCCACTTTATCTCAAAGTGTTAATGACACAGTCTCAAGTTTATCATCAATATTATACAATGCTGCTTTTTAAGTAAGACTAATAAAACCCTGTTACAGCCAGGAGAAGTAAACGAAGAAAAGCAAAAAACATACTATGATAATGAATGTGAATCTAAATATAAGTCTCTAAAAAGTCTGACTAGAAAATTGTGTACTGAGCCCTGGAATGATAGTCTTAGACACAAAGTATTATATCATAAAAAGGAACTAAATAAAGTCATAAGGAAAAAATATAGACAATTTAGACATAAAATGATAAAACAAATTATAGATTCAAATAATAGCTGTTCAGATGATTTTTGGAAAACTATTAAAAAACTTAAAAAGGAGAACTTCAAGGATCCCAGCTCTAACATACAACCTAAAGAATGGTTTGAATATTTTAATAAATTAATGAATATTAATTATGATAAAAATGTACTTAACGATCAGAAAATTTATACTGCTTTTAATGATTGTAATACTGAGATTTTAAACAGTTATATTACAACTGAGGAGGTGGTTATTGCAGCTAAATCTTTAAAGAATAATAAAGCAAGTGGTTCAGATTGTATTACAAATGAAATGTTGCAAATATCTTGTAATATGAATATTGATGTTTATGTAAAATTGTTTAATCTTATTCTTAAGTCTGGTATTTACCCAACTTTATGGAGAAAATTTTATTAAGCCCATTTTTAAGGGTGGGTGTTTTAATGATCCATCTAATTATCGAGGTATAGCCCTTTCAAGTTGTTTAGGAAAATTCTTTCTTAAAGTTTTATATAGTAGATTAGAAAAATATCTTGAAGGAAATAAAATTATTTGTCGTGAGCAAATTGGATTCAGAAAGGAAGTCGAACAAGTGATCATGTTTTAACTCTTAAAACTATTATTGATAAGGCATTTAAGTCATCAAAAGATATATGCCTGTTTTATAGATTTCAGGAAGGCATTTGATACTATTAACAGGAGGCTCTCTTTACAAATTGTCTTATTACAACATAGATGGCCTCTTTTCGGTATAATGAGAGATATGTATAAAGAGGTTTTGTACTCCGTGAAGATCTCTGAAGGTATCACTGATTTTTAAATTCAACAGTTGGGGTAAAACAAGGGTGTATTTTAAGTCCCACATTATTTTCTTTATATATTAATGATTTACCCCTATTTTGACTCCACATGTGATCCGCCCAAGTTAAATGATAATGATATTTCATGTTTGTTATATGCTGATGATTTAGTTCTTATTTCTGAAACTGCTAATGGCCTACAAAATGCCTTGATAAGCTAAGTTTATATTGCACTAGTTGGGATTTAACAGTAAATCTTGACAAAACCAAAATTATGATTTTTAACAAATCTGGTAAAAAACTTATAAAAGACAAGTTTGTATTTAATGATAATGTTTTGGAACACTGTACAGAATATAAATATTTGGGTATACTGTTTAAACCCTCTGGTAGTTTTACTGAGGCAGTGAGACTTCTTTGTAAAAAAGCCTCAAAAGCTATATTTTGTATCAGAAAACTGTTATTTTCTGAAGATATTAATGTTTTACCTCACCTCAAGCTTTTTGATGCTTGTGTTAAACCTATACTTCTTTATTGTAGTGAAGTATGGTCTCTATATATGATTAAAGATATTACAAATCTAGAGTCAAAATATTGGTCTTTGGCTACCAATAAAATTCAAATTAAATTTGCAAAAACTTTAATTGGAGTAAATAAAACAGCTGTCAATTTAGCAGTACTAGCTGAACTTGGTATGTATCCAATTTTTATAGAAGCATTAAAACTATCAATTGGCTTCTGGTTGCATGTGATAAAATCTGGTAATAATTGTTTACTTAAAGATGTATATAGTTCAAACCTGCAATTAACCAATGGATTTGCGAATAAGATTGAACAGCTACTTGCTACATTAAATTTTTCACATGTTTGGGAAAATCATGATACTATTTCAAAAAGCCGTTTATTATATGCACTTCATACCAAACTTAATGAAAGATATCTGAATTATTGGGAAGAAAATACTTTTGTGATGATAAATCATTGCACGGTAATAAGCTCAGAACATATAGACAGCTTAAAGAAAATTACAAATTGAAACCTATTTATTGTTAAATATTGACAGAAAAGTAATAGGACATTTTGCCAAAATTCGCATAAGTAATAGTGTTCTTAAAATTGAACAAGGACGACACACAAAAACACCTGTAGAAGAAAGAATTTGTCCCTTGTGTCTTTTAGAAGTAGAAGATGAATTTCATTTCACTATAATATGTACAAAACTAAATACAATTAGAGAACAATTATTTTCCAAAATTAGTGAAATAGTTCCTCTTTTTAAATATGACTAATGAAGCAAGATTTAAATTTTGTATACCTGTGGTGAGACTGATATAATTAAAATTATTGTAAAATTCATAAGCACCATGTATAATTCTAGAAATGCTTTATTGAGTACTTAATAACTTTGTGGTACCACCTCCTCAGCAGAGATTATATACATTCATTTATTATTGTAACAATATTTTCTTTTAATAATGGAGGGATATACAGTTATATAAATAATGTCTATAAATGTGGTTAGATTATGTTTGTATGTTTATGTATAGTCAATGTCTATTGTCTTGGTAACAATCCTATAATTTTGGATTTTGAACCAATAAATTATCTTATCTTATCTTATCTTATCCACATCGAAGGAATGTTTATAAAGACTTAACTTTAAAACACTATTCTGTTTCACATTTTACTTTTATATCGGTTAATGTAAACAAGGCAGTTATAATGAAGGTGAACGACCTGAACTTGTCATTTTATTTTAGACGCAATTTAAAACAGGTAGAATTACGCAATCGTTAAGTGAGCATGATAAGGAGGAAACTCTTATTTTTAAGGAAGTCTCGTGGCCTCGACATATTTTTATTTAAACTTGTAAACGGTTTTGGAGATACCTTTGTTACAGGGCATAAAGGCCAAAAAACAAGCAAGTTTGCAATATAAAGAATAGTTTCTGGAAATAAGATAACATTTCTTCATATTTTATATGTGCAAAACAAGAAATAAACGACTAACATTTATGGTTTAATATCAAAGTTATTTTATTGGATATATACATTACTAAGAACATGATTTACAGCTGCTTCGATCTTATCCCGGGGTCATTTACTTTGTACTGGGGTAGGGATGAGCTACTTAAACAGGCATTTAATTTCAAGCTTCATAAAGTATGATAAGGGTAAGATTTAGATGATATCTAATAATAAGGTCGCAGGTCTAACACAACTGATTCAGACGTGTTGGTGTTGTTAAAGGATGCGATCTTAAGTTCATCAGGTATTTACCAACCAATGAAATAGCGTTATGGATAAAGATATATTTTAGTCAATATAATGTGATTCGGTATGTATTTTTAAATACTAGTATTCAAATTAAATGAAAGGAATAGGGTATTGAATGGCTTACCTGGTCGTCCCTACCACAAGGGTTTGTAACCCCCTCCCACCCCTAGCCCCCAAACGGTTGGCTGTATGTTTTAAGGGTTTTATAATATAAAATCGTAGCACTACCCTTGTCACTTAAAATAACTCGCCTCATCTGTTCTTAAGGGTTAGTTTTAATTGGGAGAGACAATGCAATTTAAGAGTCTATTTTATCTAGTGGGTTGTAAGAGGTGATAAGGCGGCAAAAATATTGTAATTTTCAAAAACAAATATGTGGACAGTATGTAAAGAGGTGATCTTGTGAACACAGATAACCCCACCGCAGCAACTGACTGAGAGATCATGATTTTACTAAGTGACATTAAACATGCCATTAAAATTGCAAATCAAATTAAAAAGGGTTCTTCGTCTATAATCCGAAAAACAAAATTATCTTTATATTTCCAACAATCATAACTCTGGAACGCTAAAGTTAACACGACAAAACTACTGATAACTGTACATATTTTTCATCATTAAGTATAAATATGATATAAGATACCGTGATGATACTTACACACGCACACACATATGGATACAACATCGTATATTTATGCATAAATAAATATGTAAGGTATATAAATATCGTGAAAGTAGCATTTCACCCGCAGGAATTTAATACAAAATTGTTAAGTACTTTGAGCTGGCTTTCGGTAACTGTTACATACTTTTATGAAGTATTATTAAATAAGGTTATAATAGACTATTTTCATATTACCGACTTTTGACTCGGATTATATAATTTGTCGACTGGTTACCTTGGACATCATGGTACCAAGTCAGGTAAGAGCAAGCTAAAGAAGTAAAACCAAGCGTTCAATCGGTACAATTTTGGGGAAAGTTACCTGCTTAACATTTTTTCACTACAAAATCATCAGAAAACAGTAAACTTTCCCTCAAATTACACCGATTATATGTTTGATTTTACTTATTTTGGTTGCTCTTACTTGACCGAGTACCATGATGTCCAAGGTAACCAGTCGACAAATTATATAATCCGGAGTCAAAAGTCGGTAATATGAAAATAGTCTATTGTATTTGTGTTTTGCATGTTATCTTTTATACCTATATCTAAGGGCAAGTATTTTTACTTGACTAATTTTTAAGTGAACGTTTTAAATATATTTTGCTATTCCACTTATGTCGCTTAGTGAATTCGGTATTGATTGAAGATATTTGGTAGTGATTCAAAACTTTTCTAGACTTGTTGCGTTTAGAGCTTGACACTTGTTTCGTGTCAAAGACTCTTTATTGACCTCTGGGTGTTTAAATTATTAACACATATAACAGGTATCAAATAAAGCTTAAGCTTTTTAATACTGTTTATGCATCCTACTCAAAGCTTCCAACCAGAAAACGAACATCTAGACCAATCGAATCTGCTATACAAACTTCCAATTTTCCAGGTGTTATCTGTTGCAGTTCTTACGAAACAAGTATCACCCTGGTTCAAATGAACTATGACTATGCTTGAAGATGATGGGTACAGAGTAGCTGATAAACTATCGGCAGAAGTAGCTCCAATAAGGTTACTATTAACAACCAACTGCACTGGCATTCGGCTTCC
This sequence comes from Mytilus coruscus, assembly GCA_017311375.1. NCBI lineage: Eukaryota > Metazoa > Mollusca > Bivalvia > Mytilida > Mytilidae > Mytilus > Mytilus coruscus. Next base: position 8,022,502 of record CM029604.1, on the reverse strand, counting down.
TGCATACCCAACAACGGTAAAAGCAAAACGTATACGCCTTCTTCTGGAGCAATAAAAGTTCCGGAATGGTTGTTGTAGCCTTTCCCAGAATTAGTCAGGACAGAATCAAAATTATTGTATGATGATGTCCAGGGTCCACCTCCGTGTCTGAAAGGTATGCGTGAAATGCAATAACTGGGGACGAATCACCGTTTAATCCGGACAGCAGCAGTCTTTTCTTCTCAATTCTGAAATACACATGTTTTGTTATATTTCGGATATGGAATTGGTTATATTATAGACTGAAAACAATTATTTGTGAAAGCCGTCTGTACATATAAATGGTAAATTTCAGTAATGAGCAAAATGAGAACTGATAGTTTTTCATTCGTTACGACTTTAATTTCAATTTCATTACATGTTGTCTGAATACACAGTCTCATCCGTTAAGCTTTTAAAACAATGATCTTATATATGTACAAATCAATAAATGCAAAAACAAAAACAAATATGATAGATACCAACCAACGGCAACCACTGGTAATGATTTTTCTGAATTACGGAGTATATCTATATCTCTCCCATGCAGAGTTCTGATTTCTTGCCTGGCTTCGTTAATACTTTGTAGCCTTACTGGCTATAAGCTCTTCATCTTTTAAATAAGTTTTGGATTTTTAAAATTTTGGCCTCAGGCATAGAGATATTTATTGTCAAAATGCGCATCTGGTGCAGAAAAATTGGTACCGTTAATGTTATTACAAAGCAATGTCATCCCAGGCGGAAACATTATGCTGACTCTGATCGATTCTTATTTCTAAATTCCACCTGCTGGCGAAGGAGCACCAAATATTGAATCAAAGGTTTAATTCAACCCCACATGGAATTAAACTTACGACTTACGACAGATCAAACATTTGAGAATTCGTTTCGTAGCTATCCACTATTGATCATATGAAAACATGATTCTTTTTAGATCACGTATAGAAATTTGCTATACGAAGAAAGTCATGGTTTAGTAGTGAATGGTCGGATGATTATTGCTTGTCACATACTACCTTTTTGAAGTCTGTCGTTTGAGACATCCTTTCCATTTATCAATGCCTCCGCCCCTTTGTATTCCGAAATGTTTGCGTGTCGTGAGACGCCTTACAGCCTTCCAACTGGGTTTCTAAATTGTCAATTTGGATCCTTTGAGACCTAGCGTCATTTTTCAAAATATTCACTTCTTTTGCAAATTCCAGTTTGAGCCCATCTACAAGTTTCTCAAGCCTTGAAATTCTATCATCACTACCAGACACAAAGGAAAGTTTATCCAACAAATTGAAAATAAAACAATGACCATTACTGCCATGTTTAGATTCATGTTAGAAGGTAAACTGGTAAATTTTAAATACTGATAAGGCATTCTCCCAACTGTACAGTTTACATTACGTTATTGAGAGAAAGAGTGGTTTTGGCTATTATCTTGCAACTATCATAGATAAAAAGAAACGTTAAAGAGAAAATAATCAGTTACAAATAAGTAAAGAGGTAGGAATTGTCCGTAAACTCCTCGTAGGAGTTATTGTTTTGCAAGGATGATTTGTTCCCGTTTAGCGTTTTTGGCGAAAGCTAGTCAGAAGACAAAACTGCACCTTTAATCAGCTAAAATAAGCAGCAACATAAGATCTACATATAAAATGACATTGTGCCCTTTCCTATAGGAGTTATTGCACTTAAGTGAACATAGTTACATCTTTTACAGTATTTTTGGCTATTTGGCAAGACAAGATCTACAAAATGTCAGATTACAAAATAGTCAATCGACTCCGTCAATAAATTGTTCCCTTTATCAATTGTTCACCATAGTTGATAGAAAAAAATATAAACAGAAAAAAAATGATAAGCAAAATAAGATCTACAAATAAGTTAACATGTCGAAATCGACAATCGACTCATCGCTATTCAATTACAATTTTTTTTCGTTTTTTTTTTCATTTTGGCTATTTTCTTGAAAATTTAATAGTTTGAGAAAAACTGTACACATTTCAAAAAAAAAAAAACACAATAAATCAAAATAACTGAAATAGTCAATCCAGTCCTTATAGAAGCTATATTCCTGAAATGGTGAGCTTTATAAAGATAAAAATTTGTTGTATGATGGCCAATGAAACAACGCCTAAAAGAGACCAAATGACGAAGAAGGCAGCAATTACTGGAAACCGCACGGCCTCCAACAATGAGCAAAACCCACACCGCATAGCAAGCCTCAAAAGCCCCGACATGACAAACATAAAACGATTCAAACAACAAAACAGCCTAATTTGTGTTAAAAACAACAAACGAAAACAAATATGAAAGTCAGTGCCAACAAACGACAAACAGTGAACTCCAAGCTCCCGACTTTGGACAGGCACTTACAGAATGCAACGGGAAGCTAGTTAAAGTTAATAATAACAACTAATAAAAAAAGTCATGTTTCCAAGAGTAAAATAACAATTATTTTGCTTTTATCTAGAAAACATTGATAGATAAAGAGAAACTGTTTCCTTCAAATATGATCAGCAAGATAAGTAAGATCTTTAAATAAGTCAACATAACTAAAATTGTCAATCAACCATTTTATGATTTATTGCCGCCCAGGGACCATTTTACTCATGTTTGCGTTTTGGCTTTAACCTTGATAACAGAAAAGAAAAACTGTAAACCGCCTTATTGATCAGCAATATAAAATCTGCAAACAGGTGAACTTAACTGAGTGGATCTGCATCAAACCTGGTCACAGTATTACTTAGTGTGTGAAAGGTGGTTGCAAATGTTGCTAACTATTTTAAATGATGCATTTTTACCCCGAACTTATTTCTCAATCAAACCTTGTTATGGCAAAACAACATCATTGAGCAGCTGACCTATTGCTATGAGTATTTGAAATACAGATCAAAACACAAAACTTAACATTGACCATTGAACCATAAAAATTAGGTCAAGGTCAGATGATACCTTTCAGACAGACTTATACATATTACAATCATTCCATACACCAAATATAGTTGACCTACTGCTTATAGTACTTGAAAATAGACAAAAACACAAAAAAAAAAAAAACTTCACATTGACCAATGAACCATTAAAATGAGGTCAAGGTCAGATGATACCTTCAGACAGACATGAAAATAGTGGAATCAACTATTTTTGAGTGTAAAAATTCTTTTGATGCTTTAGATAAATTACGTGCTTTTGATTGTCCTTTTGATTCTGTTGACAGTTTCGACTTTTCAACTCTTTACACTACACTTCCACACAATCTTATCAAACAAAAGTTTTCTATTTAATTAAATGGTCGTTTGGTAAATCTGAATGCAAATATATTTGCTGCAACTCATTTAAAGCCTTCTTCTCTAATGAGAAAGGTAAATATGGTAGATATACTTACTGGAGGTGTGATGAGATGATTGAAGCTGTTATTTTCCTCCTTGATAATATTTATGTACGTTTCGGCAACAAAGTTTATCGACAGGTTGTAGGTATTCCTATTGGCACCAACTGCGCCCTTTAATAGCAATCTTGTTATTGTACTGTTATGAGTCACAGTGTATGACCAAACTCAGTAAAGACCCGTCTTAATTGCATTTAATTGATAAATTCAACAAACACTTACCATTATCTTGATGATATTTTTCGATAAATAATCAAGAATTTTCTAAATATACTGCCGAAAGTTACCCAAATGAATTTACTTTAAATAAATCAAATATAAACGGTAATAACTGTCCTTTCCTAGATTTAGATATTTTAGTTTTACACGGGAAACTCTACACTAAAATTTACGACAAAAGGGACGATTTTTCGTTCCCTATTGTTAATTTTCCTTTTTTGGATGGTGATGTTCCACTGGCACCATCTTACGGTGTTTATTTATCACAACTCGTTCACTATGCCCGTGTCTGTTGTGACGTTTTGGATTTTAATGAACGTAATCTATGTATTACTGGTAAATAATTATTAAGTCAAGGATTTCGTTACCACAAATTACTTAAAACCTTTACTAAATTCTTCCATAGATATAAAGATTTGGTTTTGAAGTTTGGTTGTACCTGTACAAAACTTATTTCAAACGGGATAGCACATCCTCATTTTTACGGAGATGTTGTTTACCGAACCCGGAAATTCAGAAATGATCCGGGTAAACTTATCGATCCTTTAAATAAACTTATTCTAAAGGTTACCAATTCACCACTGTAATTAGATCTTTGAATATTGTTTTATTGGTATTAATATTGATTTTGTTATCAGTAAATTAGAAGCAAACTAAATATTATTGTTATATACATATGCATTGCTCTACAATCTGTCGATACCTGTATCTTGGCATTGCACAAGGTCATGTTTTCCTCTGAATGTTTATGACGTCTTTACACTAAATCCATTGGATGTCGGATGTGTACTGATTGATAATTTAGTCTTAGATGCATGATTTTTTATTAGTTGTTATTGGCTTTGAACTAGCTGTCAGTAACTGTGAGTTCTCTCAGATCTGTACTTAGTGCAATTTTGTTGTTGTGATGTATAAGTACCCGTCCACGTCCACTCTGTGCTTTTGTTAGATGTATTTCTATTTGTATCCATCTGATGAGTTAAGCCTTTTTCAACTGATTTTTATAGTTTGTTCTTATGTTGTACTGTTACACCACTGTCCTAGGTTAGGGGAGGGTTGGGCGCCCGCTAACATGTTTAACCTGCCACATTCTTTATGTGCCTGTACCAAGTCAGGAGCCTGTAGTTCAGTGGTTGTCGTTTGTTGCTGTGTTACATTTTTTCGTTCATTATTTTGTACATAAATTAGGCCGTTAGTTTTCTCGTTTGAATTGTTTTACATTTGTCATTTCAGGGCCTTTTATAGCTGACTATGCGGTATGGGCTTTGCTCATTGTTGAAGGCCGTACGGTGACCTATAGTTGTTAATTTCTATGTCATTTGGTCTCTTGTCTCATTGGCAATCATACCACATCTTCTTTTTATATGTACACCATACAATCTTTCCATACACCAAATATCGTTGACCTATTGCTTATAGTACTTAAAAACAGACAAAACACAAAACTTAACATTGACCAATGAACCATGAAAATAAGGCCAAGGTCAGATTATACCTGCAAGACAGATTTGATTCCATACACCAAATATAGTTGAGCTATTGCTTATAGTACTTGAAAAACAGACCAAAACGCAAAACTTAACATTGACCAATGAACCATGAAAATGATGTCAAGGTCGGATGAAACCTATCAGACTGACATGTACCCATTACAGTCATTCCATACACCAAATATAGTTGACCTACTCTTAAAGCATTTGAGAAACGGACCTAATCACGTAACTTTAATCTTTATCACTGATCCATTAAATGAAGTCGAGGTCAGGTGAACTCTGTCTGACGGACATGTAGATGTTGCAAGGAACCCATATACCAAATATAGACATCCTATTACTAGTAATAAGTGAGAAATTCACATGACAATAAAACTCAAATTTGTTTTCAAGCAGTCGCTTAACCATGAAAATGAGGTCGAGGACAATGTACATACGATTGACGGAAATTTCGTAACCTAAGGTATCTGCATACAAGATATAAAGCATCCAGGTCTTCTACCTTCTGAAATATAAAGCTTTATACAAATAGTTTACGCCGCCGCCGCCGGATAGTAATACCTATATCTAGAAGCGCAGGCGAAACAAAAACACCTGGATAATCAGGAAGTATAACCCCTACTAAAGTTTGGCACGGAATGTATAAATACGCAGTCGCGTCCACTCGAAACGAGAACGTTAAATCCGATGCCTTGTTCAGGGCGAGTACCACGCTTTATGAACGTTACAGAATACTTATAACAATTTTCTGAGGGGCATATAGGTAGCCTGATGCAAGGAATAATTTTGCCACTATCAAACATACCATACTTTTCCAATGACAATCCGAATTTCCCGTTCGTCATATAGGTTATTATTGTGTTCTAGTCCTAAATATGCTGTTCAGTAGTTGTCGTTTGTTGATGTGGTTCATAAGTGTTTCTCGTTTCTCGTTTTATATGGATTAGACCGTTGGTTTTCCCGTTTGAATGGTTTTACACTAGTAATTTTGGGGCCCTTTATAGCTTACTGTTCGGTGTGAGCCTAGGCTCCGTGTTGAAGACCGTACTTTGACCTATAATGGTTTACATTTATAAATTTTGACTTGGATGGAGAGTTGTCTCATTGGCACTCATACCACATCTTCTTATATCTATATAAAATATTTGCCACTGGAAATTAAGGTACCTGGATTTTCTAAATGCTCGACTTAAGATCTTTCTGAGACTTCTGTAAAGACTTCTGTGTCAATGAACTTTCAAATTTCCATATAAAATCTGGGGTCACAAACCTTTTTTCGTTCAAATAATGAAATCACAGTTATTTTATAAGGGTTATAAATGGGAAACTTATTTTTATTATTTGAGTAAACATTTAACGATAGAACTGGTTAAAACTCGATGAAAAAATTGCTTTTGATAAATAACTCCGAAATATCTAATAAAAATACAGCGTCACGGGCATTTTTGCTTGAAATATCCAAAAAGATCAAATTGTCCTATCAAATTCAATAAAATGATCTGCCATTGATATTTAAGAATTTTTTCTGAAAATTTTAAATAAACTTAACGTCACTTATTTTTTTATTATTATTATTATTTTTTAATCTTTCAATTTCAATTTTAGATTTTTCTGTTGTATATTGAATAATACTTGGTAAAATATTTTCAAACGAAAATAATATTTTGCAACATTCCCAGAAGTGATGCTAAGAAAAGACACCCGATCTACCTCAACCAATCAATCCATTTGTCTTTTTTTTATAATTGGGCAATACGTCTAGAGCAGTGAACTTTACTTTAGGTGAAACTTACTTCAGACAAATATACATATGATATCATCACACTGAATCGTCTGTTAAATTTTTATTAATCATTTTCAGAGCACCTGATCATGAGTTCATTCTTATTTTGGACAGGCTCTCTGTATTTTGACTTATATTTTCATTTATCCCTTAGAATTGTATTTTCTTATATCCAGTTGAGTAAGAAAATCTTTCTCACTATTGTGACATTATTGTTAAGGTCTAAGTATTAAGCACCACATATGTGGTCAGAAGGTGTGACTATCAAAGTACCGCTAAGGATTCCTTACTCTTACACCAAGTTCAATACTTTTTAAATTTTGGTCTCTGGAAATAAATAATTAGAAATAAGAGTTAAACGCCACCTAGAAGTACATTTATAGTACTTCCCTTGGCCTATATGATTCTGCTCAGTTGCACCGTAAGTCCCGTATCTCGGCTTTGATATGTGGGCACAACGTCACAATGTTTAGTCACCCGATACGACTCAGGTTTTCCTATTCAATAGATATTAGGTTATGTGGGGTTATGCTGTTCAGTCGATAACATAGTATACTGTGTTACTATATAGTATCGGGTTATCCTGTTGAATAGAATGACTTAATCTGAGTAACTAAGGTCTTATCGAGCATGCGCAATTCCGTTTAGCTAAGCACGCTGCATCCTGTATCAGCATCACCGTTCTTTTGGCGGCCATTTGTAGATTAAGAAAGTTTATTCAACAGCAGTGCACGATTTAATTTTACAGCAGTATCTTCATTTTCCGATTGAAAGTTTTCCAGGAAATTTGCAGTTTTGTTAACCATCGAAAAGTTGTTTATATATATCTTAATTAGTTAACTATCTATAAAAAGTAAGTACACACATTTATAAAAACACCTTTTTATCTGTAACTTAAGGGTGATTGCAGGGGTATTGGATCAATGAAATTGACATGAAATTGACAACGTCGTCATAGGTAAAATAGTGATAAACAGATTATCATTGGTCATCTGAACTCGATTGCTTTTCTCACTTTCCAGCCCTCAAAGTAGCTTCTGAAATGAAGTTGCCAACTGGCCACCAGACATGAAAATTTAGTGGCCAATTCAAAATTTCAGTGGCCAGGAAATAATTTCAGGTTGCCTACATTTTTTTTCTAGCTAAAAAACCCATATGAAATAAAAGTAGTAAGTTTTTTGGTTCTGTGACTGTGTTTTTATGCTGTCGAGGGTAAAAAATAGTTTGTATAAATCAACTGTAAATCAACCACATGATTTCTTCTTCTTCCAAGTAAGGAACGGGATTCAATAACTGAATGTATTAGGTCCCGCGAAAACTTTGCGCAGTGTTGGAAAGTTTTCTTGTGGCTATTTACATTTTAAACGTTCTCTATATATATACAAATAAAACTATGTACAGGATGTTGCTGTCTACAGTCTAGGCTTTAGCAGAGCATGCCTTCAGGGCAGTTCTGAATCCTTCGACTGTGTCTGCTGCTGTCGCTGATGTTGGCATTTGGTTCCAGTCCCTTATGGTCCTTCGAAAGAAGGATTGGCCGAAGGCATCTGTTGTGGCGCTTTCTTGGTAGAATTGGTTTTTACCTCTGGTCCGGCTATCGTTTGGCGTCAGATATTGGTGTCGATTAGATCGTGTTGTATTTTGAACAGCATGTATAGCCTATTTTGTTTCCTGCGGTCTTCAAGGCTTTCCCATTTTAATGATTTTACCATATTTGTTACACAGCCAGGTGTGTGGTCTGTATAGTTGTTGTTTACAAATCTGGCTGCTCTTTTTTGTACTTGTTCAATTGCCTTTATTTTAGTCTGTTTTGTTGGGTCCCATACTGTGCATGCATATTCAACTGAAGGTCTTACTATTGTTGAATATGCTGCTGCTAACTGATTTAGTGCAATCTTTTAAGCTTCTTCTTATAAAGCCTAGTGTTTTGTTGCCTTTACCCACTATGTTGTCAATATGTCTGTCCCAGGTTAGGTTATCACTAATTGTTACTCCTAGGTATTTGCTGGCTTCAATGGTGTCTAGTGTGTGTCCATGTAGTTTGTAATTAGTTGGTATCATTTATTTATTTAATTTTATTACATTGTACATGTTTTATGACAATCTGTGACGTTTAGCGGTAGTCCGAAGCCCCAGTCTAGTAAAATTCTCATCAGACTTGTGCAGAAGCACTGGTGATTGCCCCATCGGTCAAGTGAACACCTGAAATCGTTTGCGAAATTGTAGCCGGTATTTTATTGAATCGATGAGAACAAGTTACAAAATTGTCGCCGACCTTGTTTCATCTGTTTATTGACGAAATCGAGAATGAGGCTCAACCATGTGCTTTCAATAAACACAAACTATAAATGCCAATGGTTTTCTTTCTAACGGCACGTAATAGTCAAAGTTGTGACAGAGTGCTAAAATACGAAGACAGATAGATCTGTGTCATTTGCTTACAAATGACCTACAATTACCTGATGCAATAAAGCGCTGACAAGATCAAGCTTAAATCTAAAAGGCGCTTGAAATACAATATAAATTTGTGTTACTGTCAAGCGCTCAGACGATTTTTTAAAACCCGACTCGGATCAGGGCAAAATTTCCGAAAATTTACGGTCGCCAGGTCTTCAAAGTTCTAATAGCCCAAAATGGCGACCAGTTATGAATGTTTAGTCGCCAATCAGCTTTTAAAGTAGCCCAGGCAACCATTTCAGTAGATTAAATTGAGGGCTGCTTTCGATGTACAGGCTCAAGCGAGAAAATCAATCTCGTTGAGATGATCAACGATAATCTATAATTCGGGGAATGACATAGCTGCGGAACTGTAGCTTTTAGGTAGGTCCTTGTGTTATTTTTTACTATTTGCTGACCATAGAGACCATGGTCTGCAAATAGTAAAAAAATAATGGACCTTTATTGGGACTCCGGTATCGGGTGTTTTTAAGCTCGGGATTTCGGGATTGATCTTTTCGGGATCCGGGAATTCTTTTTTCCAATTTCGGGATTTAAATTTCTTTAAATTCGGGACCTCTGGATTTTATGTTTTTAAGCCCAGGATTTCGGGATGAGGATCCTTCCAACCCCCCTTCACCTAAGAGCTACGGTTCCGCTGCTAGGATTGACAAGACATTTCAAAATGCACATTGTATAACTATTAAAACACCCTGGAGAATACACTTAATATTTTATGAACATTTCATTATAGACTACATACAAAATATTTATTTAAGAATAACTAATGGCTCTGTAATAACACTGCACAATCATCATGATCATGGGCTATTACTAGTATTGTAGTTGGATTTCTAATATATTCATTGATGGCCCTGGGCTGTTTTGTGCTTTATGGTCGGGTTGTTCACTCTTTAACACATTCCTCATGTCCATTCTTTATTTTTGATGTTGCTGTTTTTTATACCATTATTAGAATACTACAGATGCATTTTGTTTTCATCTCAAAGATATTTCCTCTATTAACCCTCATCAGGTACACTATATTTTTTTTGATGTACAAAAAAGTTTGGAAGCACAATGAAGACAAACTTCTAGAATGTTAACCAATGTTATTGTAATGGAATATAACTTCGATCATAATAACACCTCAAGTTTTAAATTGGAAAAGTTAACTGTCTCTATTGGAGAAATATCTTTCACACTTAGTGCAGTGGTGGAATCTTTATTTTTATAAATGTGGCAAATCATATCATTTGTAATTGTGTCAAGTTCAAGAGTAAATTAAGATAATTCATTAAATTAGAAAAAAGGCCTCAAGAGTCAAGATGTTTTCGTCTGCTCAGTTAATTCTGAGTATTATTTTAGATGTCAACACAGCCATAGTGCCTAAGTGGTCTGTTTGTTATAATAAGTCTTAAATCCCTATAAACTATAAATGAGGGTGTGGATGGGGTTTATAGAATAGAAAATAATGGGGGACATAAAGAACAGAAAATATCATTTGCAGATAACAGTTATTCAAGTGATTACAGAATAGCCAGTGTTTTTAAAGATAAAGAATAATAAGCGAAAACATTTAAGACTACAGAAATGAAGACCCCCCATCATACCCTCATAAATTGGGTTATTCCAGAAATTTTTAATCATAGATAGTAAACCCCCCATTGACAGTAACAAGTGCGAGTGATTTTTCGTACGAATGTGAATAGTAACCCCCCACTTTCCATTGACAGAAACTAGTGCCTGTGAGTATATGGTAGTAAATTCTATATCTGATGGTTTAATATTTAATTTTTCGAAAGTTTGTAAGAAAATAAGCTTCCCGTTTTAAAGAAATAATCCATTAGAGGTCCTCCGATAAACCGCAACTAATCACTTTTTGTAGCCACTTTTCTATTACTCAATCTGGTTGCACATCTCGGATGTCCGCCATTTTTACTTAACGATCACGTGACAAAAGTAAAAATCCCGCCGCGGACAAATTCATAACATTTTACTGGAAATAATTTTAAAATGTAATAAATGTCATATATAATATTATAGATTTTGTATGCGAGGATCATTGGTTGCAACGTATCAGAAACGTCTATTTTTCAATTTCAAGTGCTACAAGGTTTCTCGAAAGTAGTTGCATAGTGCATATAGCAATCAAAATCGCACCATAGCGCTCATATCATTATTAACACGGAAGTCTAATGCATCTGCTAAGTTCATAGTACCATTAGGTATGGATAATGCAGCACTGCAACAACACATTTCAGTCTGCACCAAAGGTGGGCACAGGTTCAGCCCTGTAATATTTCAAGTTTAAGGTACCAAATCTCTCTAGTAGGATACTCGACAGTATAAAGAACATTAAAATAGCTTACCGACATGTCTAGTTGAGATGGACGAGTCAGTAATAAAAGGAAAACTTGAATGGAGCTTGAATGTTAAAACGTGCTTTTTATGTAATTTGAAAATGGCTAATGTAAGAACTCTTTGAAAAGCATGCTGGGAGACTGCATTATTAATCGCAAATTGATTGGTTATAATTGCTGCTTAAAATCATTCTATTCAACAGGATAACCCAATACTATATAGTAACACAGTATACTATGTTATCGACTGAACAGCATAACCCCGCATAACCTAATAACTATTGAATAGGAAAACCCCAGTTGCATCGGGTGGTTTAGTAGTAGAAGTTATCAGCGACGTAACAATACGAGAACATAACACCAAGCTTACAAGTTCCTTAGGACAACCAATCTTGCATAAAAAGAAAAATTCTAGCAGTACGATTAATAGTAAACTCGTTTTCTGTGTATATATATATCGTTAAATATCAACCGCTCGATTCAATGTAAAGCTATTTTGTTGCTCGACGTTGATATTTAACAATAACAATGTGCAGAATATACGATAATTTAAACGTACATTACTGCGGGTTTGTAATGTATATATTCTTCATGTATATATATATCACTAACAAAGTTGATTCGTTAAAAGACTTTCGCAAGAAAGACATGAAATCGATGTCTTAGTGAACTAGTTCGTGTCTTAATGAAGATAAATTCTCCTAATAACGCCCACTGAATGACGTCCTAAACCAGTATTTCTGAGATGAATAAAATGAAGCCAGGTCAATGCCAACAGATCAGAGACTGTGATTGTCAATCTTCGCTTTGATTGATACATACAGTTGTCAATTAAAACAGAAGTACATTTACATTAATGAGAACTTATGATATTTTTATGACTTTGCATGTGAAATTATATAAAACCAGTATAAAGTATAAAGTAATATATTTACTGTTTTGCTATATGTTTTATTTTGTTTGAAATTGAAAATATTGATATCTAGAATATTTGATTTATAGAAAAATAGCCAACGTTAAAGTGACACAACTGTTGGTTGGTGAGGATCTTGAAGGAACGTTCTACATTTTTTATTTATTTGTTTTACCTTTTTGTCAATTCTTTAATTCTTTTGGCCCATTATTCTCTATTCTTTATATTTTAGCACACCAATTATCTCTATTTCCTTATTTTTTTTTTTTGCTCATTTGTCTCTATTCTTTATTCTTTTATTGTCCTTTATTCTCTGTTATTTTTTGCCCATTATTTTCTATGTTTACCCATTGTTCTCTACTCTGTAAATCCCATCCAGACTTATTAATAATGTACGGATTCCCCGTTGTATTGGCAAAGACTATGAACTTGGTACTAAAGGCATTTTTCGTATTATGTCTATAAAACATGAAGGACTTTGAATAAGGGACAATGTGATCAAATTTTCAACACTTTTTTGCATATTTTTGTTATGGAAAAATTGATGCTTTTGTTTACAACATAAACACAAAATGTGAAAAAAAAAACAGAAACCAAACACAAAACAAAACAAAACATAAAATATAAACAAACCAAAATAAACAAACCAACAAACAAGCCAACAATCACAAATAATTCTACCCCTCTCCCCCACCCCACCCCCAAAAATTACAATGAATAAAAATCAGCAATCTTTTACCTGCGATAAACCTTATACATTAACAGCAACAATTTCACTGCACCAGATGAACATTTCGACAATAAAAGTAGTTTCAGTGATGTTCGGTGTATTGCATCTTGACACCAGATCGTCGTTTTTGCTCAATTGTAACCAAAATTTTACTCCCAAACAATACGAACGGGAAAATGACCTCCTAACCCTTCCGCAACACCTGAGTTGATTTCATGGTTTGTTACTTGTGTCAATCTAATTATAATTCAGATCTATCAATACTCGTATTGATCATATGAGAAAAGCGAAATCAGAGATCTCTATTTTGATTTGATTTCTACTTGTGCATGTGTAGTATTTTATGGACTATTGGTTTGTTTTCTTTTCCTCATTTTTCTTTAATTAAAGTGATGTCTGTTTTCATTGCTCATTGATATCTATCTCTCCGTTTTAGTCAAAAACTGTTAAATATAATTATTGTGTATTTTGAATCAAAATGCATTTCTATAAATTGTTTTATAACTTCTTTTCCAAATTATCATTATTTAAAAGTGCATGTATCGTGTTTATTAGACCTTTTCTTTTCCATAAGTATTTTTACCAGAAACTGCATTGTACATGTTTTTTATATATGTAAAGTACAGGGAATTTAATTCCTTAAGTGGTACAATATATTCATCTATATTAGAAACAATAATCCAATTCCATTTAAATGTTTTTCCCAAGTGTATATATATGACTGATCACTTGGTATCAAAAACAGACTTTGGACATTGAACTTTTTGCACGGTTTGGTCACGGTGTATTATATATGATCTGATATATTACGAAATCAGATTTGGAATGTATTGATTTTGTATTATTTTCCGTTTGTTATTTATTTTTTTTTTTTTTTTTGTCTGTTAGAGTGGAGGAAAATAAAATTGCCTGTAAAAAATCGAAATGAGAGAGAGAGAGAGAGAGAGAGAGAGAGAGAGAGAGAGAGAGAGAGAGAGAGAGAGAGAGAGAGAGAGAGAGAGAGAGAGAGAGAGAGAGAGAGAGGAGGGAGGGAGGGAGGGAGGAGGGAGGGAGGGAGGAGAGGAGGGAGGGAGGGAGGGAGGGAGAGAGAGAGAGAGAGAGAGAGAGAGAGAGAGAGAGAGAGAGAGAGAGAGAGAGGAGTCAATACAATGAATACTTGGCGAACAATTGAGATTCTGCGCGAAAAGTTCATATTCGGCTATCCGATGGTGAACTTTCAAGTTGGTATATGAACTGCTTGTATTTTTCTTCTTCTTAAGATTCACTTTTATTTTAGTGTTAATCAATCCTTTATTTACTGTATCTTAAAATAAGTGGCCTCAACAATCGTTTTGAATATCAAGTCATATTATTTTTCAAATGTGGCGTCTATAAGTAGCAATGACATTACTAATAATGATCAAAATTAATTTACACTGCAAAATGTTGTTAAACGGTTGGATATACATAGTGTACTGAAGGTTTAAAGTCCACGTCGCAATTAAAGTTCATGGCTTTTTAATTAAATATTTAGAAACAATTTATCTATTTCTTTAATATCTTTATCCGTTCGTTCTTTGATTTCAGAAATATCTTTGGACTTTGAACTTCTTTTCAAGTTTTGTCATGCTTTCAACGTTCGCTGTTCGGTATATTTTCAAACTTTTCCTTTTATTAACATATGTATACCTCTTGTGAAATTTCTTTTTAAAGATATATTTAGAGGAAATTTAGACATCGTCGTGTGAATCTTATAATGATGCATTTCCCATTTGTAAATAGTGGTAAAAATTTAAATTAATCTAAAGTTTAAAAGCGCAATATCATAAATATTTGACTGAAACACAAAAAAGTTATATTGGAATCGAATTTACGTACATGAAGAGAAATTCTTTGTTTGATTTTTTTTTTGGACAATATAGCATCCCCTTTTTTAGAGATGGAACATTTCACTACAAAAAAGGTTGTTTTTAGAAATGTATCCCTAATTCTATACTGCTGGATTTGCTAATACTGATTACGCATAGATTGAGTTCAAACCATGCATGCAAACCATTTAATCATAGTACTACTAAGATAATTTTGATAACAATTATTTAACAGCAAACATGCATACGAATTAGTGGAGATGCAACACTATAAAAATAGGTTTTCTCTGAACTAACTAGATGAATAAGCCATTACAATCTAATGGGTGTGTGGAGATAGATCAGTGTAGTTCTGACAAAAACTCGTAGAGTGTAGACATCTCGTATTATAGTTGTTATAGGTAGATAGACCATTGTACTTGGATCTCCAATATATAGCTAACTCCATCATTATCAAAAGAGGACATATAACACTATAAGATTCATACGACGACATTTCATTTGTTATCACCATAGAAAAGGATTGTCTGATTGTGATTTATTTTGAACTAAGGTTTAGGGTAAAATTGCAAAAAAAGTCTTATAGAAAAAGAAAGAACGATGTCTTATTTTGAATATAATTTGAGAACATTTGTAGAAATTAATCACAATTAAAATGACTAGGGAACAAAATGGAAACTGTAGCTTCTCTCTATATATCATCTAATTTGAATAAATAAGAGGAGAAAGCGAGGAGTATACGTCGATGTACAAATAACAAGTACACAAATCATTTTTTGCTTTATTTGTTCTTGTACAAATAAAGTCTCCTGTTACTCCGCTTCCATATACCTTTCATATTGAGGAAACGGTATTGCAATTATTTCTTTTTTGTGTGACACCTCATGTTGGGGTCCTCTTTGCGATTCGCGTTTAAGTTATGTCGATATCTTTGAAAAATCAGAGACAACTATTTGAATTTAAACAACTACACCTTAAAGTACCGGGAATTGCAAGATAACAACAATGTATGTACATTGTCGAATATATACAATTTATTTGAACTCGCTACGAAACAGGAGAAAAGCTCGGCTAGCTCGTTTCTCGTCTTGTTTCTAAAGCTATAGTATAATTTTTGTTTACATTTTCCAACAATGTACATATTTGGTATGGCTATCATTTTAAAAGACAATAGCTATCCAGAGAACACAATACTGTCTTTAATGATAGCCATATGCAGCAAATCCATACGATCAAGAAACCCCGAATCCGAATCTTTAGATAGAAAAATTGACCTTACAAGAGAAACGTAAAAATAAAATATCTATTTTTCTTAAATA